>JNFU01000010.1:491821-509839 GCA_010994365.1 Saccharomycopsis schoenii | reverse complement strand
AATCAGCTCCATGGAGATTTAATTTAAAAGTGTATAGCTTCAAGAAAAAAAAAGTTACTGTAAAGTATGGAGTGTAAGTCGGTGCCCGTATAAAARCGTCAAAAAAAAGAGACTCATGAAAAAAAAAATATGAATAGGTATGGGCAATTCAGCTTGCGCTGAATTTGCCGACGAAGAAGACGAGAATCTGGATGATTTCTTCGATTTGGCTAAACTTTGTCTTTAGTTCTGTCTTGATKCTATTTAAAGGAACTATTATTAATACTTTGATGGGTTTTACTAACACATTATAAGCCATGAAGAAATATATGACTGTTAGTGTTTTAGCAAAGTTTTACGAATACCTCGAGAAAATGTGGACCATCTTTATTGTTTGTCTCACTGTCCAGTTCGTTTTGCTTACAGATATAACTTAATAAATGGGTGCAAGCACTTTTAACTAGTTATGATATTGTATGATCACTGCGTCTGAAATTGCTTATTTTAAGTTAAACTATATGGATCAYGTGACTCAAGAATATCAAGTTCAGATAATTTTCATTAGTCGATCTTCTTGTAATGTTAAGTCAGTCTTATAGCTTATTATTGGCTCATAAAAGCCACCCAAATATGCTAAAATAGAATCGGATAGAGAAATATACCAAATAATAACTAACTTTCAGAGAGCTGATACCCATAAATTATATTCTAGCACATCACAGAACAAGAATAGTGTTAAAATCTACATGTAAGAGTTCTCAGATAAAAAAATATATTAAAGATAAACTACAAAAAACAATGAATTAATCTTATACGGCTCTTACTTGTAAATTGTATGTAGAAGAAAAAAAGGCTAGATAAACAGCTAGAACAATTATTGGATATATCAGTAGAACTAGCATTTTAATTTTATAAATGACTGGTAAATTTGTAGGAGCATTAAACATTTTGAAAAGAGATGATGGGAATCTATTTGATAATTTCATGTACATTAACAAAGTCAGAAATATCCTTAAGGGAAGAGGAAAGAAGTGTTAAATAATCAAATTTAAATTCTATACTAAAATCTTTAATTATTTTAGGAGGATCTAAATTAACTTCATTATCTAAATCTAAATGTTGATACCAAAAACCTAATTTTTTATATTTACTCATTTGATCATCAAACACCACTCTATTACCTGATATAGAAGCCATTTTAACTAAATCTATATCAGGTAAAAAATCACATTGAGAGTAAAACCTAAGAAAATGAGCTTTCACCAAAGCCATACCTACATTATACTTTAACTTTTTAAAACTATTAATTATCTTCTCATAAGTATATATTGAAGCTATTTTAAACCATATATTAAATGGTAAATCCCTATCAAATATTTCTAGAATAAAACGAGTATCAATATCTAGCTTATCAATTAAATTAAATTCTTCGACAATAAGTTTTTCAAAATTAAATTCATCTACTAAATTATAATTAAATGGGAATAAATATTCTATATTTTCAGTGTCTGAATATAAATAAAAACTTGAATTACAATATTCATCCAAGGGTTCTATAAAATATCTACCTGGTTGAGCAAAAGGAAAAAAGGAACTTAAAACAGGTTCTACTGAACAATTATAATTAAAACATTTAAATGATTGAGTATCATTAACTATATTAAAAGAATCATTATGCAAAAACTTAGATAACTGAAATATATAATGAGTATTGGAGCTAACATCTAATTTATTAAATAAATCTACGTCATTTAATAAAATACTACAAACTGCTATTGGCATATGCATTTCCTTATACTCAATCAATTTATATAACGTATCTTTTGAAGGCATTTCAGGATACCAAATACAGAAAGGAAAATCTTTAAAGTCTTTAGGCATAATATTAGACATWATTAATCTAGCATTATATGTATATTTCATGTTAGGTAAAAATTTGTCTTTATATTTTTTATAAATATTTGAAGCAAAACTTAAGTCATGAGTCATACCTCTGCAAACAAAACTAGATAAACTTCCAAACTCATGGAAAGTACCTTGAAAAAAAGAATCGAATAAATCAAAATCATGAAAATAAGCAGCTAAATACACATTAGGAGATTCTTCAGGATAATAAGTAAGATCATGAAAAGGCATTTTAATTATTGTATGTATTAATCCTGTAATTACTGCAGAATATTTGTTGAACTATGATTAATATAAGGTTTAAAGTTTCTTCTCTGAAGGTAGTGCGTGCACTATTTCACACAATATTATAATTGTTTAAATTTTCAGGTACATTCTCAGCCCTTAATTATGTAATATGATATGGCGCTTGTTTTGAATTACTAAGTACATAATCATAGGGATGCATATATAAAAATCAGATTCAAAAATATCTTTTTCTAGCTTTTCTCATTTATTGTTTTTTATGTGAATTTGGAAGTGCTGCCCACTGCGCGCTGCCATCCGCCCGCAACTTAAGTTCAAAGCTGCTGTTATGGTATATTGGCCTCCGCTATCATGTGCTCTGTGCGACGGAACCAACCGCTCAAGAAAAAAAACTCTATGAGATTGCCCTTTTACAAGTTATTAGATAAAGTATGTTAAAGTTAAAGATTCGAAAAAATTTCCGATTAAATTATCACAACTTTAATATTTTCTCTTCTTCTTAGATATTGCGCTTTATAAAAAATTTCACAAAAACAAAAAAAAGGGGGTAACCCTAATTGCTGAATTGCTGAATCTTTAAATTTTTCACATTGCGATGCAATCAGCGATCAATTTACGATTTTTATTAGGTTTTTAGATATATGCTTGTATTGTATTATATAAATCTTAGTATGAAATAAAGGAATAAGAAAACAATTGTAATTCCAAAAACAGCATTTTTCACAGATCATTAAATTTAGAAATTTATTATTAATTTTTTTACGGCGACGATTTCTCATTGATCTAAAGAACAAAAAGTGGATGATAATTTTGGAAAWATTTTGATTTTAAAAAATATAGAAAATTAAAACAAATATTTGGAGGTGTTTTAATGTGGTGACATAAATTTTTCATCAATTTTATATGTGGGTGTGTGGTGATATTACAAATTTTTAAAAATATTTTTATAAGATATATTTCTCAACTATTTTTATTTATTTTTTATTTTAAGATTGATTTCAGATTGATCTAAAATTGATTTTAAAATAAATGTGTGAACAAACAAATTGCAAGTATAAACCTAATCAAAAATGGTGTGGGTACCATGATCCAAACAGATATCATAAGAACAAGAAATCTGATAAAACAAAGATTGAGAATGATATGGAAATAGAGGATATTAAGAAATATGTTGATGAGAAAGTAGATAAGATAATTCTGGTTTTAAAAAATCTAAATATCAATATAATTGAAAATAATGAACGATTATTTAAAGAATTTACTAATAAATCACAACCTATAACTCCAATTAATATGTTAACATTAGGTATAGATTAATTAGAATAAAYTCTTTTTCATTATTTTTTCGAATTTTTCTTTTCCTTTTAATAATTCATTTTTTATTTCAGGGTATTTTTTTATTAATATTTTATATCGCCAAGTATTTTCTATTGTAAAATCAAATGGTTTATATTTTTTAATTATATTTTTTGGTATATCTACATGCATTATGATTAGTTTTGATATAGCTAATTTACATAATTTATTTTCATATTTTTCTAAGTTTCTATATATTTCAAATACTTGGAATATGTTAGTGTATATCTCTTCTTCTTTAATTTTTACATTATATTTATGAGATTTAACATCTTTATCAAATATTTTATATAATTTATAATTATTTAAAATTTTTAGTCCTAATTCCCCCATTTCATCTCTGTTTACTCCTAAAAAGTCTTCAATATCTTCGTAATTTACAGAACGTATTTCTTGTAAACAGAGGCCTAATCTTTCATTAAAATGTGTTAAATAGTTAATACTCTCCCATTTTATAGGTGTATCGCTGTCATATGGTCCTGATTCATCAGATATATACACTACATTTTTATTAGAAAAATCTTCTTTTTGATTTATTTGTTGTTTTACACATTCAGGTTTATTATAATCTATAGCGAATGTATATATTAAAGAATCAGGTTTTGGGTTTAATTTCATATATTTTTTTATATCGTTTTTTATTATGCAAATTACAGCTAATTGTTTGTTTAATTCTTTTTTATATTTTTTAAATAATTCTTCAAATATTTCATCTTTTAATATTTCTGGGTATGTYAAGTRATGAGGAGGAWRATTTTTAATTAAATAWTCGTTAAATTCWCCACTTAATATAAATCTACAACAAATATGATTTAATATTGGATAATTTAGTTCTAATTTTTCTTTATTTTCATACATTTTTTTAGCAAATTCATAATTATGYAAAATACCATAACCAACATTTCTTACAAGTTGGAAATCAGGTGTTAAATCTTCATTCATTTCTGGGTCATAATTTATTATAAAATTATCAAAATCTCCTACCATACCATATATTTCGGCTAARTRTRTRGGTATCATTTTTTTGCTGTACGCTAAGAGTTTAATGTATGCGCTATTGGCCTTAGGCTATTTATATTGTTTATATTGTTATCCTTTTTGACTTGCTTCTCTGAAAGTAGGTTTCCCTTAATTTCACACATTTCATAAGTTTTTAAATTTTTAGAYGCATCCTCAACTCTTAACTGTGAGTGCACTTCGCTAATATATTATCAAAGAAAAAAGAGTATCTCCTAAGGATGCACATATAAAAAACAC
The DNA here is from genome assembly GCA_010994365.1 of Saccharomycopsis schoenii. Lineage (NCBI taxonomy): Eukaryota > Fungi > Ascomycota > Saccharomycetes > Ascoideales > Saccharomycopsidaceae > Saccharomycopsis > Saccharomycopsis schoenii. The sequence continues at coordinate 505,096 of JNFU01000010.1, read as the reverse complement.
ATTCAAAAATATAAGTTTCGTAGACAATTTTTTAAGTTTTCTCGCACATAAGTTTTTTCTCTTTCGTGCCGGTGAGGGCACTAAGCTACATACAGTTTTCTTGCCTGGACCTGCCCAAGTTAGAGGCTGCTACTTCCCTGGTGGCCACTCACTCCAACCATAAGGTTCGGCAGGAACTGATTTTTATACAACGGCGAAATTTTATATCCATCTACAAGTTCTATAATATAGTTGAATATGTTTGTGTTTTATTATGAAAGTACTATGAAGAATTTTAATAAAAAACAACAGTTTTCACAGATAGAATAAAGATAATTATAATTAGTTTTTTGTGTTATTGAAGATCGGTTAACCTACTCCATTAATTTTGTAAGGCGATGATTTATGATTTATCTAAAGAACAAAAAGTGGATAATAATTTTGGAAAAATTTGAGAATTAAAACATATTTTTATATACATTAACGTGGGGACATAAATTTTTTACTTATTTCATATGTAGTACTGTAATAATTATTACTTTTAAAAAATTTTTATAAGCAGTTAATTAATTTTCTATGTTCTCTCATATGATGTATAATCAAACCTCTAGTATCTTGACTTCCTATATAAGAGCCTGCCATTTGCATATCCATAGTAGATATAGGAACATAAGCATGATTATTATATGCAATACTTAATGTTTTGCAAATTGTTGAGCCAACATTACATCGTAATAACTGACTCATGATCCTTGAGTCATAATGACTCATATGACTAATAGGTAATGACTAATAATGACTCAGCTACAATCCCAGTATACCAGTTGAGGTTACTAGGAATGTTTACTGATCATTAAGATATCAGGTATCGAATATAAAAGGACATATATCCAAGCAAGGAAAACATAATGATTCAGGAGAATATAGGAGGAAAATATATAGAAGAGGACAAGAAATAAATATATAATATATTATCTCTCTCAAATCAAGAATGACTATTAATGTAAATAGTGATTCCGATATCGAGCAAGAATCTCTGCAAAGTCAGCAAGAGATTACGCCTCGACAGTCTGAATCACTATTAATGTTAATAACCATTCTTAATTTGAGAGAGATAAAAATGTATATCATTGTATATATATATTTCTGTCTATCTCATTCTTTTTCTTTCTTCTTTCCGTATTGGGATAAATGTCCATATTTATCCCAATTCTATATTTTAGTAAATTGTAACCCTGCCTTAGACTTCTATTAATAATACGCCTCGTTGTATTAATAATCAAACTTCTTTAGTAAGTTTGATATTTTGCCTAACCAATCTTTCATGTAATATTGAGTCAGTCCTCAAGAGGACTACCGACTCAACAATAACAAAACTGGATCAGTAAATAAATAAAATAAGAGTTCAAAATTTGGGATATGCATACATTCATGCATATGTACATTCAAAGGGCAAGTTTAACTGTGTCAAACCAAAAGAAAAAAAGAATAGTATGAAAAAATTCGGCTATCGCGTTATTTGTCGAGGTTGTAGCAGCAGCAAAAAAAACTTTGCAAGTTGTATATTTACGTTATTAGGTAATAAGCTTCGGAAATAATATCACGTTATATCTATAAGTTTCTCAATTTGACATGTATATGGCTATGAGCTCAAAAATAACGAACATACCCTCTGGTGTTTTTTACAACTGTGTACTGATGTTTGCCATGTGAGCAAGAGTACTTAAAAACCAGTTTCATAGGAAATAAAGAAGGTAGAACAGATGTATATAGAAAAGACATAAAAAAACCCCAAGGTACAATATTTTCGAAATTATTGCTATTCGTACAAGAAAAACTAAAATATCAAATGTTTTTCAACAAGAAAAAAATTCATTTGCAAACTGAGTGACTACTGCAAATAAAACTACAGTAGTATTGTCGAGGCAGGCTATACCGAAGGTAGGTCCCTTGCATAATAAATATCATCTTAGTTAATGAAAACCACTTAAATATTGCATAACTATAAATAATACAAGTTTACTGGCAATAAACAATATGTATATAAGAAGCTCACGTTTACCTAAGTATTCTTAGATTGTATCTTAAGAAGAATGGTAGAAACATATAGGAAAATATATAGAAATATGCAGATATAAACCTATCTCTCTTAATACTATGAGTAATAATATTTGTCAAGAGAGAAACAATGACTCAGAGTTAAACTATGGAAACTTGGTTCAACGAGTATTAAGGCAAACTATCGCAATTATTTAATAGTTAAAGAATAAAACAAAGGTACAAAATGTGGCCAACTAAAGGCGATATCTAAAATATGGGTTTTCTTTATCAGTCAAGTCTGCAAATTCAAGATTTTCTAGATTCAAAAGATTATTACTATCAGCAAGAGTGGCTTGTTCTCTTTCCTTTTTCTTGTTGCACCACCAGTAATTGAGATAAGTTAGCGCAATAATTACTATGGTAGCACAGTCACAAACAACAAAACTAATTTTTCCTCCAGTGTACGAAGGTGCCTGATTGGAAATAAATGTTTGAGGACCAATAATATTACCTACACAATACCCAATCAAGAATACTGCATTAGTAGTAATTTTTTTGGTATGGCCAGCGGTATTGGATGCAAAACACGATAATGCACAAATAGTAGTAACTGGATAAACATACATTAAATAATAACCAGCAAGTCTTGCATTTGGGGAATTATCTGCAAAAGCCAACATACAAGATGCCGCTAAGGAAATAATCATTGCAATTAGAGAAATCGCCATTCTGTGTGGTATCACCACTTGAGAAGCAGCAAATAAAACACATCCAACAAATTCAACGGCACCACAAGGCATATTCATCAAAAGAGATTCTCGAGAAGAGTATCCAAAATCTGAATTTAAAAGAATACTACCAAAATTAGTTAACGCACCATTGGGAATATTTGATGCTACACCAAAAAAGAAGTATAGCCATGTATTGATATCAAACATTGCTTCATAAAATTGATATTTCTTAAAGTGCTTGTTACCGAATCCTTGCTGATTACTTCTTATTCTTTCAACAACTTGTATTTTTTCCTTTTCGGTTAAGAACCAAGCTTCGGATGGAATATCAGGAATGTGAACATAAAACAAAATCCCAACAACAATAGTCACCAATCCGGTCACAATAAATAAAACTTTCCAACCAGTAATAGAGTAATATTGGTCATGTTTTGCAACACCGTATGCTATAGCACCTCCCAAAATAATTCCTAAACCATTGCACGAAAACCAAAGTGCAGTTCTTAAGAAATGCTCCTCTGCTTTGTACCATTGACTAGTGAATATGACCATAGCAGGGGTTACTGAAGCTTCAAAGATACCTAGCAAAGTTCTTAAAGTTATAAACCCAGCATATGAACTTGGAGTTGCGTGCAAACATAATATAATACCCCAAACTGTAATAAATGTAGCAGTTGTTTTTGCTAGCGGAAATCTTTGAAGAATTGCATTGGCAGGAAATTCAAAAGCCAAATAACCAATATAGAAAGCAGTTCCACACCATGAATACATATCTCCTACCATTTTAAAATCATTCCTTAAACCCCATTACTGCAGCATATGAACTTGTAGTCTTGTCCATAAATTGACAGGCATATAACAAGCAGATTAATGGGAGAATATTAAGATCTATCTTTCTTAATAATTTCTTATTGTCAGCTTCACTAAATTCAACCATGTCGCCCTCCAAAGCTACTTGCATCGCCTCGTCCACATCACCTGTTATTTTCACATTTTTTCCAGTTGCAGATGTGAAACTTGTGATGACATCTGGAGACCCCAAGTTTTCATTTGTAAATGAAACAACTGGCTCCAAATTACCATTTTCGTATCCTGATTTTGTATCACTCATCTTTGTCCTTATTGTTATCGTCACTGTTTTTCTTATTTATGACACTATGATAGTGTTTCAATTGGGGAAATATCATGCTTTTATACTCATTTATGATGATTCGACGACACTATGCGTCGTTATCTCCTACTTAACCCACTTGTAGTATCAATAAATGCATGCAGACAAGTAGCGATAAGTTTTGATATTTTTTTTTACAATACTTTGTCTTACATTCGAAATCCGCCTTTCACTTATCATTTCAAATATGTCTACATTTAGACGCACTTTGAACAACTTTATCTACTGCAAAGGAAAAATCATGGGGCGGCGGAGAAATATAGATAAAAAATTTCCTGACTTTTCATGCAGAATCTGCAAAATATGCAAAGGAAGGTGTGCAAGAAAAAAAAAATGCATGAACGAAAAAATAAATTGAGAAAACAAGGGTGGTATATATATATACCATACATAAAATGATTGATTCAATATGTACAGTCACGCGACTCTATTAGATTCTAGACTTTGAATTTTTTCAGTGAAAATAGAAATATAAATTTTCGATGTTGAGATAATCAAAGCAAAATGTAAGACTTCTTAAAAATATTATATTGAGAAGTTTGTAAAGGAATGGCTGTTTAAGAATACGCGTAACATTTAGACATGTTTCACCTTTAACGTTATCAGAGAGAGCTATGTAGAGTTGGATTATGTCTTTTTTTCAGATAAAGGATTCACAATTACAGACAGTTTGAGGGTTTCCATATTTTTTAAAGTTAGAAAAGAGTTTAACAGAATGTGAAGATAGTGAATAATTCGTATCTTGGCACTTTTATAATCTAGTTTACATGCACTAGCTGTTCTTTTCATCTGTATTCTTTTTGGCTAGATTATTGTAAATATTACAGGATATGTCTCTCTACAAATTTATTTTGGTTCTATACCAGAATAAAGTATTTTTTTTTTTTCAATTCAAACTAACATAACGTGCCATCCCTCAAAAAAATCAATGTTTTTCTTTTTGGCAGGTAAGGATTTATTTTGTTAGGCTGAAGATACCTGACTAAAAAAACAATTTAGAAATGAACAAGTATCAGTGATCAGCGAGTATATGGCTATAACAAGTCAATGCTGCAACATAGACATTTAAATATGTCGTCGGTACTAAATATTCTGTGATTTATCTCGAAAACCCAAAATGGCAAAATTCAAACATACACTCGCTGATCGCATTCCAGTATACGTTGATCTAATTCTAAAATACGCTTACTGATTCTCATCGTCCTACAGAAATGAAAAAAAAATCAAAGATAAGAAAACCCAGAAAAAAAAAGATAAGGTACACAATAAAAAATATCACAAAAAAAGACAATAAGAAGTCGAGAACTTAATTTATTTATCTATATATATATTCATCTATTCTCGAACATTATGTTTGTATGGTATATAGTTAAGCTTCGAATCAATTTTTTAATACCAAGTTATTATACTTTACAAAATGAACCCTACAGAGAGTGACCCGTTGTTGTCAAGAAATGAAGAAACCATGACAACAGAAATTGAAGATGCCACTACTTCCATTTGTGGTTTGACTGTTGATGGTTTGGCAGAGATAGATTGTGATTTACGGAGGCGTATTAGCGCAAGTAGAAGACGTTCTTCAGTCAAAGAAGAATATGGTTTACCAAAGTCCCAACTTTATCCAGTCGTATTGAGTTTATTTACTTCAACATTCTTAGCCTCATTAGATACAACTGTTGTCACAACTTTACTTGTGGAAATAGCTTCAGATTTGAATGCTGTACCACAAGTTTCATGGATAGCCACCTCATATTTGCTATCTTGCTCTGCTTTTCAACCATTGTTTGGAAAATTATCCGATATATTTGGAAGAAAGAATTTGCTTATTTTTTGCAGCATTTGCTTTGCATTTGGATGCTTGGTATCAACTTGTGACTCCGTTTTTAAGGTTTCAATTGGGAGATTTATCACTGGTATCGGTGGAGGTGGATTAGCAACTTTAGGAACAATTACTATGTCAGACATTATCCCATTACGTAAAAGAGGATTGTTTCAAGGAATGACAAACATATCTTATGGTATCGGTGCCGCTTCTGGTGGGGCAATTGGAGGTGTTATCTCCGATTTCTTTGGTTGGAGAAGTGTCTTTTATATGCAAGTTCCATTTGCATTATTACTTGGAATCTTATTCTGGTGGAACTTGACTGTTCAGCTAGTTCAAACTGATAATAGTACACTAGGAGAAAAAATAGCAAGAATTGACTTCTTAGGTGCCATTCTTTTAGTTCTTTCACTTATAGCTGCTATGAGTGCCGCTGCATTCGGTGGTAGAACTATCTCTTTCGACTCTTCAATTTTTATTGGATTAGTGACTTTTGCACTTATTCTTTTATGTGTGTTCGTATATGTGGAATTATTTGTTTCTGCTGAACCAGTTATTCCAGTTCAATTGTTAACTGATCGAACCATTCTATTTTCTTCATTTGCAAATTGGTTTTATTCTATGAGTATTTTCACGTATCTCTTCTATATTCCAATCTATTATACCTCTGTTTTAAATTTTAGTGCTAGTCAGAATGGTGCCAGGCTAATATCCAATTTTTTTGGTATTACTTGTGGTTCGGTTGGAGTCGGTTATTACATGAAGAGAACAGGTCATTACTACTATTTCTCTGCAATTCTAGGGTTCTTGGGTGTTTTAGGTGTTATGCAGATATACCTAGTCAATCCTAAAACCAGTGAAACAATGCAATATTTGATGCTTTTCATTCCTGGAGCTGCCTATGCCTGTATGTTGACTGTGACATTATTGTCGTTGATTAGTGTAGTGCCATTATCTTTCCAAGCAAGCACGACGTCTATCCAATATACTTTCAGATCGACCGGCTCTACAATTGGTGTTGCTATTGCAAGTTGTATTTTTCAAAAGATTCTAAAAACACAATTGCATAAGAAGATAGAAAGGCTCGTTTCTTCCGACTTGGCTAAAGTAATCATTAGTAGGGCGCTTGAAGATGCTAAATATGCTAATGAAGCACCTGCACTTGTACAAGAAGCTATCAGGGAGTCTTATGGACATTCATGTAGGGGTACCTTTGTATTTAGCATTGCTACTATGGTACTTGGATATTTGTGTTTACTTTGTGTTAAAGAACAGCCTTTGTACCGTCCACGTAATTAGACTAAAATATAATACTAACTCCTTTTGTTTTATGAAAGCGTTGAGTCAGTTTGACTGGCTTAAATCTGAGTTATCATTATTCTCTTGATTAATGTTTTTACTCATACTAATTTGAGAGAGACATGCTGTTCATGTATATATATATATATCTGTTGTAAGATGTAATTTTAGAATATGTCGAGGAAATGTGGATTACTTATATTGTCGTTCACACTAGCCATATCATATATCTTGCAGTTACTATTTAGTAAATGTATTACTATTTTAAAAATAGTCATGACATCACGCGATGATCATCTTTGGTATAGCATATTTTGAAGCTATTGGGTGCACTTGATCTGTAAATATATTTCAACATGCATATTTCAGCTTGAGAGTTTTTCATAATGTCTTTATGCGTGTAGTATTCTTTATTATATGTATCATTTTATATACTCTTGGGGAAGTACTACTCTGAGTAGTGTTACTGGCTTAACACCACTGGTTCAACATTAATTACTTATTCAACAATGTAAAAAAGTAGAATTGTGACTAATTTTAAAGTTGTAAAATTGTTGTACCTTCTTTTGATTTAGTTGTTGATATTACATAAGATTTTTTGTTTATATTTTGCTTTGAAAAATTGTACATTAAGGTAAAAATTATTTAGCAAAATTTCCTACATATTTGTCCATATAGAATAACCTGAGTATTTCATATTTCTACTCTTAGGTAACTTTAGGAGCTTTGTGCATGGTACCATAATGCATTGATAAATCCGACTGAGAAAATCAAACAACGAAAAAAACTCAACTTATTCCAATGATCTATAGCTGATCCATAGTCATTCGATTTAAGCTCTTTATCTGATAAACCCACTAAACTTTGAAGGTACTTGATATTTGTAAACATAACAAGTCTCGTGAATAGAATCACAGAGAGAGAGAAAACGGCACTTACAAGCATTGATGCACGTTCAACGCTGCTGGTACTGTGATATGCCAGATATAGATAACATATAGTACTTGCAATTGCAGAACTTACCATTAGTTTAGCACCGTTAATAAACACTCTCTCCCAAATTTTGACTTGACTTGAAGGGGCTATGTTATTTTCACGGATAATTGGTATGAACAACACCGAAATGGCAACGTTTCCACCAACGAAGATAGATTGAAATGCAAGACCTGTTGCTTGAACTGAGCTGAGGGCCATTTTTTTGGGAAGGGATAAGGAATAATTACTGGAGTTCCTCTATTTAGAATAAAGTAAGCTATTTTTCAGATAAGTTTTATTCGCAAAGCTTGAGCCAATATCAGTACGAGACAAAGTTTTAGCCAGTGTTTTGGATAGTAAACTGATGCAGAATAGTGAACGGGCAAGCAAACTTAATTTGGGGAATAATTTCAGAAGCAAAAATATTATATAGCAAAAGAATCAAGCGGGAGCGTTCGTTATGTTAATCGTCCTGTATAAAAAAAGACTCTGGAAGCTTCGATTTACTCGTAATAGTTACTCAATGCTGAGATGCATAAAAATATTTTGCGCACCGAAGGTTAAATATGCAGGATAATAATATGTACGTAAATACTACAACCGTAAAATCGTGACATTGTATAAGCTATGACGTTAACCGGATTGCCGTTCAGACTGTAAATCTCCCAATTCCTGAATTGAAAAGTTGCATTCTTAAATTAAATCTAGTACAATCATGTGACTAACTCATATATTAGCACGTGATTAATTCCTAGGTTGGCGTATCTTGAACTCCATAGATTTTAGGGATAGGAAAAAAAAAATCAGAATCTGGAGAAGCATTATCAGTAATTTCTACTTGGATTTCTTCAAATCTTGGGTAGCCGATATATCATTTGCTTGTAATTGTATAGAAGTTCTCTTTCTGATAGTCAACTTTTGACCATTTCTCAATCTTTCAATTAGATCTACATTACTTATACTTGGCCTACCAACGCCGATCAAAGTTCTATCTTTAGCGTTGACATCATTGACAAGGTTTTGCGTATCTAACTCAGGTTTGTTCAAATCGCAATAGTTTCCGGTTCTTAAAATGACACCTTTATACATGTCAATATCCAGTTATTCAACTTGGCTGGCTTATTAATAGTCTCAATTACATTTATCTATCCAAAATCCTTACCATGCTTTTTTCTTTATTTTTCTAATTCAGAGAAGATGTGTTCCCAAATGGCATCTGGGTGAGGATTACTGATGCATAGACAACTTGGATCTAAATAATTAATAAAGTTTTTACTATCTAACGCTTCAATATCAGCCATTCTGCCTAATGACCAGTTCAGAATGCTTTAGATACTTATATCTTCTTATTAATCTGTATATTTACTTATTTCTCCATGCTCCTCTTCTTCTTCCTCCCTCTTCTATTCTCTTTTTTTCATATGGTAAAATTATACTCCAATATATATTCCTCGATATTCTAGTATCCATAAGTTTATTCTGGTGAGTTATAGATGTTCTACTGATATTCCCATATAAGGTATTCCTTCCCACAGGACAAAATATTCCAACATGCATATTTGAGCTTGACGCAATACGCAATACGCGTGATCAGTATTCACCAGATATTGCTGGCTCAACACACACTATAAAACAAACCTGAATTTTAAAATCAAATGGCTCATTAATTGAAAAAGGGTCCTTATCTAAGACGCGATTCAAAACACGACTACATTATCTGTACTCTTGGATCTTCATGAATAATACAATTATTGTGTGATTTGATAATTTAATGTAGCTCATTCTGACAAGAAAAAATATTGACTGATCACGTGTTAAATCAAGCTGTGCAAAACGAGGCCATAAAAAAAAAGATTATACAAAGATAGTTATCTACAGAACTCCTGAACCGGTTAGAAGATTGTAAATTTACTTTATATTAATAGTCAGCATGTGTAATGGCTAGTGAGAATAAAAATATATAAGAACTCTGCATTCTCAGACCACTCCCTAATTATAACTCACAGCAGATAGACAACAAATACATATATATATATATACAGATATATGGATACATCGAAGAATACAACACATAGCCAGTCGCACTAAATCAACATAGAACAATTAGTCAAAAGGGTAACAATAACTTAAAGGGAACAGAGTCCTCACCTGAGGTGAAAGTATGTTTTCTGATAAAACCAGCCGTTTCTCTCTCATGGGTGAATTGCGTGATCAGCTTGTGCACAGGCATAATATAATCACGTGTAATGTAAAAAAAGAATTTAAGTTAAATACATATCACGTGATAAGGATTCTTTTGAATTTCTGAGCATCGATTATGTTTGGGGGTACGATGTGTGGATTTGGCCTCTTACAAGACCCATAAGCAAATGGCGAGATGAACCAGACAAAAAGGTTATGGCACTTTTTTGTGTCAACCTAAGATGAGAACTCATTTTCCTACAGCAAACTGCCTTTACATGTCAAACCTCACATTTCAGGGTAGTTATCTCCACAATTTGCTAGTCAATACTAACATATTTTGCATAGTTAGAATTAGTGGATTGAAGATAACTGGGCTTCATTCGTAGTTGCACAAAAAAAAAGGAAAATACGTTTAAGACGTTAATATTGACTTCTCGTGTTAGTATTTGGTGAGTTATTTTTTTATTCCATTACAAATACTACTTAGTTAAACGCTTAAGATCTCATCTTGTGTGCAAAATGAAAAACGAAAATATGCGCAAAGTGGTGCACTCTTTGTTTGGCAAAGAAGAAAATTACTATCGTTAATCGGAAAGTGTGCACAACGGATTTATAAAGTGTGTGAATAAGCATGCGCGTTTACACTGAGTGCAAGAAGTGTACAGAAGTTTCTTAACTTTTGTAAGCCTAGGCATGCCTGGATTATTCACCATTGAGCGATTATGAGCTTTTACCACATGGGCTTGATGTGAACGCTTATACAGTTAATGCCACATACAAAAATTCAAACTTCAAACTCTGAATATCTCTAAACTTTCTTGACCGGCTAAAGCTTCTCTGAGCCTTTGAAATCAAAAGGTTGAGATTAATTACTATATAATGATATTTTGGATCTATGAGCTGTAGCGCATACCCTGAAACGTTTTCTCTCACCCTGATTTCTCATATTTTATATTTTTTTGTTCATTAGTGACACCTCATATTCCTACGGGCAACTCTTTCTTTTTTTTGTATGCAAATTCTTAGTGTATAATACTTGGAATTCTGTAATACTCCAGAGAAATGTAACTTATGGCTTATTAAGGATAGTGACCAGCCACTTTATACTATATAATATGGACTGCTTCACTGTATGCATATTAATATATTTTTTATGTTCAAGAAAAAATGGAACTATGTGAGAAACCAAAAAAATTGTACTCATAGAAAATTTCTTTTATTGAAATCACTCGTGAGAAGCACGCGGCTAGTTATTATATACAACGCTAGTGTATATATATGATATTATACATCATCTGCCTATACAGAAACCCATTCAGTCATATCAACTTCCATGCTGCACACGAATTTTCAAAACAATTTCTAAATTTCGGAATTTCCGGATTGAGTTTGATCAGTTTTCTTTATTGGGAAGCACACATCATTTAGCTTTGTACTCGTTCTAAAAAAGCATACTCATTCCAAAAATGTATACTTGCTCCAAAAAAAATAGCACGTTAAACATGGTATTGCATAAAATATAGAGTTAGTTTTGATGATAAATTTTGTAAGATTTGTTGAGACAGTTTCTTTTTAGGGTTTCTGCAAAACACATAAATTACACATTATTTCTATTGTTTATTCAACTCAATTAATCATCTCTAGTTTCTGTTGAAGCTTGTATCTGTCTTTTTTTTTGTTCTTTTAAGTATACGTCTTTATTATACCGACAAGCATTGTCATTAAAAAAATTAATTGCTTCAGAAACGACAGTCAATACACTTATTTGTCAGCTATTATTACTATTATGCGTAGCAGTTGCAAACGCAAATACTGCAAGCTATATCTACGGTGCTACTCCAACTGCTATGGCATGTGATGTCCAATGGGTTGGGTCTTCAAAAAGAGACTCTTTAGGCTTTGATGTTAGAGTCTTTGAATATTACTTTAAAGATATGGTTCTGGGTTATGATGAAGATTTCATGGCTTCAGGATATACAAGCGATACTCTTCAATTTTCTTTAACTGCTGTTACAGATATCAATTTTGCTGGAATTGTGCCTGATGCTGATGCAAATTTTCCATATGTAGCTACCCTTTTTGACGAAACCTACTATGTATCAAATTTTGTTGGTGAGTTTACATCCTATTTTTACGCCCCACAATCTGGTTTTTATCAAATTGAATCAAATAATACTGATGACTCTATGATGCTTTTCCTTGGTGATGCAGGCGCTTTACAGTGTTGCACAGCTGCTTCAACTTTTGACCTCAGTACCTTCAATTCCTCTTCTTATAATATGTTCACTGGTATTCGAAATGCTGGTATTCAATCTTTCTATCAATATTTGGAAGAAGGTTATTATTACCCAATAAGAGTTATCTATGTAAATATGGTTTCAGATTATGATATGCATTTGAAAACCACGCATCCAGATGGTTCAGTTGTCACTGAGTTTGGCAATGGTGATTTCATTTCTCCAACTTATTTGGCTGATAATTCGAATGCAGACTATTGCTCGTCCGAAATTGTTTCAACAGTTCTTGCAACTGTTTACACCTCGTGGACGGTAGCACGATAAGTTACTCCACTTATTATCCTACCGATGATGAAGATGGTGTTACACAATACTACTATTACCCAGACCCAACTGTTGAGTCATAATGACTCATATGACTAATAGGTAATGACTAATAATGACTCAGCTACAATCCTAGTATACCAGTTGAGGTTACTAGGAATGTTTACTGATCATTAAGATATCAGGTATCGAATATAAAAGGACATATATCCAAGCAAGGAAAACATAATGATTCAGAAGAATATAGGAGGAAAATATATAGAAGAAAGCAAGAAATAAATATATAACATCTTTATCTCTCTCAAATCAAGAATGACTATTAACATTAATAGTGATTCAGACAATGAGGATGAATCTCTGCAAAGTTAGCAAGAGACTACGCCTCGACACCAACCACTACTGTTACCGCTTATTATGGCGGCGCAACAACTTCTTCTACTTTCGAAACACCAAATGGAGCTGGTACTTGGACTGAATCTATTTTTGTTCCAAAGGAAACCGTTACTAGTTATG
>JNFU01000010.1:384419-484069 GCA_010994365.1 Saccharomycopsis schoenii | reverse complement strand
GCCTCAGCTGATGCCAATGAAACTGCTATTGTATACGTTGATGTTCCAAAACCAACATTGTATTACACCGAAGTCTGGTCTAATGCATACACGAGTTACACTACGGAATTTCCATTGTTACCAAATGGTAATGTCATTGTTCATGAATTTGATCCTGCAGACTTTACCACTACAACCGAAACATGGACTGGTGATTTCACATCGTATTACACAGCACCACTTGTCTCTGGTACGGTTGAAGTGTTTGATTTAGTTCCAGAAAGCACCACGACAGTTACCAACTACTGGCCTGGTGATTATACTGCTTACTACACAGCATATCCTATCAATCCAGCTGATGGTGTCACCGTTTACGAGAACGACCCACAACACGTGTACACCATTACTAGTCACGAAGTTGATACTCTTACATCCACTACATGTCCATTATCTGGAGAAACTGCTACCGCTTCTGCAATTGGTTCTGCCAGCTCTAATAACTCCGGATCCGGATCTTCCAACAATTCTGAAAACACCGGGGTCTCGAGTTCTGCTAGTTCATCCACTTTGAGTCCTGCTTCTTCATATACTTCCAACAAATCTAACATAAGTAACAATGACTCTTCATTGGGCTCATCTGATAGTGAGAATTTATATTCTTCTACCCCAGCCCCATCAGCTTCGTCTTCTCCAACAGCATCAGATTCGTCTTCTGCAACCCTATCAAATTCGTCTTCTCCAACCCTATCAGATTCATCTTATTCAGGTTCATCAGATTCGTCTTATTCAGCCTCATTAGATTCGTCTTCTCAAACCGAATCAGACTTGTATTATTCAGCTTCATCTCCTACCAACAACAACAACAATAATGCTGGTGCTTCGTCTTCTTTAACTACTTTCTCTATTCAAACAACTTCTTCTGTTCAAACCACTTCTGTTTCTTTGATTGAAGCTTCTTCTTTTGTTTCTGGTGTTGAACCGGGAATTGATTATTCTAATGGATCGATTCAAAAGGCCAGTTACAATTTTATCAGTATTATTTTTACCACAGTTTTCATTTGCAATATTGTCCTATAATATTAGAAAACTAAGTTTACCTTTTAACATTTCTTCACTTATTTTATTTGTTCTTTAAATTTATTATTTACAATTTTCTCAATATCCATTTTTTCGCATAATTTTCAATTTTCAATTTTCTTTGTTAAGTATAATTTTGTAAGTTTCGGAAGGCCATATTATAAAAGAAAAATACAGAAATCTATATTTTCAATACAGAAATAAATTAAAGGGATATCTGAAACTGTTGATCCAAGTTCCTTTGGTTTAAATCTGAGTCATTATTTCTCTCCTGACTAATAATATTACTCATAGTATTAAGAGAGATAGGTTTATATCTGTATATTTCTATATATTTTCCTATATATTTCTTCCATCCTTCTTGAGATACAATCTAAGAATACTTAGGGAAATGTGAGCTTCTTATATACATATTTTTTATTGCCAGTAAACTTATATTATTTATAATCATGCAATATTTGAGTGATCTTTATTAATTTAGTTGATCTTCAGTGATCTTAATTAATTAAGATGATCTTCAGTATGGAAGGGACCTACCTTCTGTATATCCTGCCTCGATAGTTACGTATAAAAAGTTCATCGAAATTAAGAAAGATAAGCATCGATAAATATATATATTGTATTAATTACTAAGAACCTAGTCTATAAGACTAAATTTCAAAATATATAATTCGTATGGAACTAGGCCACGAGACTGTAAAAATACAAGTTATTCACTATGTTTCTGTAAATTGAAGTCCTTCAATATTCTTAGGTAATCATTTGTAATCACCGCCAGCTAGCTTAATGATGAAACCCTACTTCTGATACACACTCACTTAGTTAACCTAACTAATCACTATAGAAGGTGATCAATTACCCTCAAATTTCAATGAATTTGGGATTAATTTGTTTCTTGAATTCCATTTTGTAAACTCAAGGCAACTCCACACTTTTCGATACATATTATAATCCATTAATATTACATATATAAAGACCTACAATTAATAACTTGCTTCTCAACTCAATACGAGTAAATGGAGTTTGTAAAGGAGTCCATTTCTTCTTCAACAGTTTTTAGATTATAAACTATAACGGGAACAGAGAATTAATAAGAAAGGAATTTGACAAAGCACGATAACCTGTTGCTTCTTTGCAGTGCTTATGAGTATTCAAGCTCTTATGCACATCCGTATCAGGACTTTGTATTGGTTTATTCGTAAATTATAGCAAAGAGAAAAAATAATAGCTATCCTACTAATCTATTAATATGTAACGTAAAAATTTGATAATTCAAGTCCCAGAAAAAAACTTACCAGCTATCTACAACTAGCAACTATGCATGTTTTAGCCTTATCCTATTATTTAAACTAACATTGTGGGTATGCAAAATAGCCTTGCTTTGATCATAAAGCAATATACATGCATGAAATGAACAATATAAACTTATATTTTGAACGTGTAAATATCTGGATGTGTCTGTTTCAGATTATACTTCACATGAATTTTAAAAACTGCCTGCATAACTCTAGTAAAAACATATAGCAAATAAAAGTATACGTACTTATTCTGCGAACATATATGTATGTATACATAATATTGTTGTTGAATTGCAAAATTAGGAATTATGCTCTCAAAGGAAAAGCTCAAAATCTTCTACTACTTATTCATCCGTGACAGTATTTTTTTTTTTTTGGGTTTTAGTACACTGAAAATAATCTCCCTCTTTGTTTTGATTGCGTATGATGTGCGCTTTTAGTTTACGTATGTGTTTTCATAAAATTAACAAACGTACTGATGCATATTCTCAAATAAGTATATATCTATACATATATATGCATGCGTTATTTTAATCCATTTACATTTTTTCTGTTCTGTTCTTGTTTTATAGTGGCCTAATACATTATATTTATTTTAGGACGAGAAGCTCAAGAGTACCCTATGGTACAGAAAGATGATTATATTTTCATAATGTTACCAATTATAACTTAAGGACGGAAGGCAACATCTATTACTATTTAAAGTTTTCTTTTCTTTTTGATTGGATATGTTACATTATTGAGGATAATATATATTGAAAAGTGCAGAGCATCCTTTAGTATGTAGTACAAGTAAGTAAAGGATCTTATGGGACACAACATTCTCAGAGCACGTGCACCAATAGCCAAAATAGGCTATCTCAAAGGTGATCATCGTATAATGTCATGACACCATTTAGAAAATAGCAACCGCAAGCGTTATAAGATGGCTAGTGAGAGCGACAAGATAAGTAGTCCACATTTCCTCGAGCTATTCTTAAATTATAGCTCACAACAGATGGAAACATAGAAATATAGAGATATACAAAGAAACAGATATATATAAATATAGAGATATACACAGATACAGATATATATAAATATACAACAATAACCTGTCTCTCTCGAACAAATATGAGTAACGATAACTCAGAATTGAGATAGTTAAATCTGACTCAACAGATCTAATTCAAAAAATCCTGGTCTACCTATGGAAAGAGTTCGTATCTTGAGACTTGTTGTGAAGCTCATAAAATCATTCGAGGCGCGACTTTGTATCTCGTGGCTCAATTAGCTATTGTATTAAGAACAGAAAATGTTAGTAAGCGATGGTTTGCGGAGTATAACTATGTGGTTTGTAGCACGTGACTTGTATATTAATCTCACAACTCATCCGCAATAGCATGGAATATGGTTTTGCCAAACTTCAAATAAATCCGTACCTAATCAAGATTTTAGGCTTATTAAAACGCTATAGTAGATAATGTGAATTGGTGTAGAGGTTATGTATATATGTATACATTATTACACCCACACCTGTACATAATTGAATACGGTTATGCGGAATCTCCGTACGCTTTCTACTTTTGGGACCGCCTATTCGAACTCAAAAAATTGATATTGAAAATTTCTRATCCSYGTCGTTTGAAAAATCATCAAAACACATTTAGAATGAATATTATTATCACGACCTTTAGACCAAGTACAAAAAAAACCGTAGTTCACGTTAGGAAAATAACAGAGAAAAAAAAAAAATTGCACACATTAAAACATGTAGAAGCTTGCTTAAGCCTGTAAACAAAGTCGCTTCGTATTGTATTATTAGAAAGCTGCTTCTAATCTTATAAGCTACAACTCGGCATAACAGCTTTTATTACACTCCTCATAAATATATTGCTGCTACTTGCTACTAATATATTATTTAAGATCAGAAACCATGAGCACACAAACTACATCTCTGTTTATAATGGCAAATGCAAAAAAACAGGAGGTTGATGGATCGCGTCAGTCTAACTTGAATTCGCGAAAACAGCCTACTCTCAATGTATCTTCTATAATGCCCATTAAACCAGAATTAGATTTCGATTTAGCCATAGCAAACGACTTAAAATTTGAAGATGAAAAACAAAATTTCTTATCAGACTTAAAAGAGCAATTACTGACTGTGGCAAACTTTGATGGTATTCAAAGAAGAGCTACTAGCTTGAATTCGCTTCAAAGACAATTATATTCAAGTATGCTTGAATTCAGAAACAGCTCGCGTATATCTGCTAGAATGATAACCGATCATCTAGTTCAGCAGTTGGATGGCAGACAAAGTATAATAGCCGTGGTTCCTGAAAATTACACGAACCAGATAAAACTGCAGGAATTAAACCATGTCATGTTTTTACCTAATCAAGCGGTTGTCATGGATGAAGAAGTCAAACAAGCTAGATTGGAATACAAGGTTCCAGAAATTYCARAGAAGATTYYTCAGRTAGASTCAAASGAAACCGAAGTTCCAGTTATATCAAGAAGAGGAGGTAATAGAAAAAGAAAACCACTTGAATCTGCTACAACTGAGATCGCACCAARTAATAATAAGGTAAKAAGAATAGTAACYAATATCAGTGATAATAATAATGATAAAAAGCAGTTCAAACTTACCATTAAATTGAGACCYCAGGATCTGTCATCTTTATTATCTAACCAAAAACAGCACACATTATCAGTACCTGATGAACTTAAGCCTAATAGTAAAGAAATGAGGGCAGTAAAAAGACAGTATGATACCGTGTATTTGAATGTTTGGAAAGATATGGCTAGAAAGGATTGTCCRAGAATTTATAGATTGGTAATGCAATCGGAACAAGCYAAACTTATAAATTTACGAAAAACCGCTCTTCTTGCAGCTAGAGAATCATCWAARTGGAAGATAAGAACAAATAAAAATATTAAAGATTTGCAAACTAARGCMAGAAGATCTATGAGGGAAATGTTCAACTTCTGGAAGAAGAATGAACGTGAAGAGCGTGAATTGCGAAAGAARGCAGAAAAAGAAGCTATTGACTTAGCTAAAAAACAGGARGAAGAAAGAGAAAATCAAAGACAGTCTCGTAAATTGAATTTCTTATTAACCCAAACTGAATTGTATTCCCATTTCATTGGCAAGAAAATCAAAACAGATGAGATTGAAGGCTCTGACAGAGATAATAGATTAGAAGCTACTATTAACCCAACTAAAGATGATAAATATGACAATATAGAAGAGCCAGTCAACGCAGTCAGAACCGATATAAGCAATATAGATTTTGATAATGTAAATGATGATGAACTTACAAGACGTGCTGCTGAGAATGCACAATCTGCACTCATGGAAGCCAAATCCCGWGCTGATGAGTTCAATAATCAAGATGATGCTTCAGAGATGAATTTCCAAAACCCAACATCATTGCCTGGTGATATCCATGTTGACCAGCCTAAGTTATTGACATGTACATTGAAGGAATATCAATTGAAAGGGCTAAATTGGTTGGCCAATTTGTACGATAAAGGTATAAATGGTATTTTAGCAGATGAAATGGGCTTGGGTAAGACTGTTCAATCTATATCAACTTTGGCATATTTGGCTGAGACTCATAACATTTGGGGCCCATTCCTTGTTGTTACTCCAGCATCTACATTGCATAATTGGCAGCAGGAATTAACTAAGTTTGTCCCTGACTTTAAGGTATTACCATACTGGGGTAATGCTAAGGACCGTAAAATTTTGAGAAAGTTTTGGGATAGAAAAAATGTTGTCTATAATAAAGATTCTCCTTTTCATGTCTTGGTAACTTCTTATCAATTAATTGTCGCTGATGCTCAATATTTTCAAAAAATTAAGTGGCAGTACATGATTTTAGATGAAGCTCAAGCCATTAAATCTTCTCAATCCTCACGTTGGAGAATTTTACTTGGCTTGCAATGTCGTAATCGACTATTGTTGACCGGTACTCCTATTCAAAATAGTATGCAAGAACTTTGGGCATTATTACATTTTATTATGCCTTCGTTATTTGATAATCATGATGAATTCAGTGAATGGTTCTCTAAAGATATAGAAAACCATGCTAACACTAACTCCAAATTGAATGAAGCACAATTAAGACGATTACATATGATTTTGAAGCCTTTCATGTTGAGACGTATCAARAAAAATGTTCAAAAAGAATTGGGCGATAAAGTGGAAATCGATGTTTTCTGTCAATTGACGAAYAGACAAAGAAGATTATATCAAATCTTGAAATCTCAAATTAATTTATTTGATATTTTACAGAAGAATGATACCATTAATAACAATAACAACAGCAGTGATGCGGAAGATGGTAACTTGATGAATTTAGTTATGCAATTTAGAAAAGTTTGTAATCATCCAGATTTATTCGAAAGGGCAGATACGATTTCTAGTTTCAACTTTGGTCATTTTGGTGACACAATCTCTTTCATGAAAGAAGCTAATGAACCAGTATTAGATTTGATGTATTCAAATAAAAACTTGATTGAAGCAAAGTTACCTAAGATTATTTATGATGAAATAATAACAATTAACGAACAAAATAATATTGGGATATATAATAAAATAGTCAATTACTTATTTAATATTTGGAGCGAAGAYTATTTGAAAGATATGAGAAATATGGTTACCTTACCTAATTCTAAAAATTTGAGAAATGGTTATTTAGAAAAGGCAATCGATTTGAGACTGTACAATAAAAACGATGATGAATTATTGAAGAAAGGTTTCTTAGAAGTGGTTGACGATAATCATAACTTAGCGTACGACGACGATGATAATGATAGTGTACTATCCAAATTGCGTAATGTTAAATCAAATTATTATGAAGACAATTATATTCAAGTGATGGAATCSGCCGCAGAACCAAGAGCAACAGCCCCTTTGATAGAAGTTATTTGTTCAGATCGTGGATTTGAGAACACTAAAAATCATATTATGTTTAATCGTGACATTCGTAAAGCCCTAATGCCACTTTCCTTAAATGAACAATATGATCTTTTCAAGAGAGGTATTCCAGTAAAAGAGTTTCCAAAAGCAGAGATGTTACCAGAACCATTAAATAAAACAATAAGTTACTCTACGATTACTATTCCTTCTATGAACAGGTTTATTTCTGAGAGTGGTAAGTTAGCAAAATTGGATGAAATGTTACCAGAACTTCAAAAGRATGATCACAGAGTTTTGATTTATTTCCAAATGACAAAGATGATGGATTTAATGGAAGAATATTTGACTTACCGACAATACAAGTTTATCAGATTGGATGGTTCTAGTAAGTTAGATGATAGAAGAGATTTAGTTCATGACTGGCAAACAAAGCCTGAACTCTTCATTTTCTTGTTATCTACAAGAGCAGGTGGTTTGGGTATCAATTTAACCGCTGCTGATACTGTTATATTTTATGACTCGGATTGGAATCCTACTATTGATTCTCAAGCCATGGATAGAGCTCATAGAYTAGGTCAAACCAGACAAGTCACCGTTTATAGATTGGTTGTTCGCGGAACTATCGAAGAAAGAATGAGAGAYAGGGCTAAGCAAAAGGAACATGTTCAACAAGTGGTGATGGAAGGTAATGCTAATAGCAATAAAAATAAAACATATCAAATTGGAGCTGGTGTCGAGAATGAAAACGATAAAAACCACAAGAGCAAGAAAGAAGAAGTTGCATATTTACTTTTCTAAAGGTATTTTAAGGAATTTTTTTCATTTTTTTTTTTTTTTTTAGAGAATGATAAAATCCGGAAATTAGTTCTCTTTTTTGAAGCCATTGTAATATTTTTCAAAGTTCCAGCATTTCTTATATTGGAGTGGATATGCAATTCCTGTACTTAACACATTTTATATTGTAAGAATTAATAACAACAAGCGTTTGTAATTATCACTATCTATTATTCAATTTTCTCTTTTAACCTGCCTAAGGCTGCAATTCACTTAGTTTAACCATTTTTTTTATTACTGATAGTCTTTTAAAATCAGATTTAAAATCTTCTATTTACAAAAAAGTATTAGTTGATGTCATATCCTAGTAAATGAATACTTCCTAGAAGGAAACAAAGTATCCCATTATATTTATTTAGATAAGTTTATATTGTCTATCTTGAAAAAATTCTATTAGTTTTAAAAACCAAACTTGAAATACCAAAGAAGAAAGCAACCAATATTATGAAAACGTTCATAGTTACTAAAATCAATGAATTAAATAAGAAACAAGGCACAAAGACCTTCCAAACCATTAAATGTCTCTTGAACCAGTTTGTAAAGAACAAACTACTTAAGGTAATGATAGTTTGCGACATGATTAATGATAAACAGTTCACCACAATTTTTGAAAGTAGGCTAGTTGTATTTTTGAAAGCTGGTGGAATCTTCCAGACAGTAATTAGAACAACTGATAAGGCAATTAGAATAAAAGATCCAAAAGAATTCAAAATAATAGGAATCTGCGATAATGGAAGAATGATGGTTTCAACCAATTGAAATCCTAATTCCCATTTGATAGATGTCAATGTGATTTGATGATCAGTAGAATAGAAGAAGCTGTAACCTAAAAGATTGAACACTATTGGACCAATCATATTACTTCTCAAATCTGATAATGATAAAAGTTCCAAAACGTTGAAGATTTGATACATAAGAAGCATCAATGCAACCGATGAATACGGCTTATTGGTGATCAAAATTGCTCCAAAGAAATTCAAAACCAATAAAAGATAGGAACAGCCATAAATGTTATTCATTCCTAATATTATAGGTCTAAAACTGGTAATGGCTTTATTAGAATCTGGTTCAGGTCTCATTATTCGTATACATAATGGAATTTTCAGCCAAGCAAAATTTCCAGCGATCAATGTGGTCCCCATCACTAATCTTGCAATAGTTAATTTAGTAGCTTTCAAGAAATTAAATGATAATTGAAAGAAGTTCTTATTAAACTGAATATCTGATTCAATATAATCTAAGCACCAATAAAGAACATTCATAAAAAGAATTACTCTTAAAAGTGTGCCGATCCAGAATTTGGCTATTCCTTGATAAGATGAATTGTCACCTTGATTTAGTTTAATGAAATGAATTATGATATCTGGTAAAATCAAGGATACTAGCGCGAGGATAGCAATAGATATCAATGTAAAATTATTCAGTGTTTGGCATTTTGATAATCCACCAGTAGTAGTAATTAATTTTGGACAATGATTAAATTGTTCTTCACGGCAACTTCTTATCAAAGAAGAAATCTTTTGAATGATTATAAACGATATTGAATGAATGATACCATGAACATAAGCATTTCTATTATTCACTGGTCCAGCCTTCGATTTCTCTGTAATGTATTTTTTGAAATTAACATATAAATTGTAGAATCCAAACAAGATCAAGGTAGTACTTATCATAGAATCTTGAAAAATGATAAAACTATTTGAAGAATAGCTGATTATCATTGTGGTGAAAATTAACACCATAGAGATAAAACTCCATGATGCGTCATCATCATTGATAAAATGATGTAATTGACGTGTCAACCAGCTAATATTATATCTATCAAAAATTATTAGTAAAAATCCCATAATTATCCCTAAAGCAACCGCCAAGAGGTTGACTCTTAGAAAATTAAATTGATAATTTTTAACCAAGATATGAGAAAACACAATGAAAATTGAGTTGAAAGAAATGAAGAAAAAAATTGTTATGAGGACAATAAATGTCAAAAATTCTGTTATGAGCTGGTTAAACACGATAGAGGGAATGATTTTAGCCACGATAACAAGAATTATTAAGGAAGCAGCTAACAATAATAGACCAATATAAATAAAGCAATTATTGAAAGTTGCCCAAATCTGTCTAAAAGAATCTAAGGATTCATTTTCATAATCTATCATTTTCTGTAAAAGATCTTTCAATTCTGAATTTGATAAGTTAGATTTACTGTCCTTGAAGTTGATTTGAGACATCAGGATAGAAATGTTAAGAAATTCTTCAAAAAAATATTTTTGTTTTAATTCATCATTGCCGCGTTGATTAATCAATTCTAACTTGTATTTCTGAAGATGGAGAATATTCAAATAATTAATCTTGATCAATTTGATAATATCTGTGGGCAGCGAGTTTTCTATATTATTTCCATTTAAAGGTAATTTGGCAAATAATTTATTGATCGGCTTTCCTAAATTATTAAATGGTATTGGAAGATTTAAAAATAACGAAAATGTTGGAACAAAGTCAATTTGAGTTATTATATCAAAATGCTGATCGATTTCATTTACATTAAAAAATTTATCGCCGCTAACAATGTTGTCTTTATATTTTTCTGTGTTCATAATTGAGTTTGGAAATACGGGGTTTCTAGAATATAAAAATAACGTACTTTCCAATTCCAATTGTGAATCGCCTCCATGATTTCCAGTTGGATCCATACCATGATCTCCCATAACTATTAGCAAAGTTTCATTATCTATATTATTAATCAATTTTTCCATCTCCGAATGCATTTGCTTTTGTTTATTTATCATTTCAAAATTATCCGGACCATATCTATGACCGACATGATCTAAACCTAAAAAGTGTCCAATTAATAAATCCCACTCATTTTCTTTTTTCAAGAGCGGGAATATATGTTCTATCACACCATTATCAACGGTATGAATGTCCCAAACGTTTAATGATTCATAAGGGTATGATAAGTTTGGATTCAAGTACGGTTCAAACAAGTTGACCCAAGTATCATCACCTATAAGAGAGACATTTCTATGATGTTGAAATAACTGGAAAATTATGTTATCTTCATTGATTAAATCACCATCAAAATTGCTTCCTGCATCAATAAAGGTAGGCAAAGAACCAGTGGTTAGACCCTTCAATCTTTGAAGTGTGGTAGTCGGAGGATCAGCCAAAAATT
Source organism: Saccharomycopsis schoenii (assembly GCA_010994365.1). Taxonomy (NCBI): domain Eukaryota; kingdom Fungi; phylum Ascomycota; class Saccharomycetes; order Ascoideales; family Saccharomycopsidaceae; genus Saccharomycopsis; species Saccharomycopsis schoenii. Next base: position 472,800 of record JNFU01000010.1, on the reverse strand, counting down.
TGAAAATGGCAGCATTTTCTGGTTGACGTACAACAGTATCATAAAGAATTCTGAAATTATTATGATAATTCGGGTTATAATCGGGATCAGAAGTGTTGATCGGCACAGTGAAGTCAAACCTGAGAGCATCAATAATAATCCATACAGCTTTTTTAAAAGCGGGAATTTCTTCAATGATATTTTTATCATCTGTATCATTATCAATTTCGAAAAGATTATTGAGTTGGATCTTGCTTTTATCCTTGTTACTGCCACCATTGGTATCATCATCATAAATGTAATTTGACCAATGATCATTATGGAAAATCAACGACTGCTCAACCACATTTATAAGATCATGATATTGTAAATCGGAAACATTGGGAAGTACTGATCTGGAAAGCAAAAAGCCAGTTTTAAAAAAATAAATGGCAATTAATTGTAGTATAAATATAGCCAAGAAGTTGAAAAAATATAACCAGGAAAATCTGCTTAATTTGCTCATTCTAGCAGCAAACTGTAGCTGCTGCTGTTTTAGCCTGAGTTGATCCATATCTATGACTATGAATATTAAGCTGACTTAAATCAAAGATACATGAAATATGATATCATATACTATTACGTTAATTGTAGCACAACTTCAAGTACAATGTGCTATTGCAATATCGATAAAGATGATAGATGCTGATGTATATTCTTGAAAAAACAAAAAAAAAAGAACAAAGTTTCTTATGTACATCAGGTAGAAATAAAGTAAAAGGTTGTAATTTGTATTTCCGAATGAAGCTAGGCGCACCACATAAAGTTAAATTATCGGAAATATTAGAAAATATCCTAATTAAGAGAAAAATATCCCTAAAAAAAGAATACATGAAAATTATGAGATCTTGTTTAAAATTCAGTATATATGTATATATTAAGTATTGTTAATATTTATATAGATTGGACTAAGCGTTATAAGTGGAAGCAGAGACATCACCGCCTTTACCGGTCCAATTGATATGAATAGGTTGGTCTAAAGGCAAGTTCTTAGAAGCAAACTGTGGTAAGACCTTAAAAGTGTGGGCACCAAAGTAATCTCTTTGAGCTTGAATCAAGTTAGCAGGCAATTGAGCAGATCTGTAACCATCAAAGAAGGCCAAAGCAGTGGCGAAAGCAGGAGTAGGGATACCATAAGTAGTTGCGAGGCCAAGGGTTTTTCTCCAACCCGGTTGTGCCTTGTTGATAGCATTTTTGAAGAAATCAGCAAACAACAAGTTTTGCAATTCTGGATCTTGACGATAAGCCTTTGTGATATCGCCCAAGAAGACAGATCTAATGATACAACCACCTCTCCACATAAGCGCAATGGATGGAAAGTTGATTTTCCAGTTATATTCTTTTGCAGCCTCTCTGATTAACATGAAACCCTGAGTGTAAGAAATAATTTTAGACGCATAAAGAGCTTGCTCTAAATCATCAACAAATTGTTTTCTGTCTTTAATGGCATCTTTTGGAATTTGTGGGCCAGTCAATAAAGAAGAAGCCTTGACTCTTTCTTCTTTCAAAGCAGAAAGACATCTAGAAAATACGGCTTCACCAATAAGAGTGACAGGCATACCCAAATCCAATGCGTTGACGGCAGTCCATTTACCAGTACCTTTCTGGCCTGCGGCATCCAAGATTTTTTCCAATAATGGGGTACCATCAACATCGTCGTATAACAAGATGTCCCTAGTGATTTCAACAAGGAAGGAGTCAAGAACACCGTTGTTCCATTTGCTAAAAACCTCACCGATTTCCTTGTCAGTGAAACCGCCGAGTCTCTTCATTAAATCGTAAGCTTCGCAAATCAATTGCATGTCACCGTATTCAATACCGTTGTGAACCATCTTGATGTAGTGACCAGAGCCGTCAGGACCAATCCAGTCGCAACAAGGCTCGTTATCGGCCTTGGCAGCGATATCTTGGAAGATATCCTTGATGTGGGGCCAGGCTTCAGCATCGCCACCAGGCATCAAAGAAGGACCGTATCTGGCACCTTCTTCACCACCAGAGACACCGGAGCCAACGAATCTGATGCCCTTGACGGCCAACTCTTTAGCCCTTCTGTTGGAGTCTGGGAAGTGGGAGTTTCCGCCATCAATGATGATGTCGCCCTGGTCCAAGTGTGGGACCAACAAGTTAATGAAGGAGTCAACCGCGGCACCCGCCTTCACCAACAAGACAATTCTTCTTGGTTTTTTCAAGTTGGCCACCAACTCCTCGACGGAGTGGGCGCCAATGATGTTTTTGTAGCCCTTGGCCTCGTTGGCCAAGAAGTGGTCGACCTTGGAGACGGTTCTGTTGAACGCAACAACCTTGTAGCCGTGGTCGGCCATGTTGAGGATCAAGTTTTGGCCCATGACAGCAAGACCAATAAGGCCGATGTCGCCGGTAGGAGTGACGGAGGACATTGTGTGTGATGTAACGGGGGAGAGGGCGCTAGGAAGGCAGAACAGGGAAGTGGCTGTTTAGTGGTAATCGCAAGCGGCTAATATGTAACACAGGCAAGCGGCTAAAATACAATACGGACAGCTAAGTAAGATTCAAAACTGGCGATTAGGGAAATATAAAACTGGGCAAGCAATTGACTAGTTTTACAAGAAGGTGATAACCGGAAAGAACAGATTAGCTGGTATATATATATATGCAATTGGAGAGGATGAGCGATTTTATAGCGCAAAAACTCAGAAGTCACCAAGGATGACTATATATTTTGGGGGGTTGGAGATCTTAAATACAAAAAAAAAGTCACCCAGCACCTGATTTAATTTGTAATATCGGGAAAATTGTAAATGATTGCTGGCGTGCGGGGAGGCAGGAAAAAAGCCGGAAAAATTTTTCAGGTCTAAGGTAAGCCCTTCTTTGGCACCCATTTGGCAGCTAAAACAGTAAAGAAAGTCGGAGGGCAGAAAAAGGGCAGAGATAAATTGAACCTCTACATAGTGACACCCGTACACAAGGTGGAGAGGGCTCGTGAACTGTGGAGTCTCAATGACGAGGATGCACCGGGACCCGAGAGTTTTCACTCTATTAGAGAGCAGCGGTTAATCCTCATTCACACGGCTAAGCTGCTGCTGCAGAAGTCTATGGATTTCCAGACGTGCCGAGGCCATTTGCGAGACCATTCGCGAGCCCTTCCCCCGAGGATACCGCAAGAAGCTCGAAGATTAAGTTGTTTCACTTGCGGGTTGGTGGAGATTGCTTACGGGGGGTAGCTCTGAAAAGTTGCACTCGCTTGACAGCGTTGGCTGGCTCGTAGAAAGAATATTCAAAACAATTATTATTTATTTATCAGAGAAAATATTCATGAGCTGGAATATTTTGCAGTTGAATAATAATGAGCAGAAACGTGCATCCATCGCGCCAGCAACGAGCAGCTGGAACAGACGATGCCAACAAAAGATAGCAAAAGAAAATAACAAAGAGTAATGTAACAGAACAAGTATATAGAAATTAAATTAAAGTAAAGTAGCAGGTTAGACATACAGGATTAAAACCACTCGACTTCCTCAGATGGAAGCAAGTTCAGGCAGCCGCCAAAGATGACAGGCAACGATTTTCTTGGAGTCATGGTGACACTTTCCCAGATGAAGACAATGACACAGATCATTGTGGTCAACCCCAACAACTCGGTGGTCCTCATCTCTGCAAAGGTCATGCACAAGATGATCACACCAGCCGGAAATCTTGGAAATATACGCCAGAACTTCGACACAATGTGGGTGTTCTTTGGGTCTCTTGACTTTTCAGCAAAACCCATGATCCCCAAAGCCCACAAAGCCACGCAGATACCGCCGGTGAAGAAGAACGACAACGCATACATCGACGGGCCGTCCATGGCTTCTTCGATGGAGTCTATGGCAGATGGGTCGTCCAACGATAGTAGCCTGGCTGGATGTTTTTTGGTCAACTGCGTGTCGAACTCGATCCAGTCACCAGCAGAATCAGCAGCAAGAATAAGACCGGCGATCAACGGGATATGCGCGTAGATCCAAAGCATTGCGCTGTAGCCCGATCTTCTGAGGGGATGGGTGGCACGAACAGAGGTACCGGCGTTGAAGTAGAGCCAAAGAAACACATAGGATATAATCAAGCAGCAGACGCCCCTGGATAGATGCGAATTGAAGCCGCGCTCGATGGGGTTGCCGGCGACAATTCTGTACAAGAATTCGCCAATGGCGATAACGTAGAAGGCGCCGAATCTCTCAACCTCGTGTTCGATGTTCAAGGCAGTGCTGCAGGTCAACTTGAAGATGTTTGTCTTGACCCAAGGATGGTAGCAGAAGGAAAACGAGACGTTCTCTAGGAAGAGGATGGCGATGGTGAGACCGATCTTGGCACGGGTATCGACGAAGATGACGGCGATCCAGATGGCACAGGTGACGACGATGAGGGTGCCGTAGACTCTCATCTGGGTGCGGTGCTCCTTGACCCAGAGCGAGTAGACCCACAAGCTGATGGCCAAGGACAAACGACACAACATGTAGGGAACGACGGTGAAGGCGGCCTCCTCTGTGCCTTCCAAGACGTAGTTACAGTTGTTGTCGTACAAGATCAACAACGCCATGATCCAGAGCATGTACAACTTCTGGGTCAAGTCCTCGGAATAGTAGTAGTTGACAAAGTCCTTGACGTCGCTCCAGACGGTCCAGCTGGGGATGAAGAGGAGGATGTACTTGAAGAAGCTCGCGGCGGAGGCGTCGTCGGTGGCGGCGGAGGCGAGGTTGGACACGATGCCGACGTACAACAAGTCGAGGAACAACTCGATCTTGCCGGAGGTACGCTCGCCCTTGGTTCTGTACAAGACGCCGTCCTTGAAGTAGTTCAAGGCGTGGGGACGCACCCACCAGAAGGACTCGGGCGGCTTGTCGATGTACTCGAAGGTGACGTCGCCGTACTTCTTGATGAACTCGTCGTCGCCCTCGGAGTCCTCCAAGACGAGGTCGCCGGCTCTGTAGGAGCTGGCGGCAGCGTCTTGGGCGGAGCTGCCAGGCTGGCGCTGGCGGTATTCGTCATCTGCGGGCAAGTTGAGCGCGCTGCTTTTGCCGGACATGTCGTGGGTGTGTGGGGAGTGTTTTGTCTGTGAAAGGGTCCTGTGGGTCTCGAGAGAAGCAAAGAGGAGAGTCAAGAGGAGAGAGAGACGAAATGCCAGTGTGTCGGGAGAGACAGAAAGTCAAGGGTCAAAGAAGTCAAAGAACAAAAACAAGAGACAACAAGTGAAAAGCAAAGAAAGAAGGAGGAGATGTAGCGCTGTGATGTGCAAAACAGTAGAAATAGAACAGTAGAACAACATCTAAAACCACAGATGGATAGCAATATCGGCGATGGCTCGCGAACAATAGCGATTGCCAGCTGTCAGTGCGCCAAGGTCTGCGCGAAAATCTGCGCCAAAGTATGCCCAACAGATGGATAGTTTGTGCGATGCGGTCGTTGCTCAGCCAAAGATTGAAAGACTGCAGAGATTGCCGAAAGCGACAAGTACAGTGTGAGGAACGCAGCAGAGCGAAGCCTGCTGCAGCCAGCGGGCAGCCAGGCGACAGCCACGGGCGCTGTACAGCAAGTTAGGGGCAGGTTGCGGGCCCGACGCAGACCATAGGACGCGGCCGGGCAGCGGGAACGTGAGGAACAGTATACAGCCGCCGCGGGCTGCAGGCTTCTTTTTCCTTCTTTTTCTTTTCTTTTCTTTTCTTTTCGTACGTGCTCCTGAGAAAAAACCTCTGAGAAAGCCCCCGAGAAAAGAAAAGAAAAGAAAAGAAAAAACGAAGAAAGAAATGAAATGTGACAGGCGACAAAGGGCGATGCGAAAATGCGAAAATGCGAAATGCAGCATGCGAAAATACTAGCAAAATACGTTCTGGCCGAACACGCAGCGCCAGGGCCAGGAGCCCGGGCGCGAAGCGGGAAATAGTAAGGAAAGAAGATAGGAAGAATAAGAAGAAGAAGAATAAGAATAAGAAGAATAAGAATAAGAAGAATAAAAATAATAAAAATAAGCATAATGCATAATAAGAGAGAGAAAAATGTCAGGACAAATGTTAAGAAAAAACTATTGCAAAATTCAGTGAACGTGCAAACGTGCAGGCGTTGTAATATTGTAGAATATTATTGTGACGTTAGTGATTACTATGACATGATACCATTATAACTGTATACCATTATAACAATATCCATTATTACAATGTAAATAGCACCATCACATTGCACTATTATCGCATCAACATAATGGAAAATATTCTGTCTCGCAAGCAACAAGGACGGGCGTAGTGCGGAAGTACAGCAGTACAGCAGCACAGCAGCACAGTAGCGCAGGCGTGCGTTAGTCAAATAGACTATTGACTCGCAGTTTACAGGCTGATAGCACGCAAGCACTGGCAGAGTACAAATACCCCCGACCTTACACAGGCAGTCGACGTGGAATGCGAACGCGAAATGTTAGCCACGACAGCGCGCGGCGTGGAAGCCTATTCTTCTTCGCAGCACATATAGACAGGGTGGCCGCCGGCTGCTTCTCTGCACCATAGCAGACTTCCAGGCACTTCCAGACCCTTCCACAGGCTTTCCAAAGCACGTCCTGGGATGTCGGGAGCCCCGGGGCTCCGCTGCGTGAAGCCTAGAGCGGGGAGAGATGCCATGCAGAACCAACCGGTATGTAGTAATGTGGTATGTAGTAATGTGACGCTGTTAGGTTGTGGATGTACCTATGTAACGATGTCACAATGTCGCAATGTAACGATGTCACAACGTGACGATGGGCCCCGCTGGCATGCTGCAACATGCATGCCATGCCAACTACTGGTTAATCGATAGGTATAATGGTATAATGGTATACTGGTATAATGGTATAATACAGCACAACAAAACATGGCACGCCACACAAGACACTCTTGTCGTGGCCGGGCCTGGCATGTCTGCATACCGTGAGGCCTACGGCTTCCTGATCGTGGTCAGTTAGTCACTGATTGATGACCGTGGCCAAAAAGCAGTGTCAAGCCCGTCAGCTTAGGCAAACACCGCTGCTGATCCTTCAGCTCCCAGTTTTCGGTACCCGCAGCATCGAATCACAATATCTACAGCTTCTCTTCTCTTCTCTGTCGACCGAAGCCCGTACGGTTTGGTGGCACATGTCTCACCCTATCCGAAACGCGATTCCCCGATGCACTTCCTCCCAACTGACAACAGATATTTCGAAATATTGTAATACATGCGCGCCTACTTCATCAGTTATCTTTCTTTTACTTGTTTTTGTTCCGGTTTGCAAAAAGACTATGCTATATATTATCCGTCTACGTACGTCAGAAAGAGCAGCACCTCCACCAAGAGGGTAAGGTTATTTGTACCATGTTGGAGACATATGTTGCATCCCTGCATTCATATATTTGATTCCTGACTTGACTCGCAATACATATCAAGCACAGGCACGTGATGTATATAATCAGGCATATTCGCGATTGATTTGAATTTGACTATTTAGTGATTTCTAAATTGTTCTAATGTGTTCAAGTCAACAAACAACTTAGACGCATTTTTATTTTTGAAAACAGTCTTGAATCATCTTTTTTCGTAGATGGTTCATACAGTGTCACCATGAAAGCGCCGCCTACTCCATATTCATTAATTTGGTGGATAATCGATCTGCGGAATGCTAATTACCATGCATACGGACCAAGTTTTGGCATTGGTTCTTCGGCAAGTTCTTCATCAGGTGTTCAGATATATTTTGGCTATAGTGGTGAGAACATGACTACAATAGATGTAGGAGTAGATACATCTTCTGACTTTTACAGATATGGTGTTGAAATTGTCAACAATACAGTTTCTTGGTCCTTTGACGATAAAATTATTTATACTTATCAGACCCAAAGATCAGGCCAGGAAAAATATAGTTTTGCTGTAAGTATTGTCAGTACCGTTGAATTACCTAAGGCCGTCTCCCAGATTAAACAATTTGATCCTCAACAGTATGATAATCTGCCTTGTATATTAAATGATATTATGGGAACTGCTATATCCACGTATTCTGACTCTCCAACATGTACATGCACACAATCCACTGTTACATCAAGCAGCTTTCAAACAAACGCCGCCATCGAAGGTGTAACATCAGCAAACTCTACAACCACTGTTTCAAAAGCAACCGCCGCCGCTGCTGAAGTTACTGATATTCCTACTATTCCAGGTTCCATGGCATCTTATGGAGAATTTCAAACACAAGTTTATATTGATGAGTTATCCAGTATATCTTCAGTTTATCAGGACAGTTTTATATTATCTGTAGTTGCTTCCTCGTCGCCATCTACACATGCAAGTATCGCAAACCGTACATCATCCTCATCAACACATCCTCATAGTGCTACAATTGCAAACAGTGCTTCCTCAGGTATAGTTGGTACAGTTATTACATCTATTATCGCCACCACTTTTATTTTAATTTCAGTTCTCTAGTTTTTTTTATTTTATTTAGATACACCAAACACCTTCAGTTCAAAAAACCTATTAATTTGCTTATATATGCTCTGTGAGCTCTACATATAAAATTGACTTTCCAATATATATTTCTCCTTCATTTTTCAAAACATATTCATTCATCTAATGTTATATTCAAAAAATCTTCATTCATATTATTATATCCAAAAGTCAATACAGTTACTGAATAACTAAAATCTTAAAATATTCAAAGTGGTCTCAAAACATTAGAGACTGACAATCGGCATCGCGTGTAATGCACGTGACAATATTAATTTGTCTTCTTCATCTTTCTCTTTTCTCTCCGTGGAAGTCCAGCCGATTTTCTGTTGGGCACACACGGAAACAAAATATTGATGGAAACAAAATATCGACGACACGACTCCTCTAAGATTTCGGGTAACACATTGCAAACACACACACACATATTTGCCTTCCTTGCTGTTTTCATTGAACAACAAACTAATATACATCCATCATCACACAGTTACGAAATGGTATCCGCAGAATTCACCGCTAAAGCCGACGCTGTCTCCAACCTCACCCAAAGACCTACCGATGACGAGCTCTTGCAGTTGTACGGCCTCTACAAGCAAGCCACCGTTGGCGACAACACCACCGTCAAGCCTGGCATGTTCGACTTCAAGGGCAAGTACAAGTGGGAAGCCTGGGACAAGTTGAAGGGAACCTCTCAAGAGGATGCCGAGAAGCAGTACATTGCCTTGGCCACCGAGTTGATTGCCAAATACAACCAATAGTGGCATCGCCAATTCACGATGTCTGCACACTAGATATGTCTAATATCATCTTGAATGTCTGCACGCTGTAAAGTGCCTATCATATATTGTATGTTTGTTCATTGTATATATACTATTTATATATCAGAATACATCTATCTATTGACTTTCCCGTAAGAAGAACGACGTCCGCAAACCTAGCCTCAATTCTCCTTGGTGTGCTTGCTGCGATGCTTGTGGCCGTGATCATGACCGTGCTCATGGCGGTGTCCAAGGCCGTGTTCGCGATGCTCGCGGCGGCCATGGCGCTTGTGTCTGTACTTCGCTGTGATCCGGACCACTCTGAGCGAGAAGTCCACAAGCATTACCATGGGAATCAAAAAGGTTGGAAAGTACACGCCCGCCAACCCCAACTTTTCGCGGAACGTCAACACAAAGCCCTCGAGACTGTTGTCGTACACGTAGATCTCGTAGAGACAAAACAACGTCGTCAACGAGGCATTCAACCCATAGAGCGCTAACCAGATGTAGTTCTCCAAAATGTGGTAGTACATGGTATAGCACCCGATCACGAAAACTGGGAGCTGGAAGATAAGCTCAAACACAACCGCGGCTTGGAGCCATGCCGGCGGCGAGCTCAAAAGGAAGTCTTTGTTGCTCAGAATGTGGAACTTGATTAGACTCTCTTGCACACCCGTTCTGTACGGCTCCAGAATCACAATGCAGCTGTCTATCAACAACGTGATAGGAATATGGAGGAGAAAATACGCAAAGTAGAATTTGTCTCTACTGTTCATTTTTGATTGCTTCATTGTTTGTTAGATTGTTCAATTGATAACTCTGCTGTCCATTTGATGCCTCTGAACTTCGTGGCCACCATATGAAGTAGTTCACAGCCTGTTTCACAGCCACAAGGCTGCAAAGAGCAAAAGAAAGAGGAAAAAAAAATAAAAAAATAAAATGCAAAAGCAGCAGACCCCAGAATATAGGCATACGGCGGGGTGCGGACACACTTTTGTACCGTTAGCTGTCAACATCAACGCAAACCACACGTATACGGGGGCCAAACGGCTTGCCAAAGCCTCTACTAGCAGTTATGCTCTACTGCAACTCAATTTATGGATAAACAATGTATTATTATTGAAAAGAAAAAGAAGCTGAAAAAATCGTTTCATCGTTGTAGTACAAAGCGGCTCGACACGCTCGTAGACATCCTGCAGCACAAATATCCCACGCTTATATTCTAATAAAAACCGTGCTTTCAGCGTCCTCGAACAGCGAGTCGTCAGACTCGCTGCGACGACTGGCACTGCTTTTTTGCGACCTTACACGAAGGTCTTCGGACTCGTCAGCAGCAGCGTTGTTTTCATGGCTGCAAAAGGTTCCCTCCGTCACCGAGAACGTCGGGCTGTAGATCCCCGAGCCTGCCGCGACGCCGAGGCCCCCCTGCTCCGCCGTCGTCCCACTGCCGAAGCCATTCACCTTGGTCTTGGTCTGAGACTCCTGTTTCCCACCGCCGTGCAAAAGAAGCAGCGATCTGGTCACGGAGCTGTATGTGCTTGCGCTGAGTAGTCTTGTGCCTTTCAACATATGAAACCCGGTTTTCCTGAGAAACCGTTCTATAAACGACCCGCTACTGCTATTGTGGCTCGTGCTGCCTTTCGTTACCTTTCCATCCTTGGGKATTTTGTGACTGCTGCTGCTTCTCAGATCGGTTGACCGGAGATCTTTCTTGTCTGTTTTGAACATTCAGAATATGCTGTTGTGTGACTGCCGAAGAAAGGGGAATGAGTGAATGAGTGAATGAATGGCGCTGCGGTGTACCTGTGAATAACCTAGATCGACTAGTATCGCACTATCTTAACTTATTTGTAGAATGGAGCAGATAATAAAATGATCCAGAATCTATCCTCATTTTTTCTTCTCTTTTTTTTTTTTTTTTTTTTGGTTCTCAAACATTTTTTGGACTGTTTTTCTCTTCTTTTTAGTCAATGCAGGCACAAAATTAGGTAAGCCATTCTAAATTAGTGTACAAAACATTTATTGTGGTATTAAGATTCTTCTCCTTACACCTGTACGGAATCTAAATTTCATTTAGAACGCGTGCCACGATAAAAAAAAGTTCCCGCCTGATTTTTGATAGATATCTATCCCTTTTTTGCCCATTTTTGGATACACAAAAGTCAATCAATAACTTGATGATAGATAGATGCCATATATACGTGGTTCCATAGTAAAAACTTTGGCAACCGGAGAACTAAGTAATGAAAGTCTATGCATTGCTGAAACAAATCTATTAGATATCCAAACGCAAAAGTAAAAAAAAAAAATAGAAAACATGGAAAATGAAAGAAAAAGAAATGGAAAAATTCAAAGTCTGATGCAACCAACTATATAAAGGCATCTGATAAGAAAAATTAACATTATTAAACAGAGAATGGACATAACAATTTAATATACAATAATAACAAAAAAAAGTCATAAGTGATAGATATTTACCATAAAAAATAAACAAAAAAAAACCTAAACGAAAACCCAAAACGAAAAAAACTTAACCTAACTTATCAACATTTTAGTACAGAATTTACACCTAACAGATGCCTTCATTTTTTTTTAAGAAGACCATTACTTTTATTCTTTACTATAGCTTCTCTTTCCCCTTGGATGAGGAAAAGTTCGAATTTCTAGAAGAGGTAGGACTTAAATAACCACCTGGGGACGACGACGAGGACGAAGGAGAAATAGGAGGCGTGAACTGGCTAAACGTACTCTCCAAATCTTTTGAAGACGACGCATCAGAACCAGAATAACAACTGCCGCTCTGAAATGAGGAGCTTGCAACTTTGCTTGGTTCCTCACTCTTGCTGTTGTTGGAATGCATCTCTGATATTAGCGACATAACCGTTGACTTGTAAGTGTTCTTTGGTATCACAATTTTCTTTGATATGTTGCTTGTGGATGCTAAGGAACTACCTGATGCTGTAGTAGACAGCCTTTGACCAGCGTCTCTGTCCCTGTTGGGAAACTTGCCCCTTCGGCTTGGCCTTTTAAGTTTGCCCACTGGAGCATGCTCTGCAACAGTTGTCACAGCAGGGGATAGCACCATCCTTTGCTTTGAAGAAGAAGTGAGAGTGCCGTCGTGTTTTCTTAAGTTTTCAAACTCGCTCCATGCGTTTTCTTCTTCCACCCGTTCAAACATATTGTCTTCTCTGGAACCGTTATTTGATTGTGTCAACATCGTGGAGATATGCTCATCATTATTGTTCCTGAAGTGCCTCGAGAGTCTCAAGTAAGTGTTATCAGTTCTTTGCGTGTACTGGTTCCTTCTGGTTCTGGTGGTAGCTGGAGCTGTCGCCGATGAAGAATTAGCCGCTGTGGCGATGGCTCTTCTTCTCGTTCTTCTAGTAGTGGAAGGCGTAAAAGAGATCGACTCTTGAACGTTTTCACATAGTGGACATTGCCAATACCCTGAATGAATTCCCGCAGTATCTAAGCAATGGTTATGGAAAGAACTGGAGCAGTTGTTACATATGCTCAAGCCGCCGTTGGCGGTAACTGAACATAGTGCACAACGTACACCAAATGGAACCGAATAATTCTCTAGTTGCTGAATCTGCTCGGTTATTAGCTGTTGCTCTTGTTCTTCTATATTGTATTCGTCGTGAGCGGATGGAGCCAAGTAGTTTGGGTCCATAGGAAACTCCTTGTCTTCGACTTTGTAATCTAGTATGATGTTACCGAATTTATCAACAACTTCAACTTTGTTGAACTGAGCACGACAAGTAGGACAGGAGTTAGCTTGTAAAGACCAAGACTTGATACACATGTCATGATAATGGTGGTTGCAAGGAATCACCTTAGCAATAGGATTATTGGTGGCATCAAGTAACTTTTCTATGCAGATAGAGCACTCTTCGTCTAGTGTAATAATCAAAGGGGAACCACTCATGTTGCAATTTTATAAGCAGGTTTGATAGTGATTTCACGACACTATTTCTTTCTTTTTTTATTTAGCAGTATTTATATTTATACCTTTCCTTTCTCTTTAAAAAGGGAGATATGTAGCAGTGATACAGCAAATCAAAGATTAGAAATATCCACTAAAGTGGTCAAATGGGATTGATCGATAGGAAGAAGCTAGATTGACGCCTTTAAATATCTGTCTCAGTAAATTTGTCCCTTTATCCTTGGTATACGTTCCGAGGTTACCCGGCCCAACATTTAAGCAAGATTATTTATATTTCCGGATAGCCGTGCAATGCCATTTTCCTTTCCTTTCCTTTCCTTTCCTTCCCTTTCTTTTCTTTCTTTCTTTCTTTCTTTCTTTCTTTCTTTCTTTCTTTCTTTCAAGTAGCACATTTTGATCTTAAATACCGTTACCTCACGGAGCCTATTTACCAATCTGAAATTGAAATCACTACAAATAGTAAGGAACCAAAGGCAAAAGACTGGTAGTAATTGTTTTAGATTAAATAGGCGGTATATAAATATATAATATGTCACGCCATCAAGCTGACTTAGTACTATGCTACAAACAACCAGGGACAAACGTGGGAAAACTCTGCGACAAATGCGACGAGAGATGCCCTATTTGCGATTCCTTTGTGAAGCAGACTGAAAAGGTTAGGTTATGCGATGAATGTGCTTTTAATAACGACAAGTGCATTATTTGTAGCAACAAGGGCGCCAAAAATGACGCTTATTACTGTCTTGAGTGTGTGCGGTTGGAGAAGAACAGGGACGGGTGTCCTAACATATTGACACTTGGGTCGACCAAGAGTGACCGGTTTTATGATCAGAAAAGGGGCTGATATATTTGAATATTTCATAAGTCGAATCAGTCAAATAACTATCCTCGAAGCTCCGATTATTTGCTTACGCTCACCTCTGTTGTAATAGTTGAGCGCCGACAATAATCGCTCTACATAAACCCCATAAGTGGCCATTCTTATATTTTAAAAATTTGTTTATTTTCATTTGTATAATAATAGTATTTACATGCATCTCATGTATTATTTGTTGAAAGAGGTTAAATGGATAGATCATAACTGCGCTTGCACATTCAGGCTGAAAAGAAGGCAAAAACAAAAATAAAGGATATCATGGGATCACACCTGGGATCTTTTTTATATACAATTATTCACTTCATTTCAACAAATAGCATAAATTATGTACATATATAATTCATGTATTCATTTCACATATTCCACACTTTTGCTTTTTTCTTTTCGTTATTTTATATTGCCTTGACATACACAGGTATTAGATTCATATCTTGTACGTCTCTTCAACATGCAATGGAGACCATATACCTCTTGGAGATTCATTCACACTTTGAACAGCATGTTTGTACTTGTTTAAGATTTCGCCAGAGCTGTTCTTAATGACATTCATCTTTTCAACTATTTGTTCGAGTTTCATGTTTTTGACACATATTGGCTTTGTTCTTCCGTTGTTGTAGAATCCCTTAAGAACTGGATGACCCGACTCTTCCTTCAACAGTATTATAATGTTTTGGTTAGCTTTAGCAAATTTGGTGAACTCTTTCAGTCTAACGTACTGTCTCAAGCCTTGGGAGCTTCCACCCCAGTTACTGTAACTTATTTGAATCTTCTGACATGGTAAAATAAAGTTTTTCACGCCATTTAATGCGATTGTATTCTTGGATAAAGCTTTGACAGTCATCTTTTTCGCCTATATATATGCTGGTATTTGATCAGATCAACGTTGATGTGCTTCTTAGTTAACTACCGCTTCTCAATTAGACAAATTCTCAATATTTCATATCAATTATCAAAAGGACATTTTTTTTTTTTCACCAATAAAAAAAAAGCGGAAAATTTTTTTTTCACTCTCTGTGATATTTTCACGAACAAAAAAGTATGAGCACCGATGATCCTAAGTGTACAGGTTTTAGATGTTTGGATTTATAAGATAATAGCTCAGACCAAGTAAAATAATAGGACTACTAAATATATAGGTTCTTTAAAACAATCAAAACAAGATTGATTGAATTGTAAACAAACCAACAAGCAGTAGACATTGGTATATAATCTACATTAGAAGAATTCGCGGTATCAAACTTATCATTAATATTAGAACATGTCAGAAGAAGTAAAATTGGAAATACCACAGCTGGAAGCAGATTTACCGGAAAATTCACCTCAAAACCCACTTCCTTTAGTGTTTAAAACTACAAACAATACAAGACATCCTGCACTGCTGCATGCTGTACCTATCCATTTACCCCAGGGCCCGGTTCCTGAATTTGATTCCTTTTTAGATTTTTCCAGGTTTCAACCTTCTTTGTACAATGATAATATTTTTCTTCAAGATGAGTATTTGCAAATCAAGACAGACCCATTGGGTGAACAGAAAATTACCAAAAATGGCCATTTCTATGATCAAGATAGGCAAAACAGATTATTGGTTACTACTTTCACATTACCTGGAAGAGGTAAAAGACTATACGTTATGGCAACAGATATATCTAAGGAATTACAATTCAGAGATTCGTATTTGTTCTTACAGAAAAACAAAGCTTTGATGAAATTTATAACAAATGATGCTGACAAAGCATTCTTGATCAAGCATGGGATTTTATTACCTGTTTTTAGATCAAGAACTATTGGTGTAGTATCTTTAAGGTCTCTTTATTTGATTTATGGTGCTCGTTTATTGAAAAACGGTGTTCGTTTAGTCGACGATTACTGGGAAGAATATGGAAGAAGTACTGGGAAGTTCACAGTATCAAATCCAGTTTTCAGTAATGAATCTCATCATCATAATAATTCATCAATATCTAATTTATCTAACTCCCATAATAATAATAATAGTAGCGGTAGCTTAAATGGAACTAATATGATGAGTAACTCAAGTAGTAATAATGCTAATAGCGGGAATAGTATTAATAACGGACTATCTCTGAATAATTTATTCAGTATTCTATTTGATGAAAAGTTAATCAATGGAATATCTGATTTGCCTCCCTATATTCCGATCCCTACGTCTATAGAGAGCCATCCATTTTACGATTTTCAGAAAAATGCTTTTAAAGTCAGCAAAGATGTCAAATATAGATTAAATTATAAAAATAACAAAATCTTGAATACGTTAATAGCTCCAGAACTAAATGACGAATTAAAGCAAAACTATTTATTGTCATCAGGCATTACAAATACTCCAATTTTAAGTAAACCACAAGTCAGTTTAGATTCTAATGGGAAGTTTGTTAAGAAAAATGTAACTATTACGATCCCTGGTGGTGGCTCACCCCCGAGTTCCGTAGCTACTGCCCTATTGAATAATGAACCTCTATTGACCTCTACGGGTGACCAGATCTTTTATGTATCTTGCTTACCTGGTCAAAGCATTATGGGTTCCATCAATCTAAATACCAATTTGTTGACTCCAACTTATAAAGTCCATAATAAGGTTGCTAATTTCAAATACCAAAAATCAGAACAAGAAAAGATAGATGAAGCTATAAAGAGCTTACCTACTGTTTTAAATAAAAACTCGGAAAATTTGGGTAAGAAATCAAACTTTGGTATAAAATTTCAAACCAAGGATAAGATCACCAGAGTATTAGTTGATTTACAAAATAATTCAAACAATTTGAATGAACCAGAATCAATTAGTAAAGATTCAACAACTGGAGAATTAATCTTTAAAGGTACAATTCCAGCAATGAAAAGAATTAGAAACTTAGAATATTTGCATAACGTGACATCTTTTAATCATCAAGTTACAAAATTTCATAATCTTCGAAAAACCCAATTCAAATATTATTGGTTTCAAAAAGAAGGTGGATTCAAGCAGGTTAAGAAATCGCTTAAAAGAAGTTTGAAGGCTAATTATAAGGAAAATGAGAAAAAGATTTATGAAGGAAGATACTTTAATTACACTAAAAGTAGTGAAAAGAGAGATCTCAAGGTCGTGGATGTCGAATCTAGTGATAATATTGAGAAAGATAAAGGGGAAAAAGATGATGTAGTTAATTTTGATTTGCTGGTGGACAGTGACGAAGAAATCATTAATGAGATAGATATTCCAATACCACAGAATTATGATTTAACCGCTGAGCAGAAGGATAAATTGGTAAAAGAGAAAACTGAATTATTAAATGAATATAAGAAAAAGCATAGTAGTATAAGTGAAAATGAGTTGAACAGTTTAAACTTCCAACTGTTGATCAAGAGTAAGACTGTCAGAAAGCAAATTCCTAATAGAAATTGTATGTGATATAATTTGAAGAAAATATTGTAAACAACACCGCGATGCCCTGATACATGTTTTTATTTATCCAAAGTGAATCTACGATATTTTTGTTATTTTCCATTTAAAACCACACTCATAGTAAAATACTTGTAAACAGAGGGGAAATTTTTAACATTTATTATAAGATAGTGCCAATTAGATCAATAGAATCATTTTGGGAGTAAAATGTTAGAAAAATATTGTAGAAAATTGTGTTTATTATTATTAGTGTATGAAACCTTGAATCATCTGTGTCACTCCAATATCAGAGTTTCACATATATCAATCATTTTTTATCTTAGAATGCTGCTCTTTTCAAGAAGTTGTTCAATAATCAGTTAACCCACCATTAGAAAATATTATAATCGGATCCAAGAGTCTTTTGTTTAATATATGCAGATTTGACAACTATGTCTCAATACTTTACACAAAGAAAACTGGTAACAATATCAAAATATGTTCTCAACGCAAATAATTTAGTGTGGTATATGGCAAAAAAGACTAAATTGCTGCTTTTCTGTAAAATTATTTATTTCTTTTGAAAATCAGAATAGCTCAAGCAACTCGAAGACCCTACTGCCGAAATAGCTAATTAAGAGATATATCAATCATAATATTAAATAAGAAAGCCAACTTGGTAAGTTTCAAGAATATTATCTGATTAGTTTGCTTTTTTGTCTATGGCTTAGAGCATGTAATATCAGCAAATATATACACAATCCTTATATACGTCATAACGTTTTTTCTCACACTGAGAACATTATATACTTGATATGTGTACAAATAGATTGATTTAATAGAGAGCAAGTTGGGCTGTGCACATATGTTGCAATGACATGGAATCACATGTAGTTTTCTTTTTCAATAAGGTTCTTCAAAATCGTTCTGCGCATAATGACAAAGCTTTACGTAGAACAAATGTCTTCAGATGTTGCAAATATGTAATAAACCAAACTCCTCAAATCTACAAGATATATGTTGCTTTATTTACATGGCTTACGTCATACGCACTTTGTTTGCTTGTGCATAGTGTTCTTTTTTCTTCTGTTTGCACAGTTGTGTATCATTTTTTATGTGTGTTAAACTATATAAGCTTATTTTTCATGTCACAAATCAATGGTTGCTATAAACCGTTTAATTGGTGTAGACTTGAGCAAGAAACAAAAAAAATATTCAACATAGATTTGATTGACGCTTGTTGGAATATTGCTAAGACCACTCAGTTAGCCTCTTGTGTCATAAAACAGCAATTGTGAAGTATTAGGCAAACTAATTTTTTGAAATGTTGCCTTTAATTCCGAAAGGTTTTTTCAGAAATTTCAGTTTAAATAGAGACATTTTTCCTCTGATTGTAAATTTGTTGTTGAGCTTTCTTTTTGTCTTTTGTTATTAATTCCATACTATAAATAATCAAATTATAATCAGCAATCAACTTTTTATAATTAATAATCACTTCTTACTCCATTTTCATATCAATCAACTAATCTAAAATGTCAGACAACTTCAGAAAGAGTAACGCTAAAAAAGCTTCCGAAGCTTTGACTCCAGAAGACAGCAAAGGTTACACCACAAAGATGTCTGAAAATATCTCTGATGCAGCAGACAAGGTTGCTTCTAAGGTTACCCCAAACAGTAGAAAGTCTGCTTCCCAAAAGTTGACTGATGACTTTCATTCGGGCTCTGATGATGCTAAGCAAAAGAATCTTGGTGAAACTGCTGGTGAATACTTCGAATCTGCCAAGAAACATGTTAGTGATGCTTACGAAAACTTGACTGGTAATCACGAATCTCACAAGTAAGTTTGACGGATTGCTATCTCTGGAAAGCATTTTTTCAATAGTATATATATAATATACTACTTTTATGAATCAAAATAAAATAAAATTCTATTAAGGAAATAACTATGACTGTAGAGTGTAATCACTACTACTAATCAAGAGCCAAGATAGTGCTTGCACATGTTGAAAACTCCAACAGACAGCTGTGGGAAAATATGCACAGGTTGTGTGCCCTTACCCTATTGAAAAGCGGATTATCTGTTATGTAAGATTACTCAGGACGATGCATGTGTAAGCATGTGTGTGCATGTATCATCGGCGACTCCGATCAGTATAATGTTTCCTGATCTGGTTTATCGGAGGAAATCCTAATAAAATTTTTATTTATCTGTAGCCAATCAGAAACGAGAACCCACTATCCTGGCGCTATCTGGCGGACCTCGCCCACATAAATTATGTATTATGCTTTCTTTGGTAAATAACAAAAAAAAAAAGAATACAAAGAAAAAAAAAAGATTAGTAAGTAACGTTCTTTCTGAGGCATAAAATACTCAATATTATTGACAAAGAAAAAAAAAAAAAAAAAAAAGAAAGGAAAAGACAAAGGATTATTGACAAAAATTCATTATTTATTTATTTAATTATTATAAGACCTATTCATCGGTTTATTTCAGAATCTTATCTAAAAACCTATAATCTTGGTTAAAACTCATTGCTTCAGTCGCAATATTTATCTCAAAAAAAGACAAGAAAAATTATAATAATAGCACCAACCACAGCATATAATTGTATTGAAAGAGAAGAAGGCCATTTTTTTAAAAAAAATATCGACAAAGAAGTAGTCATAATTTGTGTGAATTAGAACCGCAGGCCTAATTTATTAAACGTTTTCTTGAAGAATCAATATCTTAAAGGAAAAGCTGGTACTATCAACAATCCAATGAATGATCGGATACCTGATTTAGTTTCAGCACAACAGAGAAAATCTACAGATTCTTCGAAAAATAATACCTTCCCTGTTCACTATTCAAGCTATACAGATATCAAAAGAGAAAATAAAAATAATAGCAACTACAAGGAAAATATCAAAGAAATCACCGAATTTGCAGAACCCATCTGGAAGTTTTATAAACTGGCAAGATATAATTTACCTGAAAAAGATAGAGTAAAAAATATCAGTTGGAGAATAATGTCTATGCAATCAATAAACCAACAAATTCAAGATTCGATGAATCAGAATAACTCTGATAATTCTAATAATACTAATTCTCTTATGGATATACCCATGATGGATTTAGAGATGATTAGTGCCAATAGTACGATGAATCATAGTACTAATCTTGTTAACAATAATAGTATAGTCAATAATAACCATAACTATAACAACCATTTCCATAACAACAATAATCAAATGCCAAACAATGACAATATGAATACTGGTACCAACAATAACAACAATAGTAACCACCTTAACTCAAGTTTGAAAAATGATCCTTTGTTTTCCTCATTTATAAAAACTCCAATATTAAATGGCTTGGATGTTGATGGTTTATCATTTTCGCCATTTGAGAATGAAAATTCTCCTGGCAATTTAAAAAAATTGATGAAGACTCCAGAATTGTTAGGTATTACAAACCCAAATATCAATAATCAAAAGAAGTTTAGCACTAACAATAGCAATAATAGCAATAGCAATTTCAGTCTTGACAATAATAGCCTCAGCAACCATTTATCTAATTTAAGATCTGTTAAAAAAAATGCATATGATTTTAATTTGCAGTATGATTTGGATTCAATGGGATTTGAGAACCCTTCAGTTACTAATAATAATAGTAATAACTTCAAGAATTCTTCTTCTTTTTCGGGGAATATCAGCAATAATAGAAGACAATCCAAACATGGTAACTCTTTTTCTAGTTATGGAGCTGTTGCTGGTCCTTCGTCTATGTTAGAAAATACAGGCTCCTTTGAGATTATCGGATCCACAAGTAGCCATGCTAATAATAGCAGCAATAACACTGTGAACATGGGCACCCAAAGCTCGCATCATAAAATCACTGGGATTAGTCAACCCACCACTAATATCAACCCACACAATATGTTCAATGTGAATTATAATTCAAAATTCACAAATTCTTATAATAGTAGAAGCAATAGTAATGCACATCCAAGTTTCTCAAATGAACATATTGAGTTCGATACGCAGATCGATAACAATGAGTTGAACAACATCAAGAAAATCTTTGAGTTTAATCCGATATCCACATCATCTGCTTTGAGAGATAATTCACATGATGCCGTATTGTTATCTTCTTCATCAAATATTGTCAACCATAATATTACTGGTAATTCATCAGCGCATCATTCAATGAGTGATATCCTGGCAATACCTCAAAGCAGAAACAGCTATTACTCTGGCTTGAACCTCGGAAACAATCATACCCATAACAACAGTATAAGCGGATCAGTATCTATTGCTTCTCCTAATTCAAGTTTTGCGAGTATTGCTACTGGGGTAACAGGTCTGTTACCTACTATGCCTACTTTTAGTACATCTTCATCATCTACTTCGCTTGGAAATTCTGGTTCCGCTGGTAACTTTTTTGATTCAAATACATCTACGTCTACATCATCATCCTATCCTTCCATTACGAGTATCACACCAGATATTATTCCAAGCGTGACAACTCCTCCAACTTCCAGCACAAGCTCTGCAAACAAACAAAGAAAGAAAGCAACATCTAGTTCAGCAAGTACTATCGCCAAACCAAAGAAAGCTAAGAGAAATTCAATTTCTCTAGGTTCAACCCCTGGTATGAATAGCCCTAATAACTCATCTAAACCTTCAATAAGCAGTAACAAAAAAACTGATCCAGAACCAAGAAAAAAGAGAAGTAGTTCTAGTTCTACAGCTAATCCAAATATTGAATGTTCTAATTGTCATACTAAGACGACCCCATTATGGAGAAAAACGCCAACCGGCCTTCCATTATGTAATGCGTGTGGTCTTTTCTTGAAATTGCATGGTATAGTTAGACCTTTGTCATTAAAGACGGATGTTATTAAGAAAAGACAACGCTTAGGATCAAGCAAAAAATCAAATACTCCTTCAACTTCAACTTCACCAGGTACTAGTACCAATAGTGCTTCAACCTCTACTTCTTCGAATGCAAACGCAACTGCTACCACAATATCTGCTCTTAGTGCAAGTGGTAACTCAGCTTCTCAAGATAAAAAGAAAAATGCAATATCTTCTACAGATTCCAAGAAGGCGGAAAAAAAATCAAAAACAATCAAAAAATTATCGAATTCAACAAAAGATATGTCCAAGGCTACTAAAATTAATAACAGTAAAGGCAAAAAAAGCAGCACCGGTGCCACGGGTACAAATTTTAGCATAAATAATAATAAGTTGAATAGAATAGATAATATTGATCTCAATGCTGACTTTATGACTGATTCTTTTGATATTTATGACAACAATAATACTTTGTTAAGCTCAATAAATGAAAGTACTCTTACCTCTGAAATGGAAACTCTTTCAAATAATATTGTGCTACCGAACAGTAATCATTCTATGAATAGCATAAATGATCCTAATAACAGGAACAATAATAGGAATGATAATACTAATACTAATTCACAAACCGGTGTTAGTGCTAGCAGAAATTCAAATACTGCCCAGGAAACAAGTAATAATAATAATCAAAACTGGGAGTGGCTATTGAAGTTTAGATGATAATTAATTATTTTTCAATTGTTTCATTAATATTCATTGTCCATAGACTTAGACTTTCTTCTTTCTTTCTTTTTTTTTTTTTTTGCTTCTTCTTTATATTAATTTACTTGCTACAGGATTTTGTTTATCTGCTTCAGTTTTATTTAAATTTTATTTACATTTGTGTGCTCTGTTTAGTTTTCAATATGATTAAAGTTTTCTGGTATATAAATCCCAACGATATTTTTTATTTTTCTAAAGAAACATGATTATGTAAACAAATTTGTAAATATTATTTTACTAATTAACGAGAGAATCATTATTTAAAAGAGTAAAAAAAAAAAAAAAAAAAAAAAAAAAAAAAGAAAAAAAAATATCAATCTTTTTATTTATTCTTCTGGTATGGCAGTTGTTGAATCTAATGCACCATATCTATTTTCATTATCATAAGCACTGGCTGACCGTAAAGTTTCTATAATTTTGTTATGATTCACAAATTGAGAATCTTTATTTCTCGATTTCGGATTATTCTTTCTATATCCTTTTCTACTACTCGTACTACTATTTTCCACTACCATATTCTTTAGTTTATGGCCGTGATTATGTGATCTTTTAGATCTTAAAACTGAAAGATCTATTTGTTCCTGATAGTATGGGCTATCAATGTAATCCTCAACTTCGTAATCACAATCTCGGCTAGATGATCTAATTATTAAGTGTGAATCTTCATTAAAGTTGAAATACTTTAGATTTTTATTTTCAAATGAAACTCTAGATACTGAGGAAGTAGAATTATTATTATCAGTATATGTAGATCTCAGGTTGGACAGTTCATTATTAGATTCTTCTTCGTCAATTCTAACTGATTCCTGTATTTCATTCAATGTTTCAGTTTTTGGTTGCTTTGATTTAACATCCGTTTGGTTTGCAATTTCTTCATTAAGTTTAATTTCATTTCTATTTTCCACATTTGTCTCATTAGTATCATTTGATACTGCCGAACTGTAATTATCAAGAAACATAGCTTGATTGTTGTATAGATTTTGCAATGTAGGATCAATGCTAGAATTTGCAGACTCATATGAATCATTTTCATCATCATCAGCATCGTTATCAAGTGAAATTCTATTATTATTTGATGATTCAGATTCTGGAATTGTTTCAGATTTAGATAAGGACATACTGGTTCTTTTTTTATTAGTATGGCTTTCATTAGTTGTAATTGACGGCTGTCTCATACAATTATCAGTGTTTCTATCATGAGTATAGGTTACTTGTTTTGCACTATTGGTTTTAATTGGTCGCTGCTTAACGCCATTTGCACCTAAAAGTAAAATAGAATTTAGAAATTCCAAACTTGGAACATCGGCGTTAATCTCTGTAGCAATTAGAATTAATTGAAAAAAGAGCATTGATAAATTTGTTTCATAATTCATCATATTATTGTAGAGGCAATGTGGAAAGTGTATAATTGATTTTGGAAACTGATTGGTTTCTTCGGAATTCAACAATTTCAATATTTTGAGAGAACTCGTTTTTCTTTTTTCATTTTCAAAAAAATGTATTAAATCGCTCATGAAATCCATCTTTTGCTTTTGCTTTATTAAGAAATCATGATTTCCACATAATCTTGATAAAATTATTGTCTCTTCAAATATATTACGTATTGGAGGTGCAAATGCCTGATTGTAGAATAGGTCATGTATATCAGTCTCATTGTAAATAATGGCAAAACAGTCATAAATTAGGATTTTGATTATTCTTGACCAAATCTCACATACGAGAGTGTTTTTTTTTCCTGATGGACATAATTTAAAAACTGAATTTATCTTTGAAAATCTCAAATATCGAATAAATCTATCAACTTGGGTATTCTTATCATTTGATTTCAATATTTCAAGTGATTTTTTGGATAGCGCATTCATTAATCTTGATAGTTTTTTATCAGGATTATAACAACTTAAGCCTATAAGAATCACCAGTGATTCTGTATTCACAAATAGTTTATCTTTCGTGAACCTCTTTATATCAACTTTCCCAATAATGGACAATACTACTGTAGTGGGTAAAATCATGTTGACCATAGGTTCTAATAATACGCAGAAAGAAGAGTTTACAAAAACCACTGTTTTATCATGGATCAAGTTAATGATAGCTTTAGATCTTTGCTTTAATTGAGTTATAGAGCTTGCATAAAGTAATACAAAATCAAACTTACTTGATTCCTTTGTTTCACCTTCATCTTTGTCCTGAGAGTTGAGGAGTTCAATTCTTTGAAAGCTTTTCTTTGGAGTGTAGTTTTGAATTTCAAATTTATCAGAACTATTGATTTGTTAATAAAAGTTTCATAAATACTTGTGGCGGATGAATTGAACATAAAAAAAAAAATACGTAAATTAATACTTACTACCAAGTTATTGGCGAAACAATATCCGATATTAATGTTATATCAATTCCAATTTCTTGTAAGCGCCATGCAATAAATAAATTTAGAGAATAATCATTAACTATTAGACTGGTTAGAATATGTTTATGTTTTTGCATTGATTTTTATTTCAGAGTGAGACTGTAATTTAGAAGAAATAATATATAACTATCACTCATATCACAAAATCACTAGCCCTAGCAAAATAAAGGTTGAAAATATATCTTACAGATTAATATTCTTGTATTATTGCTTTTCTGATCATTATAGGTACTGTCCATCTTATTCACTTCTTTGTAAGAATCGATATGAAGGGTACTCAGGGATTATTTTTTTGAATCAATATTTAACAATATATAATAAATCCAAGTTTAATGAAATAATTCAAAAGAATCAGAAAAAACTATATATTTCAATTTTTTAGTCAATATATTGATAGATTTTGAGTTATTTTTAAGAGAATAAGAAATGCAAAAAGAATGGAGACAATCAGGAATATTCATAGTTATATACAAGATCTTCTAATTTATTTTTTAAAAAAAAAAACTAAAAAACTAAAGAAAATGAAATAAAAAATCTTTATTGTTTCTTCCCAAATAACCGCCTTTTTTTGCCACTCTGTCTCCCTTGAATAAGTTTCTCTGTTTCCATGGGAAAACTTTAATTAATTACACGTTCGTTTGACAGAATAACAAAATTTCCAGAAAGGGTATGTGCCAAATACCAACCTTTACCAGTGCACAAAACCATTAATTACCAAGCATTTGAGCAATAAAATGGAAAAAAAATTAGTAGGACGGAAATACAAACATTGAGGAATCTGATTGATATATATATATAATAAGGCAGGGACTTATGGTAATGAGTATTTAATGAAATATATACTGGCAGATTATAGATAGTGTACAATTAACTATTTTTTCAAAATCAGAGACATAAATGTTTACAGGATTAAAACTCAATAAACGCTTTCTAATAAGAACATTCCACAAGTCCATGACCGCTGGAAATCGGCCGGTGGACGCTGGCAAATTAATGGTTAACTTGGATATGCTTGGACTATCCAAACAGCCAGCAAATAATGTCGAGTCTGTCTTACCCAATGGAATCCGTTTATCTAATGGAATAGTAATTAAGTCACCAAATAAGCAGAATGAGATCACGGGAGCAATTCTTCTAGGGGGCGAGGCCTTTGAGTTGAATTTAAGTAAAGAGATTGATGATACAACTACTGCAGACAATAAAACAGATATATCAACAGCGAGCGGTGATAAGAAAAAGCCTATATATGATATCGCCAACAATTTTTTAGTCAATTTTGATCACAACGCCTTGAAGATCTTTGAAATGGCTTATCCGAAACCCGAGTTAGTGATTGTTGGATTAGGCAAGAAATCAAGAATATTGAATGAAAAGACGAGAAAGTTTTTCATTAGACTAGGAATTCAACTTGAAGTAAGTGATACTAGGAATGCATGCCAAAGTTTTGATTTATTGGCTACAGAAAGACCAGGTCAAGTGGCAGCATTACTATTACCTCCAAATTTGTGAATACTTTGATAGAAAAAAAATCCAGAAAAAAATAGTACATAATTCAATACTTCAACCTTGAATATATGCAGAGAACAGTATAATATGAAGCAGTGCTATCTTAAAAGCTGTGAAAGCTTTGGAGTTACTAAACAGCTTACGAAGGAATATGTAGTAAGTGATAAATATATTTTCTGTTGTAGACCGTAATAATAATAACAATAAAAAAAATAATGTAAATAATGATAATTAACCAGTATGCAAAGGAGTTTTTATGTGGAAAAATATTGACTTAATTTTCTTTATTTCCAGCATTATAATACAAATTTAAAGAGCTTGGTAAGTGAAAAGATGAAGAAAAAGAATCGAAAATCAATTGTGAATTCTTTTTCTTCAGGATCCTTAAAGTTTCACCTCAAACTGTTTACACAACACCTCTGATAACATCACTACCAGAAACAACACGATGAGATCTACCATCTTTATGGTTTTTGATGGCAGAGTATTCTGGAGAGTTATAAACATAGTCATTCTTCAAGATTTTGTGAGGAGAACCACCAGACTTTTTCTCGACTAATTTAGGTCCAATAGTTGGGATAGCTTGATTCAATTTGTTAGAATATCTAGAAAGAGAGATTAAACCTGTGTAAACCTGTGTTGGATCCTTCTTTTCAAACAAGTCAACAGTGGCAAAAATCTCGTTTGGAGGCACCCCAATAAGTTTAGCCTTTTCTAAGAATTTACCAATGTTTTCCATCTGCATGAAAGGCATCTTGGAATTCTTCTTGTAATTTATTGGCCTTTCTGGCATGATTTCGTTTACTAATTCACATAGAATTGAACCGTCTTTCAAAATGTTAAGTAAATCGCCAGATGGTGCTGGCTCACCAAGAACATGGTAAATCCAAGTCTTGATTTCATCGATTTGTTCCGTATCGTATTTGTTAGATCTTCTGTAAGACATTCTAGTAGTAAAATTGATATTCTAATTGTTAATTGAACTATAATAACTCGAAGAAGCAGATGTTATTTCGGGAAAACAAGGAAAAATAAAGGGACAAAGAGGTTCTGTAAATTAGTACAACAAGAGAAATTGGAGATTTCAGCAGATATTTATATGGAACTTCTCTAATTTAGAGATTTTCCAAACTTAGCTATTTATAAATATTTGATATTAACTTTTAAAAAACGAACTTGATGCATAAACACACACTTCAGTTTTGTTTTTCATTTGATATGTATATAAAATTAAAAATAGACATGGCATATATTTTAGGCAGGTTATCTTATATCAATGTTCAAAATCAAAGCGCTTTTTTCTTTTCTTTTTTTTCCTGCATAAAATAATCGCGCATACATAAAATCCAACCCCAAGGACCAATTGTAGTATTGAAGAAAAAGATATTGGTTTTGGAATTTGACTCAAGTTAATAATGTTAGGTATACTATCAAAGAAACAATGTATTGTGAAATCCGTCCACAAGGCTAAAGAGTAGACTACAACTTACAAGTTTGGTGATTTTTGCACTGATTCGTTTGCAATCCGATGAGATGGATTGGTTGGCGCATTTTCAGGTAGTATCAGCGAGCGGACAATTGCTTAAACAAATCATTTTCGATTTCAGTTAGATTATCTAAAGCCTATAGAATGGAATTCTTAGTGTTGAACTTAAATCTTTTATAATGCATATGACTACTACATATCTATACATATATATACATAAATATGCTGATTATTTCATTGGTGTTTAATAGCTAATAAGAAAGAGAGAGCGAGCGATCTTTTAGTCTCAGACATACCACACAGTTTTTTCTTTTTTCTTTTTTCTTTTTTTTTTTTTTTTTTTTTTTTTTTTTTTCCTCTCCTTGAGAGCAGCCTGCAAAATAAAAAGTAAGAAAAAAAAGCATGTTTTTGGAGCCATATATATGTTTAGTCGATAACCTTCAAAAGAAACATAGTTAATCCTCTAAATGAATATATAATTCTAATTTTTTCAGCATTTCTAATTAGAAAAAAAACGAAGAAAAGAAATTAGTGACAACGCCGTTTTCCAGAAGAACATTTCTTAATTTTCATACACAAACTAATTCAAACTGAATCTGTTTTCTTACAGTCAGCCAATTTCGATTCCCCCGAGAAGAATCAATCAGCATTTATTTTAACAACAGATAACCAATTTTAATGGCAGGTAATAAATATATATACCAAACCGGGTTGATGGAGATCAATAATCCATCATACTCAAAAGTTTCAATGGAACTTAGAAAACAATATCCAATAAGCAGCAATAACAACAACCCGTCAATTGCAGCTACTAATCAGCCTACAAAGAAAGGTGATAAAAAGAAAGCAACCATTGCGAATAGATTATTGATGATGGAAGAGTCTTTCTTCCAGAATAAAGATGAACATTACAAGTCCAATTTGAATGACCTTCAGCAAGATTTAATAACTACTCATAATGAGACTAATGATATCTTCTTGGAAAGAGTTCGACTCAGTCAAGAAAGAAGAGACTACGAATTGAATAGGTTAAGGTTATGGGAAACTTATCAAATCACGAGGGTCGAAAACGAATGTCAGATTGAAGTTGATAAACTCAATGAAGAGTATGATAACTATGTAAAGATAATCAAAGACAAACTTTACGAGAAGTTGGTGAAGAAGATCAAGCTTTTAAAAGAAGACAAAGTATTGAAGGACTTAGCCAATGTTAACAATTACAGCATAGACATGGATATTATATATAATAATAATAAAAACAATGTTGATAAGGCAACCGCCAAGTTAATGGAAAACCAAAACGGTACAAATAGTCCAAGAAAGAGGCAATTGTTAATGAGTGATACAGGCTATACGAGTAATACATCAATAAATGCCAATACTGGAAATAACAATAACACTAATAACAATAATTCTGAACTATTTTCAGATACAAATAGAAGATCAGGTCGTCGTACCAGAAACCCGATGGATTCATATTATAATACCGATTCTAATTTGTCAAGTAATGATACGGGTTATGCATCAGCCTCGAGAAAAAGAAAAAGAATACAAAGTGCGAGAGCAGCAGCAGCAGCTTCACAACTGCAGCATGCTACGAGAAGTAGTTATTCCTCATCTAATGACGACGCCAATTTCTTTAGTGATAACAATTCATTAAGTGAGATTTTGTTTGGTAAGAATTACCAAAATACGACTGGCGGCAATAATGGATCATTGCATACGAGAGCAACTTCTTCAGCATCGGCATCATCTTCAAGAACTAAGAATAGACATTTCACCGGAGTTCCTTGTTTGCCCAACGAAGATATAAATCATGATTTGCAGGTCTTTGAGGCTGCATTGCTGAAGAAGAATGTTCCACAAGAAATTGTATTTAGCGCTGAACCTGAGAAAAACTCTTCAAATAGTCATCATCATCAATCCGGAAGTTCTTCAAAGAGAAGGTAAAGAAAAGCTTATACCAAGAAGTTTATTATTGTTGTTTTATGTGTGCTTGGATTTTAATTTTTTTTCTTTTTTTTTTTTTTTTTTTTTTTTTTTTGAGTTATGCTGAACCATTTTCCAACATAATTATATAATTTAGTAAATTTAAGATCTTGACGGTCTACTTTTCTATTAGAATCTCAGATTAAAATATCTTAAGAATCGTCAGCAAAGTAAGTAGATCAATTTTTCAAAAATCAAACTCAGGTGCTTGAAATAGTAAAATTAAACTTTATTTTTTTTAATCTCAAAAAAAGACAAACGAAACACTCTTTTTGCCATGTTATCATGAAAACCCTGCTCACAAAGTTCAGACATGTGCTAGGGTGAACCATGAACAAAAATAAGTAATAATTATACTGTTAATTTTTTTTAGGAATTATTGTAATAGTATATGTTTAACTACAGATAGATTTCCTAATGATTCAATCACTGACTGTGTTTAAATGAAGTTGATAATTTTATAAGATAATATGTTTATGATCTTCTATTTTCCATCCTACAACAAATGCCATTTTTTTTTGTGAAAAACTTTTGAAACCAGCTTGCAAGCCCAAAAAAAAATAGTAGTAAATTACAATATAGAATTGGTTTGGGATTTGTATCTAGTATTTATTAATTCGACTATTTATAAAGTACTCCTTGCATAATTTGCAAAGATTTATCTTCCAATTTTCTAATGAATTTCTGAAAGCTTGATTGATTTTCTAAATCGTTCAAATTTTCGCTATCTTCTTGTCTATATTTTTGAGATTTCATTAATTGTCTAGTAAATGATAGTAATACCAAAGTGAAATAAACTCTGGCAATTATGACTAGAATACACGTCAATAAAGTGACAGTCATTTCATATGTTTTAGATGCGGATTGTGTACTGATATCTGAACCTCTGGCAACCAAGTAATTTAACAAATTTTCAGTTCCTGTCTCTTTAACAAAACCTAAAAGTCTTTTATCTATTTCGTAAGCATCAGCCAACTCAATCTCATGAGGAGAAGGTGCCGAGCCACCATTCTTATTAGCTTTAGCAAAACTAATTTTAGGACTAGATGGATGTTTAGCACCAGAATTACTTGCATCAGAATCAACTTTTGGTTGCTCATCTACCGGAAGATTTGGCATTGGTGGTGCATGAGGCTTAGTTTTTAAGTTTGAAGAAATCTTAGATGGATCTTCAACAGTATCTGCAGATATTTTTTCATTAAGATCAGCAACAGATCCCGAAGAGCCAGAAGAAGAGGAACCTCCTTTTTTTAGATCAGTATCCGTATTGGATGCTCCAGCATTACTACTCAATTTATCACCTTTATTTACTGCAGAATTATCAGTATCACTGAATTTATCGGAAGCACCACTTATTTTATCAACTTTATTTCCAGTGTTTGACTTGGAAGAAGAACTATCTAAAGTGTTCGAGCTGTTACCATCATTACTGGTACTAGCACTGTCTTGGTCAGTACTGCTAAACCATTCAAAAGAGAATAATAAAATGAACAAAATGGCACAAATAGTATCTATACAATAAACCAAACTCACCAAAGAAAATGTTTTAAGCTTTGGAGATTTGATATTCCTTAGACCAATGACATAAAATGGAATCATAAGAATTGAAGAGATGTAAAACAACCACTGAAGAGCTTCAACTGGATGACCAGTAAAAAGCGACAAAATACCATAGAAGCCCGATATTTTATTTAAAACTGCTACCCCTAAGATGATTTCGACACCAATATATAATGGTAAGCCAAAAAATGACTAAATACTAGTTAGAAAATGTATTCATGATTGTAATAAATATGAGAAACAAAAACAAAAAAAAAGAGAAATATATATTAAAACATACATTAGGCAATATAGTGCTTAGAACAAACGGCATAGTTAGCAACAAAGATAACAGGGAAATTAAATATTTGAACTGAAGCTTAGTTGTAATTAATAAGTATCAGATGAATAATTAACATGTACTACTGTTGGTATTCCTGTATCTACCTGATCTTAACAGGAAAAAAAGATCTTTGTGAACAATAAAAATTTTTTTGTATGTAAATATACGTACGTCTTCGGTATTTTTTTACTAAAACATAATAATAAACGATCACGTTCTGCACGTGATAAATTGAGCTAAATATCACGTTTTAAGCTAGTGATTTATTTTGAAATTATTCTTTTCTTTTGGATGACACACAGATAAATAAATGACCAGATAATAACAGGTTTACAAACATAAGTTAAATTAGAAGAACACGATTTTGGAATATGTTAGTGTTGATACCTGAAGGTAAACATACAATGTTTAAACGTAATTATGAAACTGCAGACAGGTTATTCATTATCGATTCTATATAGCTTAT
Source organism: Saccharomycopsis schoenii (assembly GCA_010994365.1). Taxonomy (NCBI): domain Eukaryota; kingdom Fungi; phylum Ascomycota; class Saccharomycetes; order Ascoideales; family Saccharomycopsidaceae; genus Saccharomycopsis; species Saccharomycopsis schoenii. Next base: position 440,046 of record JNFU01000010.1, on the reverse strand, counting down.
TTCCAATGAGATACAAACTAGCATCCGTTTTTTGTTCTACAGATTTTTATTTTTTCGCCAATCTTGTATGAATGGCATTCACTTAAATACTTTATCACTGATAGGTCTATCTTTTGGTAATGTGATATAGCCATTTTTCTCTTTCAAACTGAATTGAACAACTTTCAACAAATTGTAAAGCATAGTCAAGGTTGGGGTTTCCACTTTCAAATCGGCCGCAACTTTTAACAAGTTGCCCAAAATAACTTCTAATTCTATAGGATTACCTTTCTTGACATCAACTAACATAGAAGGCTCGAACCAATCGCCGTCATCACAATGAAGCAATTGATTGATAGACTCTTCGGGTAAATCAACACCATCAGCTTTTGCTACTTTGATAACTTCTTTCATTGCTGGGACAACAACCGTCTCAAAAGCACCGGCCAATTCCAATCTGCCAACGTCTACGCCTGTAATGGCGGCCGTCGTGTTTATAGTTGCATTGTAAATCAACTTTCTGTATCTGTACCATTTGGCATCTGGAGAGTAACTAGTTTGATTTTTGTCATTCGAGTACAAGGAGATGAATTCCTTTGTTTTCTCTTCCTGAAACTCCTTGGAAAGGTTTTTGTTTTCAAAATAACTGATAAGCGAGATATCTGGCTGGGTTTGGGTGATTACACCATTTTGGTTATGTGATCCAATGTACGAGACGCCTGAAATAACAACATTCTTTGGATATTTTTCAAAGAAAGGTTTTGCCAAATCGAATCCGTTCTGGAACAAAATTATCGCAGTTTTCTCTGGAGTGATGACCGGGCTTGTTATATCTTCTAGTTTGACAAAGTCAGGTAAGTTCTTGGTAGAGATCACAACAAAGTCAAAGACATTACCAGATCCAGCTGCTTGATCAATCGAGGCATATATATGCGAAGGCTTCCAGTTTTTGATCTCGCCATAATCATGAGAATTGATTTGGAACCCTTTGTCCTTCACAACCTCGTAATCTCTTCTGACAACAACTGACACCTCAGCCTTTCCAACATAGTGGATTCCGTAGGCGACGATAGTACCTACGCCCCCTGTGCCAATTACAAGAACTTTCTTTAGATTATCAGACATGCTTTGATTTGATAGATTGACAAGAATAATTTGAATATTAAAAAGAAAATATTGATATATGGATAGATCTGTAATATTTTGGTTAGAAGTGGAAGAAAAATAATAGAAGACCAGTTTATACAAGATGAAAGGGGAGAAGTAAGTGTGCCATTTGGTATCTGTATGTGATCCAAAATAACAGCGAACGGATTTAAATATGAAACTTATTAAATGCACGCAGATATAAGTGAAAGTTAACTGACTCATTATTTTTCACAGGACTGACTCATTCAATTTTTCACAGCTATAATTTTGATAGTGATCGTTTTGGAGCGGAAATTGATATATTGATCTTTATAGTTCACTCTTTTAATTTCCATTTTTTTTTTTTTTTTTTTTACTTTATTATTTTTTTGTTTTTAAGTATCCAGCTTTGTTATTTGATCAGTATAGGTCATTTCTCCGAGCATTTTCTATTGTATTGCTTAGCCTGTTCACAGCACCCACATTTAATATAACATACAAACAATGCCTCTTGCATCCTTAGACAATCTTGTCAACCCCAGAATCAAAAACGCCAAACCTTCCAAGTTGAAAGGCTTGTTCAAATATCGTGCTCCCGATTCCGCTTATTTAGCTGGTGGCTTGCCTTTGCCGGAATATTTTGCTTGGGAGTCTATTAGTGCCACTACGAGGAAGCCACCATTTGTCGACGGTCTCTCCGGCAAACCTACCGAAGATACCGAGATGACTTTCAACGTCTCCATTGAGACTGCCGAGGCAGAGGAAGAGTCCAACTTAGATATTCCATTGAAGTCGTCTTTGCAATACGGTTCAGGTAGAGGCCCAACAGCTTTAGTTGAGTTCCTCAAAGAGCACACAGATATAATTCACAAAGTCCCATACAAAGAATGGGGTTTGATTACTACTGTTGGTAGTACCCAAGGCTGGGACGCTACTTTAACAATCTTCACCCAACCTGATGATCTCATCCTTGTAGAAAGATACTGTTTTACTAGTGCTTTACAAACTGCTACTAACAAAGGTTGTATTCCAGTCCCGGTTGATATGGACGCTGATGGTATTATCCCTGAAAAATTAGAAGCAAAGTTGAAGACATTATCCAAGATCCCAAAGCTACTTTATACTGTTCCCACTGGCCAAAATCCAACAGGAAGTTCTTTATCCTTTGAAAGACGTAAGGCCATTTATGACATTGCTTGCAAATACAACTTTATCATTGTTGAAGACGAACCTTACTACTTCCTCCAATCAGGAAAATACGTAGAACCAGAGGAAAGAAAGGAATCTACGAAAAAGCCATCTAGGGAAGAGTTTTTGGAATCTTTAGTTCCATCTTTCTTGTCTATCGATGTTGAAGGAAGAGTTGTTAGATTGGATTCGTTCTCCAAGATTGTTGCCCCAGGTACTCGTATTGGCTGGGTTGTCGCTCAAGATAACTTGATCCAATATTTCCAAAAAGTCAATGACACTTCTGTCCAACAGCCATCTGGCTTCGCATCTTCGTTAGTTTATGGTACTATGGCCAGATGGGGACAAGATGGTTATTTGGATTGGTTGAAGGTCTTGGGTGAAGAATACGCTTATAAGAGAAACATAGCTATTGATTGTGCTTTGAAATACTTACCTAAAGAATATGTCACTGTCAACCCACCACTGGCAGGCATGTTTTTCACTTTGAGTTTTGATGCTAAAAAACACCCCCAATTCAAATCTGAATACAACAGTGATCCAATTGCTCTTGAAACAGCGATTTTTGAAAAAGGCGCTGAAATGAAAACTATATTGGTTCCAGGTTCTTGGTTCAGCGTCTTAGAAGACGACGAAACCCCAAGCGATGAATTCTTTTTCAGAGGAACTTACGCTGCTACTGATGCCGCTACTCTAGAAATTGGTATTAAGAGATTTGGTGAAGCAATCAGAGAAGTTTACCATATGTAATGCCATTTTTCTTGACTTTCTCTTTTCAAAGATTTAATTTGTTATCTTCAAGTATCGAATTTGCAATTATTTAATTATTTAGCAAAGATTACATATTATACTGATAGTTGTGCTGTAGAATATTCATTTAAATCTGGGACCACAAAAAAAATTCACGAAGTTTAAATTAATAAGTCAATTGTCAAATACAAAGGCAGGCTGTTTTTGACTGTTTAGCATTGATGTTAAAATCAATATAATCAGAATTTACTAGAAAATAGGCGGTTGTAGCTTACATGCAAAATTGGTATACAATGATTCTTTACTAACTATTGGTGGATTAAAGTTAAAAATTTGTTTAATATGTGATCTAAATATTCTAGTATATATGTTATCTAAATATTCTAGTACATATGTTCTAAAGATTTTGTATTTGTTTTTTTTCTATTTGAAGACCTCATTATGGATAGGTCTTTCTTTTGGCAAAGTAATATAACCATTTGCTTCTTTTAATTTAAATTGAACCACTTTCAACAAGCTATAAAGCATATTCAAGATTGGGATTTCAACATTTAGCTCTTGGGCTCTTGTGACCAAATTTCCTAGAATGATTTCTAATTCTATTGGATTATTCTTTCGATGATCTAATAACATAGAAGGAGCGTACCAGCTGCTTTCATCTTTACGAACCATAGAATCAATAATATTATCAGGGAATACTATACCATCAGCGTTTGCGATTTTTACTACCTCCCTCATTGCTGGAACAATTATACTTTCGGTAGCGCCAGCCATATATAATCTACCTGTATCGACACCAGTCAAGCAAGCAGTGGTATTAAGTGTGGCGTTGTAAATGATCTTTTGATATCGACAATATTTAGTGTGTGGCTGATACGTAATATCTATCTTTTCATTATCGTAGATCTCAATGAATTTCTTGGTTTTTTCTTCTTGTAATTCTGCAGATAAGTTTGGATTTTCAAAATAACTGACTAATGCCAGATCATGTAAAAATTGAGTGACAACTCCGTCTTTATTATGAGATCCAATAAATGTTACACCTGATATCACCACATTTTTTGGAAACTTTTGAAAAAAAGGACGTTCTATTCCAATACCGTTTTGAAAAAGGACAATACTTGTCTCTTCTTCAGTAACTACAGGTTCGATTATGTCTTCAAGTTTGGTGATATCTGGGCAATTCTTAGTACTAATAACAACGTAATCAAATACTTGACCAGATTTGGACGCTTCTTCAATAGATGAATAAATATTTTCTGGAATCCAGTTTTTAACCGTACCATAGTCATAAGATTCTATTTGATAACCTTGCTTTTTAATCTTTTCGTATGAACTACGCACAATTATAGACAAATGTGATTTATTAGTATACGAAATACCATATGCCACCATAGCACCAACGCCACCTGAACCAAGAATTAGAACGTTAACCATTTGCAAGTGATTTTACTAGCTTAAATTTTTACCACGTTGACCTATTTCGCAATATTGAAAGAAAGTATATTAAAATAAAATGTTGAATAAGAAAAAATAAGAGATGAGAAACTTTGGTAAATTTGAAAGCTTTTGTTTTCTGCATTTTTTTCATTGGGATTATCTCAAGATTTTTTTTTTTAATCTGAAATGAGTCAAAATCTGTGTAAACTTAGTCATTTTTTTTATGCGCAGAGTCACAGAACATGTAAGGACAGAATCGAAAATTAAAGAAAAGTCTTTTGATGGCACAATTATAGACAAACCTAGAATAAAAACGGTAAAAAAAGAAGTAAAATATAAAGCATGAATAAAACTTTTAAAAAATAATGAGATAAAAGAAAACATTTATATCAATATAGACAATAGATTTGGTATTCTAGTAAAGCATATTAGTATTAATATATTTTTTGTAATCATCTATTTTGTATGATCAAATACCCCTGTAAGGATATTTCTCTCTAATTGATCTACCATACGTGAAAAATACAAACGGAATAGGAATCATTCCGAGTGCAATAAATGCAATTACCAGACCGCCCCAGTTAACCCCTAAATTCTCAAATAATTGTTTCAGGAATAACGGGAAAGATGCAGCAAACACCGATCTCATAAATGTATTAGCAGCAATAGCTGAGGCTGAATATTTAGGAAACGTATCGACTAAGTAGTTCAAACAACCTTGAAAAATAGTGATGAACCCAATACCTGTTAGCAGGATGCCTATCATTGGTACTATCCAATGAATATCTGGTCTTGAAGTCCAGGCAAAAATAAAGATTCCAATAGGCATACAGGGGCCCATAGTCATCATTATTGGGAATCGTAACTCCGGTAATGCTACACCATTATTTTTTTTGAGTAAACCACCATAAATCCTTGCCCAAATCATGTTGCAACCACAACCAATCAAAATACCTAAAAGTAATGCAAAATTGGGTAATGTTGCCACAGTGTTTTGCCAATTTTTGGTCATATCAAAAGCTACGCCAAGTGTAGTTATGAGTAAGAACAAAATACCGTACACATAACTAGCAAATAATACAATGACAAAACAAATAGGAGTGAATAACATAGAGAATGGCCTAACTAGATGTTTGGCGATAATGTCCTTGAATTCTAATTGCCAAGAATCTCTATGGCAATGAATAGACCAGTGCTTCGTCTTCATTCTTAAATTCTTAGCCTTTCTGGCTAATAAAACAGGAACAAAGGTCTCCTCAAGAAAAATTTCACCAATGAAGAACAAAGTCAAATTGAATAATCCAATAAAATACTGTGGGATTCTCCAAGATGCTACTTTACTTTCTGAATTCATTAATAGAGATGAAATTGTAGGTCCGGTCGATGGACCTAATGAGACAAACACCGAATAGAATGCCAAATACATACCCCTCTCCATTGGCATTCCTTCAAACATGTCAGCTAAGACACCGCCCGAAGATACAATGGGAGCTCCTGCAAAAAACCCACAAAGAAATCTGTAAATCATCAAACTTGGGACGTTATAGCAAGTAGCTACGCTAAATGTAAAAACTGTAGACAATAAAAATGGAACTAAGACACCAATTTTTCTACCATAGATCTCCGATAATGGTGCAAAAGTCATAGGCCCCAAAGCCAAACCTAAAATATATAACGTAGCAGTTAATAATGTTACTTCTCTACCAATTCCAAATTCTTTGTTGATTAATTCTGGTAATAATGGTGGTGACATTGATGTTGAATTTAATTGAGCTGCAAATGTGACAAGTCCATAAATCATTGTGTGCAACAATTTTTTGCTTTCTTTCCAATTTCTCGGTTTTAATGGAGACTCAGGTAAATAAATTAAAAACCCTGTTTTTTCATCAATTATGAAATCATCGTCATGCAAATCACTTTCTTTAAATGTCATGATCCTAGTAAGGTTAGACAAGGTTTTGACAATTCTATCCGCAGTCGGATGTTCATCTGCATTTATATTGATAACTTGGTCCTCATTATATTCGTCATCTTCATCAACATTTGAATTATCCGAGAATTCATCACTGTTATTATTTGGTTTTTCAAATTCCGTCAAATTTCTTAGTTGAATTGGATTATTGTTGTTGTTGTTATCATGCTCATCATCATCATTATGGTTATTACTGATATCGCTGCTGTCTTGTGACATTTGGCAGATTGTTATAAGTAAATTAAGTTGAATGTATAAATACTAAAGAAAGATTAATAAATTGAAATAATAGTTGAATTGTGGAAAAGATTTTGCACTCTATAATTTTTAACAAGATTTTTATGATGCAATTATTTTTCATTTTCTTTGCTGCATCTTGTACATAAAATTAGCATTAACCAACAATCTGATAAGAAAGCGAGATTAATATTTATCCAGCAGTACATCGTCCGCTGACATGCTAAATCATTATTATGTTAACAGTGGTAAATAAATCGAGAAACTTAATTATTGACTATAGTTTTTAACTTGCGTTTTTACTACGTTCTCTTTTTCTGAGATACTCCGAAATGATTAATCGTTTTTTTTTTTTTTTTTTGCCAAGAGATCTCCCATGCAAAACTAGCTAATAAAAAAAGGAAAAAGCCTATTGTAAGGTTTACGATTTGGCAAATCATGAGGCTGAAAATTAATGTACATACTTCAATTCGTTTAAATAATGTGGCAGATTGGAAGGACGAGCTCCTTGCCAAATTCAAGTTATATGATTAATCATAGATTACTACCTTACAGTAGGTCCTGAGTCTGGCTGCTAATCTGCTTTCTCTTTGCTTGCACACTATAAAATGGTAAGTAGTGAGCTCCAGAATTTCCAAGCTTGGATTAATTATTTTATTCAATTTATTCTACTTCCACAAGGTAAATCTCCTTTTAATTACGTAATAAACTCAATAATATTACAATATTTAGTTAAATGACTCCCTGAAAAGCAATTATTTCTGAATTTCAAAATAATAGATTTATTATGAATATAAAATTATATACAAGAAAATAAAGGGCAGTACTTAATTTTATATTTATTTATTAAATTTCTATTCATTTATCACCTGATAATTTCACAATTTCTCTAAACAATTCACCACATGGGACTTGGGCTTTTAATCTTGCACAAAGCAAGAAAACACCACTGAATTTACGATGTAAACTATAAGTTTCTTCAGGTGGTGGTGCTAATCTTTCATTCAACATTAATCCAATTTTACTTCTAACTCTATCAGTGACAGTTTGCTTGGAGAAATCGTATAAACCTTCAGATTTGAAAGGTTCACTTAATGCCATGATAGATTCAACATGTGCATTGACCATAGGTTGGGATTCCATGCCAGTTAAATAACCTAATTTTTCACTGTATTTCTCAACGGCTTGAGCATCCTCTCTTACACCAGCTCTTAATAAATTAGCATAGTTATTAATGAATTTCTTGGAGTATTCGATAGATGCACCAAAATCTAATAATTCAATCTTTTTGGTGGATTCATTATACAAGAAATTAGCCCAATTTGGATCAGTTTGCATGAATCTAAATTTCACAATTTCTGTTAGACATAATCTCATAATATTAGTAGCTAACCAATTTTTAGTATCTTGATCCCAATCACCTTTCACGATTTCGACACCTTTCATTCTCTCCATGGTTAATACATCTTTCCCACTTAAATTATGGAAAACTTTTGGTACTTTGAAAACTGGATCATCTTTAAGCAACTCATTGAATCTAACTAAATTTTGAGCTTCCCTCAAATAATCACATTCCCATTTTAATTCAGTTCTAGCATTGTTGAGAGAATTTTCTAAAAACATACCCTTTGGCAATAATCCCGAAGCATTCAATAGTAATCCAATATTGTTCAAATCAGAATCAATGGATTCAACAACACCAGGGTATTGGACTTTGACTACTACTTGACAATGTTTTTCCTTAGTGACAGCTTCATGGACTTGCCCAATAGACGCAGCAGCTATAGGAACGTCGTCAAATGATACAAAATACTTACTTCTCCAACCATCACCCAAGTCTTTTCTCATAACTTTTTCCAATTGACCAGGTGGCATATAATTGGCACTATTTTGTACCCTTAATAAAATTTGTTGGAATTCTTTAGGTAAAAATGAAGAGTCTTGAAAAGATAACATTTGGCCAATTTTAAGGGCTGCTCCTCTCATTTTTGATAATTTTTTAGCCATTCTTTCCACATTCTTAGGGGTAAGAATCAACGATGATGTGCTAGAAGTATTATTTGTTATAATTCTTTTAATTTGTTCAGTGGCTGCACCCATTGTGACACTGGCTGCAAGAGATCCGTAGTGAAAGATTCTGGATAATCTTGAGCTTGGAACCGATGAGAATTCCATTTCAAATTGGGGCTTTGATTTTTCGCCGATGATAGCATTCTTTGTAGATTTCTTGCATGACTTTTTATTACTAGTGGCATCTTTTGTACTATAGTTTCTAATGGATGATTTATTCACATATGTGGAAAATTCTCTCTTTTGTGAATGCTTATGTTTATGATGATGATTATGGGGATGGGCATGTTTTTGCTTTTCATTATGATACTTTTCTTGAATAAGTTTAGCAATCAGAAAAATATCTGCATTTTTATTGTTTTTCAATAAAAATTCGGAATTGTCAATTCCCTTAATTTCATTGGATTTTAACTTCATCAATAAATAAATTGGCGAATCATTAATTTTGCTGACTTCTCTTTTTATAGAACTTAAATACATTGGATTGGATTTTTCCAAAGATGTAAAGGTCTTTAATGATTGTGTAATAGTGTTATTGGCTAAAATATCAGCTCCTTTTAAGACATGGTACTTCATGTCGTATATGAATTTCAACATTGTCATTTTGCTTTCTTTATATATTTAAGTTTATATATAATTTGTTGTTTATATCAATGGATAGGATATATAGCTGATAGATAATGACTTTCAACTAAACTGTGAACATATGGTTTCATGCTTGTTTACCAATCGTGTTTCCTTATACCTCCTGTAACCCATGAACTAACCTTACTGAAATTAACACAGACAAAAAAAGAAAAGAAAAAATTTCATAGGGTGAGATCAGTAAATTTTCTTTGCGCACAGTAATGCAGTTATTATGCGATTTATAACTTTTCAACATTATTGGTTCAAAAGAGTAATCAACAAGTAATGATCTAAGTTTATTACTTGAAAAATGATAAATAAGATATCAGATCCAAATACTTTTAAGTTACTTTAAATTAAATAAATTGACAGAGTTTTGAACAAAACCAAAATTTGTCTCTATACAAGAGAATGCAGCTTGAAGATGCTTTTAAACTCATGTTTCGGAATTCAATATAGTTTTTTCCACTAGACTCAAGAACTGCCTATAAAAAGAAGATTATAGTATTTGATAAGGGTGGTAATTGAAATTTACTAGGTATGACCTAAATAAATCTTCAACTTTACACTATTATTTAGTTTCTCCTTTGAATCTCACGATCTGTTTGCAAAGAACGTAATAAATTAGTTTCCGCGTTTTTCATTTTATCTCATTTTAGAATATTTCGAGCAAATCATTAATTCATTAAGCAATATAAATAGTACAGTAATAATAATATATATCAAAGTGGAAAAAAATTATCATAATAACAACCTAAAAAAGTTGGATATCTTGAAAATAGACTATTTGCAATAAAGAAAAGCAATGCCAATACCCCATATAATGGTTTCAAAAATTACAAAAAAAAATGGACAGGGAGAGCTTTCTTTGTTAGAAAACTTGGTGCAGCGAACAAGAAAATAAATAAAATAATAAATACAAAACCAGAATACCAGTACAACCACCTCATTCAATTTCAAATAATATTCAGCTCGTGGATATTTCAATCCTTCATCAGAATTAAAAGCTGCATTTATTGTATCATCATCTTTTTTCTTTTTTTCCCTCTTTTTTCAAATTCTTGTTTGACAAGATACCAGAACTTTAAATTGTAAATTAAAATAACATATAAGAATTTTAATCCTCCGATATCTTTGGAGCATTTTTTATGATCGTCTCTTTTCAATAGGTTATTACAATTTTCACAATAGCAACTCTTTAGCACTTGTTTTTTTCCACAAGGTTTTGTAGAATCATTGTTATCATTTGTAAATCCTGAAATAATTTTAAAAAATTTCAAACTGATCTTTTCCATGAAAAAAATTTGATTATTTGACAATTTACTTCCATTAACTTTATAAATTAATTCTTCAAGTGTTAAAGTTGTCAAATTTTTTAAATTTTCACTGCTATCAGCATCGTCATAATCATCATAAACATCGAAATCATTATCATCGTTATTAACTTTATTTATTTCTTTCTTATTATTTGAAAATCTCAGTGGTATCTTTGAATTTGATACCGTCGTCCATTTCCTAAAAAATTTGACAATATTTTCGATATTTGAAAATTCAACTTCATAATCTGTATCGAAATCGTTTTTGTCTTCATTAATAAATTGTTCCAATGATGAAATCTCTTGCATTTCTTTGTTAAGCACAGTTCCCCAAATCACCGACAATTTCAAAGGACGAGTAATGTTAGAGATATCAGCACATTTTAATAATAACTCTGGCAAGAATAAAACTGTGTCTTCATCACTATTATTTTCAACGTATGAATATAAGGAGTCTGTTATTTTAGTATGCTTTTCCATATCTGTAGTAATAATGTTTCTTCTAATTATTGAAAGATTATCATTGGAAGATGTAGTAGTAGTAGTAGTAGTAGTAGTAGTAGTAGTAGTATCCAATAATTCCAGGTAGTACACACATAAAGTTTCTTCAAATAAACGATAATGGTAGTTTTCAAGGACAGATTCTTTTTCAAAAATTGAAGATAGCGGGGACGCATGCTTGATTAAGAAATTGTTGGTAACTCCAGGATGGCCACTGTCATGACCTAATGCCGATATAAAAAGCAATAAAATCATTCTAGATGATAAGATCTTGCTAGAATCTGAGGTAGTGGAAGGAAAAGAAGAATAATCAACTTGTGTATTTTCGTTCAAATCATTATCATTATCGTTATCTTTTATATAGTTTTTGGGATCTTGACAATATATCTGATATTCAATCATTGGATCTAATTGATCAATAAGCTTATCAATAAAAAATGTGTTACTTTTATTATTTTCCACCGATTGTTCATTAATCAGGATAAGATCATATAAATCAATAACATCATACATGCGAAGGATGTTTTCAAGTGTTTGATCAAGTTTTTCAGCACTTCCAGAGGTGTCTTGGGATAGTAAACTCTTTTTCTTTTTTGAAATTATAGATTGTGATTGTAATATATTCAACTTAGTGCAATAATAAAAAACGGCTTGAAGAACATCCACAGCATGTCTAAAATTATGAAAATTATTACCAGGATGATATAATTCACGGACTTTGAAAAGAAAAATCCACAATCTTTCATCTGATATGATAAGAGAAGTATTATTGTTTTCCTTTTGAAGTTTGGCAAATATTCGTTTAAATATGGAGAAACACAGGTATAAAAGTTCATCATAAGAAAGGGTATGGGAAGGGAAATACCAGCTTTCAATTAGGAACTCATCGATATAGAATTTTCTAGTGGATGGGCTGAGTAGAGAAGTGAAATCAATGCGGCGGAGGATATTACAAGTCAAGGATTTGATATCGCTAGACACGACCTTTTCACACACGACCTTTTCACTGGAGGAGACTGAATCTTTAATCAAGGAAACCGGCCACATCTGGAAACAACCAGGTGGGAAAAAACAATAGTCCTGTTTATCACTAAACGGTATTTGACTGTTTAGACCTATCCACGTTTTCATTCTTTTATATCTGGTTTGAAGGAAATGAAGATGAGCCGCTTTGAACACTTCGCGGAACCGCAAAAGCGAGCAAGTAAATAAGAGGTTGTCTGCAGAGTACGACGAGTAGCAGGGATAAAGATCATCAGGAAGCACAAACAAAATATTGAGAGAAGGAAACAACAGCGATAATATGAGGAGATCGTCCTTTGTGGTGCAGTATACGGGTATGGGGTACGTGAGATCAAATTCGAAACGCGAAAAGCTGGACAAACAGGAGATAAGATGGGATATGGATGGGAAGCTGATGATGGTAGCAGTTGACGCGAAAGCAGTAGGCGGAGCGTAGGATAGTATGAATGGCAACTTGCTATTACTCATTGCGGAAAAAAAAGAGAAAAGGGCTATGTCTTATATGATATTATATGCTAGGGTACAACAGTCAATATATAGCTGGCAACATGTACATAAATCTATCTATCTGTCTTTCTATCTATCAGATAATGGCACATATAGACGACAGGACGTTATACAATATCCAAATCTTTCTTCTCTTGAAATCCATAGGTTGTGTGCGCTGGTCATACAAAAAGAAAAGTAGAACAAAATGAAAAATTTTCCGATTGCGCAGCCCTGTTACAATTGTCGACAAATTCACAATAAAAGATAATCGAGTAACCAAATAAATAAATATATATATATATTTATACATATTATTTCACAAACGTTACAGATTGCAGTACCACTGCTACTCCTATTGTGATTACCATCAAGTAACCAAGCAACCATGATATCCCACAGCTCTTTCCTAGACAGCAGCAAAACTAGCAGCAACAACTCGACGTCTTTTCTTCTTCCGGAGGACCATGACCACGATCTTTCTTCTTCATCGATCCTCATGTCTCCTGTATCTTCTAGGTACACGTTCAAAAACAACCAACAGAACAGCAGCAATCACGAAAACAACACCAACTCTTCGTTTTTTCAGAGCGACTGGTCTTCTCCCATCAACTTTTCATTGAACAACAGCTCCAGCAATAACACTATATTAGATACCTCTTTGTTATCTAATGCGAACGGCATGGGTGCTAACCTTGGTTCTGCTGCCAGCAGTGCTGCCATGGGCAACGGTCCTAGTAGCGGAAGTAATAGCAGAAACAGCGGCTCCAATAATGCAGCCGCTGGCTCTTATGCCCTGGCATTGCCGCTGGTTTCGTTGAATGCTAGAATTTCCACTCTCAAACAGTACCTTTCGCAATCCACCCTTGATGAGAAAAAGATCCTTATTGACGAGTTTATCGATTTCTTTCTCTTTGATGACCAGCATCATTCTTCTGATTTATTTGCTTATCTCAAACTTAAAATTGACAGGTTTAGTTTTAACGATGATTTAGACTCCCCAAATAATATTAATAACAACAGCTTCACAACTAACCCCAATGCTCTTGCCAGTAATAATAACAACAATAAAAAGATGTTCATCCACAATAAAGCCAATTCCATTCATTCTATGTCCTCTGCATCGAATGAAAACAACAATATAAACACAAACATTATCAACGCTCCTGCCAACAGCAATAAGGACCAGGTGTTTTCTCCATTGCTTGCAGAATCCGGATTCTTACAAAATCAAGCATTACGTTATCAAAAGAATTACAACAGCAACTATAACAATACTTACAACAACTTTCATCACAATAAGGCTTCCTCATTATCTATTAACACAAATATTGCGTCTTCCCATAATACATCAAACGCCCCCCTTACAGCAAGCGCAATTTCTTCGACTTCAACAATTACAAGTAACATCCCGTCAGCAATGACTATCACTCAAGCAAACTCCAGCACCACTACTTCTAACAATAACCAAGATATTTTAAGTAACAGATTGATGTCAACTCCCACAAGATCTTCGTTTGCCAATAAAAGAGCAGGTAGTTTGTCATTATCAATTAACACTTCAGCAGCAAGTAATACTAACCCGCTGTCAAATATTAATTCTCCAATTGTTCACACACATGCAGCTAATACTGGAAATAATAATACCAACAACCCCACTAATCTAAACTCTCCTTCTTCTCCAGGTGGCCCGAATACTAACAACAATTTCAATTTGGATCCTTCAACCAGGTTGAAATTGCAAGCATTAAGTACAATCAATTCTCGTTCCAAATTGGACGCGTTGAAAAAAGTTCCATATTCCCCATCCACTACATCATCAACTTCAAATGAGTTGAATAACAGCAATAATATTATCAATGGTGGAATTGTAAATCATACTGTAACTGCTAACAATAATAATAATAATCTTCCAAATACTCCAACTACTACTTCTAATTCTTCTAAGTCATACAACAATAATAGCAAATCAAGTAACCCGACTACTCCAATCCGTACAACGAATAACGATAATTCTCCGGCATTTAATAAAGATGATCTAGCTCTGAAAAGCTTGAAGCTTGCACAAGCTTTGAAAAGTTTACAGCTCAATGATATAAAGAATAATCATTCTTCTTCGACGAATTCATCCAATACTCGCACCATACTTACTCCAATAAATACTTCCGCTGCTATTCTCGGTTCCCTCAATTCCAATAGCAATTTAATGCAATCTCCAAAATCACCAAGTTTGAATACTATGGAGCTTACAGACTTGAAGATTTTACAAGATTTACCTGTTTGGTTGAAAAATCTAAGATTACATAAGTACACCAAGATTTTAGAAGTTTACGATTGGAAGGAATTGATTTATTTCGATGACGGAAAATTGGAATCTGTAGGGGTCTCAGCAATGGGAGCCAGAAGGAAATTGTTAAAGGCTTTTGATATAGTGAAGGTAGCTTATGAGAATGGTAATATTAAAGAGCATTGAGTGCTGTTTATTTCGTTGCAGAGCTAAATGAGGTGAAGTTATTTGAAAATTAATGGCAGTTCTCATAGTTGCTAGAATTAAGACTTGTCGGAACATAGTTGTACTGTGCGAGTCGTAACCCAGGTAAAATGTTATTAAGAGTAGTTAATACTAGAAGAAAAAAATGGAGGTACTAAATATGCTTTAGCTGGTGACCTATATATTATTTGGATATACTCTTTAGCTTCGAATACCTGCTTTTGGTAATTACTTTGCTATTCAGCAAACAATATTCACTCATATATTACTGTTTCGTGACATTCATTGCACTTCTCTCTCCTTCTGTTGTTTTAAAGAGTTGCAGAATATTTCGACTCGTATAATTCAATTCCTGTTTTGAAAATTTTTTCTTTACTCTATTATTTCCTATTTCACCATCTAAGAAATCTATCCCGTTATACTATTACCATTTTCAATTATCATTTAATTCTTTTTATTATTATTACTATTGTTTGTACATATCTATTATTACCAACTTTTTTTAATTCATTACTTTATATCTAAACAGTTTGCTTATATATATGTATATATATGTAAATAATTACTATCCAATCTATGTTCCTTATATTTATCGATAATTGCATCTTTAAGGTTGTTTTCCTCAATTTGTTTGGTAATGTTGATATCACAATAATTGTTATGAACCCTTTCTCACTATCGGCGTTTTTTTTTGTTTTCTTTTTCTGATTAATAATAATCTCCACGCGCGGGGGATAACGAGAAAAAAAGTCAGAATCAGTCACTGATAATAAGAAACATTTTGAGTTTTTTAGATTGAAAGATACAAGGGGTGAATTTTCAACATTCGAATGTGGGATCAATTGATTTATTAGCCGATTCCAAACAATACTCCATTCAGAAAGCGCGATAGATCATACTATTCTTACTTTTATTGCTACTATTAACATTCAAATTCAGGATACACATCGTTAAAAGCCTGCTTTTTGCCCTGTCATTCATTCAATAGTTTTACTCTTAGTTAATTGCCGAAAAAGAGAAAAACATTAGAATAATAATCAGGAACTAAGTTATCCATTCCTTTCATCCAATATAATATGCCAGAGATTACTAGTACTAGCAATACCCAGACAGCCACATCTTCTTCTGCCGCAACTACCAATGAGGGCAAGTCAATCAATTATAAATCGCATGCACAACTTTCTCAAACAGCAAGTAATGTTCGACTAATAAATCAAAATTTGGTTAATGCCACAATAAATATCAATATTAAAACCATTCTTATAATCACCAAGCCATATGATCGTAGTCTTGTTAAACTCACCCATAAACTATTAACATGGTTACTCGACACATACGATTACTTGAGAATATACATAGAGAAGACATTCAAGAGCAAATTGAAAATTAATAGCGGTCAATCAAGGTTACGGTATTGGTCAATTGAAGATTTTGAAGGCTCTGGGGATAGTCATAATAACGTTGTGAGATCGCCTTGGAGAACGTCTTTTAGTTTAAATAGTTCAGGAAGCAGTAGCAGTAGTAGTGTAAATGATATGAGTGATGATTGTGAGAACGCATTGGTATCTCCACAACTGCCCCAGTCTCTGCAACAACTGCAGTTGAAAAGAGGGAAAAGTGCTAGAAAATCATCATTTACAATGTTAAATAAGATAAGAACTAGTAGTTTTAATAATAATGGTAACAGTATTGACAGGAATTATTGCCAGAATAGTATAGATGGAGCACTTTATGAACAACAAGATGATAAGAAAATTCTAAAAAAGAAAACTAATACGAAAAGTGATGACTCATATGCTGATTTGTTTGATTTGGTAATTACTTTAGGTGGAGATGGTACAGTTCTTTTTGCATCCAGATTATTTCAGAAAATGTGTCCTCCAGTACTAGCATTCTCGCTAGGTTCATTAGGATTCCTTACAAATTTTAATTTTAAAGATCATCAAAAAATTATTTCTAAGATTCTTAAATTACAGTACGTGAAAACAAACCTTCGTCTTCGTTTAAATTGTGAAATTTTTGATATGGCAACACAACAACGAGTTATCAAAAAGACAATTCTTAATGAAATAACTGTTGATAGAGGTCCAAATCCTTTCCTATCCACATTATCTCTTTATGGTAATGATTCATTTATCACTGTTGCTCAGGCAGATGGAATTTGTATTGCTACACCAACAGGTTCAACGGCATATTCATTAGCTGCAGGTGGTTCATTAGTGCACCCTTCAGTATCAGCTATTAGTGTAACACCGATTTGTCCACATACATTGTCATTTAGACCAATAATTTTGCCAGATTCAATGGAATTAAAAGTTGTTATTCCCAACGGAAGTAGACATACTTCTTGGGTCTCCTTTGATGGGAAATATCCTTTTGAATTAACTGAGAGACATTATGCTAGCATTTCTGCAAGCAGGTACTATTTCCCAACGGTTATGAATTCGGACACGGAATATTTTGATAGTGTTAGTAACAATTTGAATTGGAATACTAGAAAAATGCAGAAACCAATGAGATTCAATTATAAAAATGAACACCCTGTTTACAGTGAAGAAGAGGATGATGACGATGACGATGATGAAGATGAAGACGAGTGTGTGGTTGAAGAAGAGGATGAAGTTGAAGAAGAATACGAAGAAGAAACTGTTGTTGGTGATAACTAGAAGGAGTAAACTGACCTTTTTCCTGTTTTATAGAAGTACATCATAATGTAATATCCATTGATTTGCCAAATGTAGTATGTATTAAATTTTTTTGAGATACTTTGAATATGAGAATGTGATGTTGTAAGTGTCGTTTACATGATATTGAAAATAAACATTCATAATAAATTTAGTGGCTATATCATTAGTTAAAAGGTTTGATTTGTTTTACAAAAATGCAAATAGATGATTTTTTTATGGTTATAAAAAAAGTTGATTGATTGGCTTGGAACAAAAAGGGATTTGTAATAGTTGTAACAGTAATAGTGATAATTACTTAATGAGGAATTTTATTAATGATAACATAAAAGGAGATACAAAAAAAATAAAATACAAAACAGAAAAAAAACCAAAATGCATCAAAAGATTATCGGAAGAACCGTGCTCAATTCTAAAGCAATATTTTCAATAACCTAAGAGCTCTTATATTGTTGCTTAGTAGCATTATCCAATGCATTCCATTTTTCTGCGATTAATTTGCTGACTTCAGACCAGGATAACTCTGAATTTTCTTTAGAAATGACAGGGTATTGTTGTTTAACGAAGTTATTGTATGCAGTTGGAGGTTTTTTGCTAACCTGAGACAATACTTCATTCTTCTTTTCTAAGTAAATCTTTTTAAGTTCCAAAGCTTTATCTTCAAACAACTTCTTTTCTTCAGCAGCCAACTTATTCCATTGTTCAGAAATTCTCTTCATAGAAGATACAACATCTGAGTGCTCAGCATTGTTAATTCCCTTAGCAAATTGATCCTTAACATATAAAATATAAGCCGAATGTCTTGGTGGAAGTTGTTCATTCAATTGTTTTCTCTTATTTTTTTGTTTTAATTTATGGAAGTCTGCAGAAATTTTCAGTTTTTCTTCTTCAGTTAATGCCTTAAAGGAATCAGTTATGAAATTCTTGACAGCGGTTTGAGTAGTGAATTTTCCAGCCTTGATAACTTTTAAAATGGTGTTAGCGTAATAATTCTTGAGCGAAGTTGGCTCGAATTTGCTGATTGGAATAAGCTTCTTCTTTTTTGGAGAAGCTGAGGCAGAAGCTGAAGACTTCTTTGGTGACTTGGATGCAGTAGTTGCTTTGCCTTTAGGCTTACTCTTAGTGGCTTCTTTAAATATGAAGTTACCTGCGGTATGGAATCCACTTGTAGCTGCAGTAGACGTCGTAGCAATAGCGCCAGCAGCGGTACCAGAGGAACTGATGGTCAATCTGTTGAACGCAGAGGAAAACATTTTAATTAATATAGGAAGCGAATTAATATTACTATAGATATAAAGACTATAAAAGAATTGAAAATACTAAAATTAAACATGTAATGTAAAACAAGTGGAGAATCAAAGAGATACAACTTCAAGCTAATTGAATCAATATTAATAATGTGTATGTAAACAAATAAAGAAAAATCATAATTAGCATGCGGTTCGTCCTCTTATATTCTCAGTAATTTCTGGTCTATAAGAATACATTCCCTCAGTATTTTGGAGAATAAAACAATAAAGGAGAACACAGAACCATGCATAATTCCGCATAATGTAATCACGTGATTATCACGTGATTGTTAATATTATATTGTACCTAATAATAGTTGCAATCTTGGAACAAAATGAACATATTACCATTATCTATAAGATTACACCTATCTTATACTAGACTCTGATCAACATAAACAGCATCTCTGCATAAAACTGTGACTTTTTTAAAAAATTTCCTCCATTCCAATGGATCACCTTTAATTTTCACGAACTCAATTTTCTTCAAGTTCAAATTGGCAATCTTACTAATCTTGATTATGCCCTTCATCGGCATCCTTCGAGAATCAATGGTATATACTTTGATTCTCACATATTCAAACCCTGTGCTGTTGTAATCCTTATTTTTCAGTTTTTCTCTTTTAAGCACTTGTTTTTCAGTAATACTTTGCAGTGACGATGAAGGTACTATTAAGTTTTCATTATCCTTGGAATCCTTACTTCCTAAAGAAGTCCATTCTTTTGGATTAGTTTTCACACCTACTTGTTGAAGTCCGTCTATAATAATAGGTACCACACTTTCTATAGGCAACACGGAAAAGAATCTTGTCATTCTTTGAGCAAGATCAAAAAATTGTTTCATCGTTACAAATTGCTTCTTTTTCATCAAATCTGTAGAATTAGTACTGGATCTATCTGCTAATGATGAATCAGTTTTTAATTTTTTTCTTAGTGAATCACCCTGATCCAGAGAGGAATCATTAGCATTGAGGTTCTCAAGCTGATCCATAAGTTCTAATTTATCCGAATCATTTATGAATTGAAGAATCGATGGATCTTTTGAAATCATCTGATATTTCAATAACTCATTATCTTTTCTTTCTTGGCGGCGCTTCATTTTTTTGCCATATTCAGAATAATCCTTTTGGGTATTAGAAAATTCCACCATACCAAAATCATCATTAGCACCAATATTATTCTCTTTATCAACATTTTTCATTTTGATATTGTTAGAATTGTCACTGCTGAATTCAGAGGAGGAAGTCCCCATTTGACGAATCTCTGCCATTTCGAATACAGGTTGAGAATTCGATATGCCTTTAAAACCATTACCAAATTCTCTTTGAGTGAATTGAGTTTGTGACATTTGCGTATTTTGTTGAGTAGCTCGAAGAAATCCTTCATCGGATAAATCAACTTTCAAATTGCTCAAAAGTTTTTTTACTAAGTGCCTTGGATTTTGGCACATTCCTTTTTCATTAGCTAATTTATTCATTTTATTAACCCATGGATGCCTTCTAATCTTGCTTAAAGTGCTTCTTTGTTCACTGTCAACTTTAAGCATGCCTCGAAGTACCAGAATGGCTTCAACCGAAAGCTTACTCCACGGATATGTCATAGTTAGTGCTTCGACACCATTATTCTTAGAAAAATATTGAAAATCCGGGTCGGCTAATGTTGGCTCCTCCCAAAGAGTCTCACCAGTAAGTAGCACATATAATAAAACACCACAACTCCAAACATCAATTCTTTCAGGATCATAACCTTTAGGATCAACAGTATCAGGAGCCATATATGGAGGCGATCCACAAGCTTTGTGTGCTAGCCGTCTAACATTATTTCTTTTAAACACACACGCCAAGCCAAAATCGGCAAGTTTCAAATCACCATTTTTATCTAGTAAAATATTTTCCGGTTTGATATCTCTATGAGCGACACCCATCTTGTGAATAAATTCCAAAGCACCTACTAGCTGTTTGAAATAAAAATGTGCAACTTCTTCATCTACACCAACATCAGGTTCAATCTTGTCGAATAAATCCCCCAGTTCTGCAATTTCCATAATCATCCAAAGATATCTTGGATCAGAACCGGCATCGTAAAGCTGAATGATATGCGGATGTCCATTACATGATTTGTGAATCATTAACTCTCTCAGAATATCATCATCGGATAGTTTATGCCTATGGCAATTTTCCCTATCAATAAATTTTATAGCAAATACTTTTTTGTGGTTTTTGCTCAATGTGCCTTTCTTGACAAATGCAAATGATCCTTGTCCTAATGTTCTTCCGTACTTTATCCCTTTAATTTTAGGAAGGGTAAGAAGAAGTGCGTCTTCTTCATTATTATAATCATCCATTTCCATTTCACGAACTTTTTATGTTTTTTGCTTATAATAAGCATACTTAACTTACTGTTATATGTTTAATGTTTTTACGAAGCATTCATCGATTGATGTTTATAGCATCTTTTCCAGGGATCAAAATAAATACGTGCCATATTTTTTCTTTCTTCATTTCACACGCGTGCATCCAAGTATTAAAAAGCCTTACGCGTCTCTCATACAGAAATCAACCAAAAAGCACATACATTTAGACAATATACGATCATTATACTTTATAGAAAAGAAAGAAGACAATATCACCATTCAAACTCCTTTAGAAAAAGATGGAACTTTAATGCAAGCAATTGTACATAAGAAAACTTCAATATTGTCTAAAATAATATTGGGAAACATAGATTTGTCGTCTTTTTCGAGGATATTGTTAAACACTCCACCAATTACAAATAAATTCTTATTTGAATAAGTAGTAGCGGATCCTATACCTCCGCTATACTTTGAATCATATGTCAAATTGAAATTTCTTAAATACACCATTTTGATCAACATTAATTTATTTTCCACTTGCGAAAGATCAATATTGAAAGTTTGCTCGAAATCTCTTAAAAACTTGAATAAATCGCCATGCTCATCATCAAGATTCTTTTTCAACAATTTCAAAAGTTTCATATTTAAGTCCCCAATGTTCTTAACCGAGTCATTCATTTTTTCTGGATTAATCTGGTTCAATCTATTTAAAATTTCAATGTTTAAATCTAATGAAGTGTAATGTTCTAGCACAGTATAATGATCAAAATTCCAAAACTTAGTTTTTATATCTAACACTCTGATCGAAGTGTTATCTTCACTCACTAAATCATAAGTCTCCCTTTGTTGTTTATTAGAAACATATCCATTTTCTTCCACATCTTGTTCCCCTGCAGCAGAATGGAAGCGACTTAACAAAATAGATGTGATACCCGAATAGAAAACTAAATTCCTACCGCCCAACAATCTTATTGAATGGCAAGTTCTTCTGTGTTGTACCTCAAAAGGTTTTTCCAATTCATCTTCATCATCACTAGTTTTGCTAAATTTAAGTGGTATTTTTTCTCTTTTTCTTTTATGATAGGTCTTTAATATTGACCATTTGTCCTTTTGGAAATTATATTTCCAGATAAATCCAAAAATTTTATTCTTCTCATTATGTCCTCCATGGATTAATAATATTTTATCTTTTAGAAGATCATTTTCATTATCGAATATTTGTTTATCCTTTTTTATATTATGTGTTCCAAACTTTGTTCTGATTGCCTCTTGAGTTTCTTTATCATGATCTTCATTAGTATCTTCATCATCAAAATCTTTTGCCAAATCTTTATCTATCAATGCTGAAACATGAAATCCACGAGCACTAGGTCCAGTGTTTTCTTTAATTAAAGGAACTGCCAAAACAGTATTACCAAATTGTAAATAATCATTGCTACCCCTATTAGCTATAATCAAGTCTACTTTCCAGAGATCACCCAAACATTTAAACCTTTCTTTTTCTTTGTCCCAAGTGAAACCTCCAAATATAAATAAACTTACAAAATCATTACTTGCGATTACATGCTTTCTTCTAGAACTTGACCTGCTACTCCTAAAGTCATTCGGTATCTTTACTTCATACGAATCATTATCGTAATATCTGGAATATTTATCATATGTGGTTTCCAAAGTTTCCTCGTTGAGAATATTGACCGCTGTACTATGGCCAAATCTAGCAACAGTTAATGGATACAATGTAGTAAAGGTAGGATGAGTCATCAAGCTCAATTCTTTGAATCTTTTAAGGTATGAGTCAAATATCCAGCATTGGTTGTATGGAATCACTTTTCTATCTTTAAATTTTTCACCAGTATCTTTATCTATCAAAATATCATCTTGCAAGTAAAATCCACCATAATAAAAAATATATCTTCTTGATATCTTTGTCGCTGTACATGAACACAACAGTGGCGGTTTCTCGCCTATGATATTGATTTTTTCAAGCACCTCAGTGTCTGTTTGCAAAAGGTACATATCCTCGTTATGCTTTACATGTTTGTCATTTAAAATAGAATCCTCCAATGGAAAAGGATATGTTTTTTGACTCGTATGATAAATGTTTAGCTCCTTGGTTAAATCAGTAGTGTCATCGTACACTAATCCCCCAAATACGTATACTGAATGATCGTTTAAAGACTCACAGCTAGTATAGATAAGCGGAACCGGCTTCTCACTATGAAAATTTGGAATAAATGAATAGTTGTTGTAAAATGCACAAGCATTAGGGCTTCCGTTTTCAAAATTGATATTACGTAATAAACAATTGTCTTCTAAACGCTCTATAAAATGCACATTATTTTTTTTTACTTGTTTGTAATCATCATCTTCCATGCTCGTATCACTAATACTATCAGCATTTTTAATCTTGTATTCATTGTAAGATTTAAGGAATAGTGCAAACTTGTCTTTCTGAACATTTTCCTCCTTCAAAGACCGAAAATCCAAATAAGGTTCCCAAAGATGGTTTTCTTTCGAATATCTACGAAATGGCTTTTGCATAGACCGATAACGTTCATCCCTAGTACTAGTGTCATCTTTGAATAGTTTCTGCCTTATTTCATTCTGAAAATTTAAAGGTTGGTTCACATGGTCCTTATAAGTGATAAGCGAACTAAGTGAACCACTTTGTCGACCATCATCAGAATTAATCATGGTATAGCTATATGTGCTTAAATTGACAGTACAATGAACTAATTATCTCGTCTTTTCCAGTATACCAACCAAAAAAGATATTCACAAAATGGATATGTAAAAGCAACGTTCAAATGTTTTTTCAATATGTCCAGTATATAATATCTCTATTGTTATTATTATTTTTGCTGCTCTTTTTTAATATTATGCCCTAACGTTTTTTTTCCTACTCCGCAAGTAAGTATCTGTCAAAAATGCTGAGAGCACCGCATCAATAGCACCATTAAAGAAAATTCAAAAGCGCAGGCCTTAAGGAGTAATTTTATTTCCTTTTCAACATGGATAGCTCCCAGTTGGGTAATTGCAGGTTTTGGAAGCAGTATAAGTAGCGATCAATTATAGTATGTTCAAAAATATTTTTTCATAGTACAAAACTTATTAAACACTAGTTAAGTTTAAAAAAAAGCCACATGCTCATTGAAATTGTCAGTGTATCACTTATTTCGTTTTTATATTTTTCAGCTGTCTGTATTTGTAATCATTCAGTAAAATTTACTATTACTACTACTTATTTTATTTTAATATATATATATATATATGGCTTCTTTAAAAAATTGTGCTTCATGAAACATATGTTATCTTTGCACATTCTTTGGAATACATCCACAATTTCCTTTTTTGTCATAACGAGGTAATGAGATTACCCATATACCAAGATAGGATATACAAAAGAGATTAATGGTACTGATACAATATTAAGATTACTAACGTGAAAAAAATTTCCCGGGAATATATATAATAATGTGAAGTAATTAGTAATGACAACAAAAATATAAGAAGGCATTTTCACACACCAAAATATATCTCATAATTAGAAAACTGGATAACTATACTATATAACTCACCTCCCTCAAACCAATGTGAATAATAGTATTAATGAAAAACTATAATAATGACTCAGAGAAAACTGGTATGCACTTGACTCTTCATTTGCAGAGACAAGCGACTCATTAAAGCCTGAATTCACAATGCCTTCTTTTAAGCACTTAAAATTAATCAATACTGATCGTTGATGTTCGTTAAATAATAATAGAAATGATCGACCATTCAAATCAAAGAATCCTGAGATTAACTACATAAGAATCATACATGGAAATCGTGAGTCATACACAAAAAATAATCTGCATATATACTATGCACAGCAAAAAAAAAAGGAGAAATTAAAAAAATATATTTGATGAAAAGTTAAAACTGACATCGCGAAATATCGAATATTATAAATATTTGTTATTTTCCAAATTAATGTATCCAGACTTATATATTTTTAATGTTCAAAGTTCAAACAGGCATCAACAAAAACTAGAAGAAATGGGCAATCCGGAAATACCTTTTGGTAATCAGTTCAGGGAAAAGTATTTTACATCCTTTGATAAAGATTTGGTTAATTTAAATCATGGATCTTTTGGAGCTACAACTACTGATATTTTGAATCAAAAATTCGATGCAACCAAACAACTTGCTAATTTTCCAGATATCTTCTACAGAAAAACTTTAAGTGAAACTGTAGTTACTTGTCGAGAATTAATTTCAAAGTTTATCAATTGTAATTTTGATGATTTGGTATTTCTCAGTAACGCAACAACAGCAGTTAATTCTGTTTTACGATCTTATCCATTCAAAGAGAATGATATCATCATTAATTTTAATGTCAACTTTCTTGCCTGTCGAAATACTATTGATTTTGTCACAAAGGAGAAAAACTTGAAGAATATTGAAATTCAAATAACTTTCCCTATTCCTGATGAAGAAATTATTTCTAGATTTGAGAAAGTCCTTAATGATTTACCTGAATTAGAAAATCAAACAGTTTTATTATTTATGGATGGTATTTGTTCAATGCCAGGTATAAAATTTCCATGGGAATCTTTAGTGAATATTTGTAACAAAAAAGGTGTTTTATCCTTTGTTGATGCTGCTCATCAAATAGGTATCCGTGAAATTGATATTGAGAAACATAAACCCGATTTCTTCACATCGAATTTGCATAAATGGTTGTACGTGCCAAATTCTGTGGCATTTTTATACGTGAATCCAAAACATCATTCTAAGGTTAAACCGTTACCTATCTCCAATGCTTATAATACTTCTAAATTTGCAGATCAATATAGTATTATGTCGACTTTAGATTACTCATCATTGACTACTATACCAGCAGCTTTAAAATTTAGAAAAGAAGTTTGTGGTGGCGAAAAATGCATTATGAAGTATCATACTAAGTTAGCCAAGGATGCAATAGATTTGATTCTAAAACAATGGCCAGGATCTGAATTATTCGGAGACTTGAATAGTGTAACTACAATGTTCAACATTGTTTTACCTTTAGAGAATGATCGTAATCTTTCTGATTTTGTTGATTTTGCTAATACTTTCTTACTAAACGATTGTGATAAAAAAACATTCATTCCGTTATTCGTTTACAACAATCAGGTTGTTTCTAGATGGTCAGTTGAGATTTATTTAGAATTGTCCGATTACAAGTGGGGCATTGAACATCTAAAGAAGGCATATTATGCTTTTGAAAAAGAAAGAGCGAAATGATCTTATACTTTTAAACAGCAAATTTTGAAGAATGAAAGAAAAATAAATAATATTAAAATTCTATTAGAAATTTCTATTTTTGTAGATTTAAGCAAAAAAAAACAAAGCTGGAAAAAAATTACCACATGCCGAAAACCAAAGATAAAAATAAATTCAACTTAGAAACTTGAAAAAAACAATTTATAAAAAAAAAAAAATCAATCAATCTCTTTCAAACCATTCTAAATTATCTTGTTGTAGTTGTTGCTGTGGTGCTACATTTGCACCATATCCATATTGCAATCCACTAGCAACAGGAGCTCCATACATATTATTTGCACCATTAATCATACCATTATTGTTAGCATATCCGTATCCATACATGCCATTGAAACCAGGTTGTTGCTGTACAGTCATTCCAGGTTGTTGCTGTTGAACAATCATTCCAGGTTGTTGCTGTTGAACAGTCATTCCAGGTTGTTGCTGTTGAACAGTCATTCCAGGTTGTGGATTCATCATTCCGATATTTTGGAAACTGTTATTACTGTTATTCATAGCTAATGTAGCAGTCAAGTTATTATTCTTTTGTTGTATGCTGCTCATCATTTGCAAGCTATCTTCACTCATTGCATATGAATTTCCATTACTATTATTATTATTATTATTATTATTATTATTATTGTTATTATTATTGTTATTATTATTGTTAGTGTTCATGCTTGGCATGGTATTCATACTATTCATATTGCTGCTATTATTATTAGGAGTAGTTCCTACGCCTTGAAGCATTGAATTCATTGCGTTGTTGTTATTGAAATAGTTATTACCTGAGAAAAATCCAGGCGAAGGTGTAGATGAATTACTAAAAGATCCTGTATTCTGTTGTGCTGATGATGGGGTTGAAAAATTATTAGTTAACATAGAATTCATATTGGCATTATTCATACCTAAGTTATTATTGTTTAAACCAATACTCATCGCACCGTGATTCACGTTCATAGAATTACTATTATTAGCGTAACCCAGAACACTGTTCTTGTACGCAGAAAGATTCGACATGCTGGCACTAGACGTTATGTTTGCAGTTTGAGTATTTGAAATAGCAAGATTAGTGTTTACTTTATTCATAGCATTATTTAATTGATTATTTGGATTATAATTACTTGTCAATGAAGTATTCACCTGTGTAGGGAGCATTTGTTGTAGTTGTTGCATATGAGCAGTGTTGCTAGCAGCACCTAGAGATTCACTTCGGCCTCTAGGAACAGGTGGGGGAGGGGCTGGGTGTGACTTTTGAACAAAAGGTTGTGGTGATGTTAGGCGTGACGAAGATGGGGATGAGGTAGGTTGTGGAGATATAGACATATTATAATTGTTAGTACTGTTGCTAGATAATAAATAAGAAGGGGAGAGGATCTCATTTGGCATGCCATTATTACTGTTGTTTAGTAAAGGTTGATTAAAATTGGCATTTGCATTGCTATTGCTTTTAAGTAAATAGTTCGCAGAACCTGTCAATGTGGGTTGAAGAGGCTGCATGGTTTGCTGCTGTTGGTCTGTGGTAACTAATTCTTGTGGAATAGCAGCAGTCTGACCATTTACTAAAGCACTTTCGATCTTGACGTTTTGGAAATGATTAAAATTTTCCCCAAGAATTTCCTTTTCTTCTTTTATTTCCTCATCAGAGATTTTATTGACTTCAATCCTTTGTTTCTCAAATGTTTTATTTTTCAATTTTTCTAAAAGTTTATTCATTGGCAATGAAAGATCTAAATTGTTATCAGCCGGAGATCCGGTTGTAGAAGAAGTTGGTATTGTTGGTAATATCGGACTAGAGTTGGACATCACTGGTGAAAATTCTCTAATAGAGGTAGCTGCCACAGTTACTAACTGATCACTGAACTTCACTCTTTTAACCTTTTTATTTTTCTTCTTTTTGATGGGAGACTGTGTTTTAATAGAAGGTTTTTCACCAGTCATTATGAACTTAGCAAAACTGTCAAGATCAATTTTCGAGTCCGCTGATGATGTGGCATTGCCATTTCCGGTGCTACTCCCACTAACATTATTGGGGTTATCTTCCAATGGATCAACTGGATCAGAAGTTGCCAAAATGGATTTAGGTTTAGGGATCTTGCAAGCTATTAAGATAAACTTTCTTGCAGGCAAGACATCTCTATGTAATTCCGTTAAGTTGAAAATGTAATGACTGATTAATCGAAGTAGTGCACAAAACTCACCAATATTAAGACTTTGGTTAGTAAATAACCCTCTTAAGTAATTCTTGACCTTATCGTTCAAATTAAAGTTTTTAAGAAATTCAAAAACGTCTATAACATTGATCAATTTTGCATGCTTTCTTATAGTCAAGTCATTATACCATCTAAGGTACGTTTTGCTCTCCTCCGTGGACAATTTACTTGTAGATATAGATAATGGGATTGACATATCACTTTCTTTTATGTTTAAATCAGATAATGCAGCTGTAATGTTCGTCTCACCTTGGTTACTCGTAGCAGGAGCAAGAGTAACTGACATACTGTTCACCTGTGAGAAGGAAGGCGATCTAGCGACATTGTTTGATTTTTGAGGTGTATCATGGGACTTCGAAAATGCTGCCCAGTCAAACTTGGAAGTATCCATATCGTTTGTGTTATAATTCTGCTTTGAGGAATCCAAAAAGAGAGGTCTTTGATGCAGAGATGGTAATGGAAAAGAAGGAAAAGAAGGAAAAGTATTCTGAAAGCTAACTGAAATATCAAAAGAAACGCAAAAAAAAAAAAAAAAAAACACCTGTATTTTAGTAACTATTGACTTGATGCTTAATCAGAGAAAAGAAATATGATCAGTTACCATCAAGTATGGCTAAAGTAAACGATAAAATTTCAAGTTGATAAACTGAAAAGTCACTAATAACAGAAAGTTCAGTTCTCAAATTCTATTTATCCAGATCGATTGATAAAACAAATTATTTAATGAACGTTTATAGAAAATAAAAGAAAAAAAAAACAAGGCAAGAAAAAAATTAATAGGGGAGAAAAAAAAGGAACGATCAGCTGGTGAAAAATACAACCCAACATCTCTAAAACACAAATAT
This sequence comes from Saccharomycopsis schoenii, assembly GCA_010994365.1. Taxonomy (NCBI): domain Eukaryota; kingdom Fungi; phylum Ascomycota; class Saccharomycetes; order Ascoideales; family Saccharomycopsidaceae; genus Saccharomycopsis; species Saccharomycopsis schoenii. Next base: position 410,165 of record JNFU01000010.1, on the reverse strand, counting down.
ATGGCAAACAATAGTCATGATTCACTCATGTTGGCAACCATAAACAAAGGATTAATCTGTACATAAGCAGAAGATTGACTTGTAGTTATTTAGAAATACATAAATCTGTTCGAACTTTAGAATGGCTCCGACTACTGCTTTTGTGAAGATTGCCCCGGGAACACTTCTTCCTGTGAGGGTATTCATTAACATGAAGTCTATAGCGAAGATGATCTCCAAGATGGAGCAGCTGAAGAAGCAACCAGCATTATTTCATGCTGTTATTGCCACTACTGATTCTACAAAGTCAATGGTGACATTACAGCGAAGCAGCCGTGTCAGGCTCTCCAACGGCGATATGAAGAGGTTATTGACAATATTCAGAGGAGATTTAATACGTGTATTATTTAAAGAGGATATATCTGTGTTGGATAAATGTTCGGTATTGGAAAACAGCGAAGATTATGTCCATTTGAACTCTGAAATTTTCAAAGATAGATATTTAATAGTACCGTTGAGCAAAGAAGGTTGGAAGATTCATGTTGTTTTAAAAAAACTGAAACTCGAAAGTCTAAGATGCTTGAGTGATGAGAATTCCAGAAGCTATGGAAGATATACGAAAGTGTTAAACAAGACCACGGAGTTCAGCTTTCCAGCTCAAATACAAGAAGAACAGAAGGATAATGGCTTGATTAATATAGGCTTTCCTGAAGAGAATGTTGAAGCTTCTAAGAGTAACAAACCAGTAGCTAGTTTCGCGTATACAGCGCAGCGATTAATGGGAACGCAAATAGACATTTACATTTTGAATAGACCATAATTACAGCAAGATCAATAAAAATAGATAATCCTCTGCACCTGTGTAATTATAAACATATGTAATATATATAATATAAACATATGTAATATATATAATATAACCAATAATATAATGAAAGAAAATTATGAAATGAATAATAAGTAAATTAATAATTATTACGCGCCTTTGCATGATCAATTTCTAGGCCATGTAAGAAAGCTATTTTCAAACTTAGAGAAAGAATCGGATGGAATCGGATTCTCTGCACTTGCTCGGCCATCTAGAATGTTATTATCATAAGGATTGATTGCAACCTGTAATCTGCCGTCGGCATTGTTAATCTTTCTGTTCATATTGTTGTCATCACCATGCATATCAAGATTGCTACTGTTATTGACATTTATGTTAGAATTTTGTCCATTATTGTAACTGTTTCCGCCTTTCATTAGCAACATCATAGCTTCATGGTGATTGTATCCATTATCATCGTTATTGCTACTCGTTATAATATTATTATTATTATTATCAACCATATCATGTCCACCTCCATTCAGCATAATACCACTATGATTTGTATTTTTATGGTTCACGCTTCTAAAATCATAGCCGTTAGAAAATGTCCTTTCATGCAACTGATCAAAATCTATATCATTGATAAAGGTATTAAACTGATCTGGATTACTATTGTTGTTCACATGGTTATAATTCAGAGAGGAAGTGTTGCTATTATCTCCACCTAGCAATATAGGAGCCAACGCTAAGGAACCATCAGCAGCAAAATCTGAAAACATTTGAGAACTGTCAATGTCAAAAATTTGATCATTTGGAGAAATACTCTTTGGAGCAACTCCTGATGATGAAGAAATCATAGATCCATTGTTATTTGGTACCGATGGTGCAGGAGTAGAAAAAGGCGCATTATAATTATTATTATTAATCGCTGGATTTCCATTTGAACTGGGCTGTGACATCACCATATTTATAGCGTCATTTGGAGAATCTGTACTGCTGAAACTGTTAAACATAATATTTGGACTATTTTCAAACATCTGCTGTTGAAGTGTATTATATGAATTGTTATTGCTAATATTGACAACCATACTTCTATTCTGTACAACGCTATTCAAAGAGGTATTTGCATTACTGTTGTTATTGTCACTAATATTATTCACCTGATTACCATTATGATTACTAATAACATTATTGAAATTCGAAAAACTCAAATTAGGAGGAACAGAGTTTTTAGAATTATTGAATAAGCTCTGATTGTTGATAATTGTTGGTAATCTAGCATTTAGAATATCTGGAGAGCACGACATTGATGGAGAAGTAATTGAACTTGAATTCGATACCATGCTATTATCAGTTTTGAGAACGATACCCGGTCTCGTATTACCATTGAACTTGTTACAAGCATTTATTGCCGATGATGGGGACGCTAATATTGAATCTGGATCTTCAAGTTTCACACTGACTTCTTTCTTAATTTTTACATTATCATTACTATCTTCATGCTTTTGCTGTTTCCTTTTGATTGAAGATGAGTTGCTACTTTTATTATTTGAAGATGAAGAAGTTGTACTACCACTTGCAGTATTGGCAGTATCGTGCGTTGTTGCAGCAGAATTGGTTAAAGATTCATTATAATTATGTTTGGCACTCTTAGAAGGCTGCTCCAAGATTGCTTTAATAGTCTCTTCGAAGATTCTTATACAATTATTAGATAGACAACCATTAATTTCCATTTTTGTTTCAATCTTTAAATCTTCCACTAAAGTAAGTAATCTATTTTTTAAATTCCAAAACAAATTACCACTACGAGCATAATCCAAAGCACCTTTTGCAGCTAATAAACCATATCTTGATCTCATTCTAGCACAATTGTTGGGTAATGAAAGGAAATTATGATTGTGAGCCAAGAAATTTGTAATCGACAAAATTTCTCCACAAGACTGTTGAATGTTGATATACGACATGGAACCACGAGATGAATCTATGGCCATCATCGGTAAGTAAATTAGGATCTTAGCTTGATAATAGAGAATAATCAATGCTAATGTCCTATAATGATAGGATGAATAATCGTGATTTTTCAACAATCCGTTCACATCTAATTTGAAAATAAGATTAGGTGGAAGATCCTTTCTCCAATCGTTTAACAAGTTTTCTAATATGAGACATGATTTATCCAATGATTGAACATTCAGCGCGCTACCTCTTCTGAATAAAGAGTCTAGAATATTACCAAGAATCTTGGAGTATCTCATAACTGCAAGAGACATGTTTGACACTTTACCGACAAGGGAAAGTTGACTGTTATTGATGATCAAGATATTAGTGTCGTTATCATCAGTTTCATCGTCGTTTGCAAAAGGCAAAGCACATTCAATTTCGTAATCTTTAATTAGACGAGGAACACCGAGTTGCAAAGAACTAAAAGAATCCAATACGTAAACACACCAGAAAAGAATTCTTCTTTCAGATTGTTGGGTTTTAGAAACAAGCAGACCTGAACTTCCCAAAACAGCAGATGGGCATCTATGAAGTCTTAATTGCTGGGCCATACTAACCACTTTGCCCCTGAGAATGTATGAAGTGCCTATATCACCAATATTCAACATATATTCTAACGCTAAAGTCAAAACTTGTAATGATTGGATAGTGGAAGAATCCACTAATGAAGATACTATCACTTGCTTGATTAAAGAATCATAATAATTTAACAATAATAAATCATGTTTATCACTTTTATTATGTTCATCGCTCACATTATTTTCAAACTTGTTAGTTTTCCGTTTTCCCAATAATGCTAAGCTTATAATCAATAGCATAATAGCTCCAAACTTCTCATTTCCATACATCCCATTGTCATTGAATTTATTCTCGTAGGATTTATTGAATCTTATGTAGTTTTTCAAAAATTCTTGTTTATCCATGATTGGAATAATCTGATACCATTCTTGAAAATAAAAAGTAATTAATTGATCAAGGTCAACTCTATTAGGAAACTTCAAGGATGTAAAAAATAAATGAGACTCCAACTTGGAAAGTTTATTAAAATTTAAAATCTTCAAATTGACATTTTCTGAAAATATCATTGAATTCTCATTAGAACTTGATGAATTCTTCTTCTTTTTACCTAATTTTTTATTATCACTGTTACTGACTGAATTTCCAGAATTTGTACTACTCTTTGAAATAAACGGCATTTTCAAAGAAAATAATGTCTTTGCAGTAAGTACAGCTTGTTTAGAATCATAGCCATGAACCCTTCCAATTTTTTCCAATAATGGAGGAATAAACAAGATTTCCTCAGTTGTTCTTGGAGTAGACATAGCTACAAGTGAAGAGATCAAATGCGCTTTATTGTTATCCTTTGAAGATGCAGCCAATGCCATAGCAGCTGCAGCGCCTGGAGCTTCCTTTTGTTCAAAAGATACATTAAAATTGTTGTAATATGCGTTAACATTTCTATTGTTTGTATCTAAAGATATCACATTGTTTTTTCTTGGATCACCCACCATTATAGTTGTTGTATTATTGTTTACATTGGTAGAATTATTACTTGTCGGTGATCGAAGGTTGCCTAAGCTGCTAGCATAATCATCAAAGAAGTTAGCACCTTTTTTTGTATTATTTTCAATGCTGAGAAGTGAAGAAGTGTCATCATCGTCTCTCTCATCATCCGTACCGAGTAATATAGAAGCCGCAATTGAAGTTGGTCTTTCATGGACAATATGCGAAAGTAACGATTTGGAAGTGCAACCACAATTGCAACCTTCTTGATGTAGTTCATGTATATGATGATGATTATTAAGGATGTTTAAGTTGGTGGAACTAAGCTGATTCTTGAACTTTGGAGAAAAGTCTTGATGGGACAAGTTGTTTTTTTTGCTATCACCAATAGATGGATGTACATCCATTGATGACTCAATATTGGATAGTGAATCTGGTGATATTCCAGTGTTGTTGTTACTTTCACTATTGTTAATATTATCGTGATTTCGTAGTTTTGATGCTTTTGCAGATATTGCATCATTCATATCTCCATCAATTGAATCACTAATTACTTCCTTCCTTATTGCACTATTACTGTTATCATTATTGTTACTATTATTATTTTTATTATTGCTATTAATTGCAATTTCATTCTTTTTCAACAAATCTAATTGCTCATCTTTTAAATCAATAACAGCTATTAATTTCCTATTTTCTGCCTCAAGTTCTCTAACGCGGTCTTCCAAACTTTCAGTGTATCCTCTAGGAAACGCTCTTCTTGATAATTTATCGCTGATTTTACATTCTAAACCAACAGCCAAACATTGTGAACATTGGGGACGCTTGCCATCACACCTTGTTTTTTTGGCACGACATCTTTCACAAGCTTGTGCTACACGTTCCACGCCACTTGCAGACTTTATAAGTTTTGCTCTTGGTTTTTTGTTTGTAGCTGCTTTTTTAGTAGTTGTATTACTTTTATTACTGTTAGGACTATTATTAGTGTTGTTGTTATTATTATCCATCATGGTTTATCTGATAACTTTGTTTTTGTTGGATAAATTCCATATAACTATATTATAGCACTAATTCTGATTTGCGGGGGAGACAAGACGACAAAAAAGACAAAAAAAAACTAAGCTATGGAAAACACAAAAGAAATGATATTATAAATCAAGATTTTTGAGAAAACCAGTATTTTCGATTGTGATGTTGTCTATGAAATTATTTTACTTCATAAATTATAAACTATATATTGTTATTGATATCAATAATAGTGGCCATTTAAACCAAATCAAACTTATGATTACTTAATGACTAATATAAATTCATCAATTTGAGTAGTTTTCCATTTATTCACTCGCAGAAAAAAAAATTTTTTATGTGTAATTTTTTCTTTTCTTTTTAAATGCAATCAATAATTTGTGAAATTTGCTACTGAAAACAATGACGCATTGTAAACTCCGGGGTAAACTTATTATCAGAGCTTGTTCAGCTGTTATAACTTTCAGTTAAATAATCCGTGCTGACAGATAACTTGCTGCTATTGTTTGAATTCTTAAAAACTAAATACTTTTTTTTAGGTTGTCAATGAAGTTCCTAATTATTGAAGAATGATGTTGCTTCGATTGATGGCTTGTATCAATAGCATTTCAATTCAACTACTAAAAAACACAATGTCATTGTCACTTGCATAACATTAGTAAATACATCAACAAGGAATAGATATTTCAAAATTTCATCTATTAAAAAAATAACAATAAAAAAAATCTATCAAATGTAAAAAAAATGCAAAGCTTTAACATATATATATATATATATATATATACCTAACTTTCTGTCTCGTTTGCAGCCTTCATTAACAATTCACTATTCTTTTCAATTTCGATCTTCAATCCAGTTAAGGTTTTCTCTAACTGACTAACATCTCTAAGGCAATCTTCAATATCGAATTCATCTTCATCATCCTCGTACTCGCGTTCTTGATCCCCATCTTCATCTTCATTCTTATCTTTCTCTTTGTTTATTTTCTTTCTTTTAGTGTCACTATTACTATTGATTACTCCACCTACTTTTAAATTTAGTAACTTTATAGTTACAACTAAGAAATTTTTCAAAATCGTTAATGTTGTTTCATTATTAACCATCAACAATTCTTTGAACTTCAAAAACTGTAATTCATTGGCCCTTAAAATCTTATCATTTGTATCAACTAATTGGTACAAGTTAGGCAATGTGCAGTATTTTGGAGGTCTGCTAGTACTATTTGTGTTTACAAATTGTTTATTTTTTTGTGTCTCTCGAGATGTTTTAAACTTAGAATAATCCTTATCGAATAATTGTCCATTCCCAGTTCCATTATTTTCAAAGAATCGTATACTCTTCTTTTTGCTACTGGTAGTATACTCAGTATCATCGTTGTTGGCCTCGATAATAGAAAATTCATCAATCTGCTCGAAGAATGATAACATTAGAGATCTTAGATATGTTGTAAACTTTTCTTTGTCATTATCTTCCTCTTCCTGAATATTAATTTTATCATTTAGCATGGTGCTACTTTTTTTTTCTGAGATGCTGTTACTCCTGCTAATATCATAGTAGTCTTTCAAGTTATACTTCGCTTCGAAATCTAGTAACCCCAAAGGATTTTCAATATTGGTATCATCATCTGTAGTGATTTCTTTGTCATCTTTGGTTTCATCAAGCTTATTGATATTCAACATATTGTTGGCAGTACGATAGCCATCCAGTGGTGCACTATCTTCGGGTGATTCCAGAATATCATAGATACCATTGTTATTACTAGTATCATTTCCACTATTATTATAAACACCTGCTAGCTGTTGCAACAGCATAAGGTCATCATAAATGCTTTGTATTATCTGCAAAAGTACAGTCAACTCATCTGCAGCGGATGCATTTGAGGAACTGCTCTTCTTATCATTTTCCTCTGTAACATTTCTTGTATCTTTAGGAGCGCTGCTAGTTCCGCTTTCATTACTTTCTGTACCTTTCAGACTATGCTCAACAGCATCTGTATGATTACCTTCTTTACCGCCATCCTCGCTGTCAATATTCTTGGAATCCTTACCGATATTTTGAAGTGCTCTCGAAAGATTGATATTGTACTTGGTGAGGAATTTATCTCTGAATATGTTGCCAGTAGTCGTGGAAAGATCTCGCTCGACCCTTGGGCTCTCGGCGCCACTGTTAGTCTTTTTCTGGTTATAGAACTTCTCCACCAAGCTGTTCATTGTTTGCTGTGGAGAAAAGAGATCTGGTAAAATGGTTCAGCGATATTTTTGTTTTGGCGTTCTTATATTAGTTCTATTTTGACTATTTTCTGTCTGTTGATACAACTCAGCGATATAATCCTACATATACATACTCTATTGAAATATTCAGTGTCGGCCAGCGGGGGACATATCAGAAATATTAAAATGTACGGGTGTTTATTTGTAACTATGTGTTGCTTAAAGATGTATATATGTACATATTTAATCATTACTGTACAGAATTGTAAGTGTATAGGTTGTTGCATGTATTAATTATTCTATGTTCCGGTTTTATGATTATGTAATGTTTGTAGAATAGCATTTAACAATGTCTAGAGGTTCAGGTGTCAGGATTCGAATTTTACTAACCACAGTAATACGTTTTTTTTTTGCTTTTTTTTTCCCGTTCTTTAAGAAGATCGCGCTGGCACATAGTGTATGTAGTATGAATTTTTCCTTCGCCGAGAGTACAAAAAAAACATGATTATAATATTGTGTACACATATCAATAGATTTCATATGTGGGAACGCTAAAAAAAAACTGGAGAAAAAAATCCTATGAGATTTTCACTATTCATGTCGAAAGTTCCCTGCAGGTTTAACGCAGGTTTTATCTACAAAAATTGTTAGTAATCAAGATTATATTTTATCCAACAAATAGTAAGAACCCAATGAAAGCGGCGGATATTCATCCAAAAGAGAACATTCTTGTTATTATTACAAGATAATAAGTTATCAATAGGTATGTATCAATAATTGCATAATTAATTACACTTATTCATTCATATTTTTTTATATCTTTCGAGTTTAATAGTAAATATTAATGTATCTTCATTATTTGATAGCAATGGACCACTCTATTGGATTCATTTTGGGCTGATGAAAAAATTATAACTCGATACTAAATATACCGTTATAAAAGCAATTTAGATATAGTCTCAAAATGATTGTTTGTTAATTTTTTTAAGAATGTGTACTAATTAATTGTCATACCTTTTATCTTTTTTATTGATTATTTTTCTTATCTTTTTTTCATCTTTTTCGAAATTTTTTCTTATCTTTTCTTAGCATCGAACCTTCAAATGCTCTTGCATGAGCGGCTAAGTTGAATAGTGCATATTGACATATAATTTAGGTGAAGAAAGGGATTTTTTTATGTAGCAGGATGCAGAGATAGTGGATACTATAAAAGAAATGAAGAAAAGAAATTAAAATTCAATACTAATATATCTCATCCGCCTTCGGCGTGTGAACAGATTAGGTATTATAATTAAAAGATAAGAATGAATAATGAATGCTTTGAAGCACCATAAATAAGTATAAAAAGAGGATGTTTCCCTTCTAGAAACAAATGTATAAGCATACAAATAATAATAATAATAATAATAATAGAAGTAGTAGTAGTAATAATAACAGTAACAAAGACAAATATGAGAGATTTAAAACCTGAGTCTGAGAAGGGCAACTTAGAGCCAATTGCTTCATTTACAAGCAAAAGCTTGGGATCTCCAGAAGTTATCACAAGTTTCAAATCTGCAAATGGAAAGACCGTCAAGGTAACAGGTGATGTGGATGAGGCTATGCAAGTAGCTTTACAAGGTGATGTAATTGAAATTGATGAAGCCGACAATAAACGGTTGTTGAGAAAAATAGATTTACATCTCCTCCCTCTAATTTGTTTGTTGTATGCCTGCCAATTTATGGACAAGACTACTAGTTCATATGCTGCGGTAATGGGTTTAAGGAATGATTTTAAAATGGTAGGAGATATGTATTCATGGTGTGGAACTGCTTTCTATATCGGTTATTTGGCTTTTGAATTTCCTGCCAATGCAATTCTTCAAAGATTTCCGCTAGCAAAAACAACTGCTGCATTTATTACAGTTTGGGGTATTATATTATGTTTGCACGCAACTCCAAGTTCATATGCTGGGTTTATAACTTTAAGAACTTTGTTAGGTATCTTTGAAGCTTCAGTAACCCCTGCTATGGTCATATTCACTAGTCAATGGTACAAAGCAGAGGAGCATTTCTTAAGAACTGCGCTTTGGTTTTCGTGCAATGGTTTTGGCATTATTTTAGGAGGGGCCATAGCATACGGTGTTGCTGAACATGACAAACATTATTCTATTACAGGATGGAAAGTATTATTTATTGTGACTGGACTAATGACCATTGTTGTAGGTATTTTGTTTTATGTATTTATTCCTGATATTCCATCCAAGGCATGGTTCTTAAATGAAGAGGAAAAAGTGCAAGTTGTTGAAAGAATTAGAGATAATCAACAAGGTTTTGGTAACAAACACTTCAAAAAATACCAATTTTTTGAAGCCATGCTGGATTTAAATACTTGGTTATACTTCTTTTTTGGAATAGCTTCAAATATTCCCAACGGTGCGTTAACTAATTTTGGTAGTATTCTTTTACAGTCGGATTTTGGATACTCTGCTCAAGACTCTCTTTTGATGAATATGCCTTGCGGTGCAGTTGAATTTGTTGGTTGTATTTTGTTTGCTGCTTTTCAACTGTTTATCCCTCACAGAATGGCCATTTCTTTAATTGCAATGATTATTTCTTTAGCAGCATCTTGCATGTTGGCTTTTGCAGATCAATCGCCAAATGCAAAACTTGCTGGTTATTATTTGATGTATGTTTATCCAGTTACTACTATCTGTGCATTATCTTGTTTTGCATCTAATACTGCTGGTCATACCAAAAAAATTACTACCAACGCAATATTCTTGATTGGATATTGTGTAGGTAATATTGTTGGCCCTCAAACATTTATTGCCAAACAGGCACCTTCTTATACTGGTGGTAAAATTAGTTTTGTTGTTTGTGACTGCGCAACCATAGTAATTATTGCACTAATCTACTTTAATTACTGGTTCAGTAATAAGAAAAAGGAACAAGAAGAAGCCAGTCTTGCGAATGATAATAATCTATTGAATCTCGAAAATTTTGAATTTGCAGATTTAACTGACAAAGAAAATCCATATTTTAGATATCGCCTTTAGTTGTTGCCAGTTTTTTATAATTTTATTATTTTATTATTTAGTAATAAATTTGATTAGAAATATCGTACCTGATTAGCGAATGTGTAATGTCTTTATATTCCATTGTTACTTCGTTTGCAAATTAATTTCAATAGTTTACTGTTGTTCACCAGCATTTGATTGAGTAGTGTTGCGGTTGATCGTCTTATCTTACTAATAACTATGTTCTAGTATGTATGGTTGGAGGTAAAAGCTAAGTGCATGGCCAGCTCAATAAATCTCATGATTTGCTTTGCTTGGTTTACAGTTGTATATCTGATGGTTGGTTCCATCTACGGGAAAAGCTTACATAAATAAAAGATACCAAGTATGCTGAAAATGATGGTATCGCCATATCGAGACTATTGGGACATTTGCTTGTTTATATCTTGAGATTTTTCTTCAATAGATCTGGAAAGATTTATTTAAGACCATGCCCTCCTATATAGCTGTGATTGTTTTCTGTTAATTTTTCTGATGACCGACCTGATAGGTTCTACATGTAGAAACCGGTAAAAGTCTTTGGAATCTAAGTTAGTTCCAATGGACGTCTGTTTAAAGTTGTTATGAAGTTATCAAGCAAAGATTTGATAATTGATTATTCAGAAGTGCTGTGATCTTCGATTGATAGTTCACTGAGTAGGTTGGAATTTGTATCCAACTTCATCGTTCTTGAGGGCCCGGAAAATTTTGGTCAGTATTAAAAGGAAAGCTAGAAAAGCAAACTAAAGTACAAAAGAACAATTAGCTCCTAGGGCCAAAGGGAACTACACTGAATATTTTTCTTGGAAACCATAATGAATTTTAAGACATGGTTCAAGACATACTAATCTCCGCTTTTTAACACCACAAGAGTTTTCAAACAAAAAGACTAATGAATTAAAAGCAGCTTAGTGAAAATAAAGAGAGAGTGAATACAAAAAATGTAACTAACAGATCACATTACGAAGCTATTATCCAATGAAGAACAGTACACTAAAAATATGTGTGGCCTAGTTTATTGCTATGTGCCTTTGTATATACAATTCTTGTAAACGATAAATCTGATTTTGCGCTTTAAAAATAAGAAAACTTTGAACGAGGTGAAGTTGATCTTTCATCAAAAAATTACCGTTTAGTATTGAGTATTTTATATGCTCTTAATCAGTATGAATAATTAAATTTCACAGTACGAATTATTTTTTCTTAGCTGTACTAATCCTATAATGGGAAATAGTATGAAAACGAGAGATCTTAAGAAATAACTTTTCGCCAAATGATACGAATAATTTCTGTCATAATTGCGTAAAAAGGTGAAACACAGTATCCAAAGTTAAGGGCAATGCTGCCTAACCACAAGTTAAAAAAAAATCAAAAGAAATGTCTCGGATGAAAATGAAAATAATTGAACTATAAGAAAAAGAAAGAAAAACCACCGCTGGTCAATTAGAGAAAAAAAATATATAAACTGAACAAGAAAAAAAAAATATTTCTCTTTGGTATTTAGAAATTAATAATTTCGGAATAGAATACCCTGGAACTCTGCCACATTGACCAAGTCTTCAAGATATATAATAACCATAAAACCGCAAAAGCACTGTATATCCTCTAATATTTACTCACATTATATAATATAGTCTAACATAGTTATAAATCAAATATCCAAAATGTCCGAAGCCTACGATCCACCAAGTAACAAAAACACCAAAATTAATGAAATTCAAAACACAATCGACAATACTGTCGACATAATGAGACAAAATATTGACCGTACAAGGGAAAGACAAAACGATTTGGAAAACTTGCAAACACAAGCTGACACTTTGAATACCAGTGCTGCCGGTTTTAAAAGATCTGCCCATGATGCCAGAAAACATTTCTGGTGGCAAAACATGAAAATGAAGATGTGCTTAATCGTCGCCGTCATCATTTTGATCATTGTTATTGTGGTCCCAATTGCTGTTCATTTCAAGTAGAAAACGCAGAGTTGCGTGGAACGAAGCTATAAATGAGCCAGCGTTAGTTATATATGTGAACAAAATGTCAGAGTTTAAGATCAGAAGAAATGGAGTTTAATATCAACAAACAATGGGCTAAAATGCAAAATGAACATTCACCATAATCACCAATTGTTGAGGGAAGAGATGTAAAGAAAAATGGAGTGAAGAAAAAAAAGAAAGGTGAATCGATCATAGTGAGCGGTTAGTTTATCAACTGAAGATAGAGTAATTGGCTTACGAAAAGCGCTAATAATGATGTGTTGCGAACCAGTTCTAGTACTGTAATAACAGAAGACGAATGATCATATATTTAATAGCCGTTTTTGATTGTGTCTTGCTAAACTGCGGGATTGCAAGTATGTCCTAATAAAATTAGTAATTTAGATTTTACTGCATCCAAGTTTTGCGTGAGTATTTGGAAATGTTGGAAGATATTTGGAAAGCCTGAAAACTGAAAGAAGCTTATTACATGTATAGTGGATAACGGTGTTGCTCAATTGTGAGTAAATGTTCCAGTTGACTATTATTATTTATTTTCTAGAAGATAAAGACTGAGATAATAAGAAGAGCACAGAAGAGAGAAAAGGCATGTTGCTTGTATTCTCGCCATTTGCTTTTCTTTTGGAAGAAGTTGCATTTACCGTCCAGGAGGAGAGGAGGATTGTTTTATTTTTTTTTAAACCTTATTTTATTTTTATCACTGTTTTTTTATTATTAGTTTTATCTATAGTTGTTTATATACATATATATTATAGTATTTTTATTATTATGACTTCTGTTGCAGCCGCTCAATCATTATATATAGTAACGTCGTTTTATTAGAGATAATACATTACATACAGGTACAATCATTATTTTCTACAGAGATTCAAAAATAAAAAACGAGCAAAATAAGTTGCAGCAATACATTATATTTCCTTAATATCAAAGGGCCAAGAGTCAAAAGTAAAGACACTAAACACAAAAAAGTAACGGTAATAAGAGTAAAATGAATCTTATGATGAATATTGTTAGTTTACTTTATTGATGTTATACAAAAATAGAAACGAAAAGTGAAAATGCATATTGTGTAATGAAATAGTTACATCCAAACATACCCAAATTACTGGGCATATGTACCTTTGTACATCTATCAATTATTGCATTTATACATTATTACACCAGATATCTGAATACCGTATGAGGTTATGTCCCCTGGCTTAGCTTTTTGTACCCTAGTTTTTTTGTTTTTTTTTCCTGCGTTAACAATTAGTCGTGAGCTGCTCTGCGGATGTTTTCTTTCATATCCCATTTGCGGTTGATTATAATTTTTTTTGCTGCTGATTTGTTTTTATCTTGCAACACACTCACGTACGTATTTATTGCGAGTCTTTTGCTCTCTATACTTGATAGGGTTATTCCACCATTTCCTCTAATTACTTCTCGGCCATCGGTCTTTGCACTGCTCTATTCATCAATAGAATACAACAACTAATAACATGGATTATTCCCAACAACACCACCCGTTTGACCCTAGCAGTGCTAACGTCGCTGCCACCGCTGCTGCGTCTCCCTATGGTATTCGTTTAAATATCGAGGATGCTCTCCAATACCTCGACCAAGTCAAACTTCAATTCCAGCACTCTCCTTCCATATACAACAACTTTCTTGACATAATGAAGGATTTCAATACAAAGAAGATAGATACCCCGGGCGTTATCCACAGAGTCTCCTCGTTGTTTACTGGATATCCTAACTTGGTAGAGGGCTTCAATACTTTTTTACCGCCTGGCTATTCTATTCAGTACACTTCGAATCACCAATACAGAATCACCACTCCCACAGGCATTCAGAGCACGCAGCAGGAGCAGTACGACAATGGAGCTTATGTCCAGTTGCCTGCTATCAATGTTCCTGCTGACCAGCAACCGTTACCCACCACTATCAGTGGTAGTGCCCCAGTAATACCCGATCTTGGGGAGCGCCCAGAATCCATTCCAGTGGAAATGGATGACGCTATAGGATATGTTAACAAAATTAAACTTCGTTTTGCCAACGAACCGCACAGTTACAAAAATTTCTTGGATTTGTTGCAGACCTATAGAAGAGATTCTCGCCCAATTGGTGAAATTTATGAAAAAGTAGCGATACTCTTCAGAAAGGAGCCTGATTTATTAAATGACTTCAAGAAGTTCTTACCTGATCCGAACAATCCGAATGAGCCTAATAATGCTGGAACTAAAAACTTTCAACAGCTACCACCTATCTCTTCGGTGGTGAATAATTCGTCTTCTCCTTCTTCTCCAGGAAACAATGGAATTCCGCTGCAGCTCCCTTCTTATGGAACTTTTGCTCCACCTTCCAGGGCTTCTCCAATTAGAACTACACAACCTGCAGCGAATAGCCAAGTCATTAATAATGATATCACTCCCCCACCCACATTCCAGCAAGGCTATTCACAACAACAAGTACAGTCATCAGTACCCCCTCCTCCTATTCAATATGAAATCTATGAGTCCAATGAACGTGGCCCTCCAATGCAAGCTCCTCTACCTGAACAAATAGCCTCTACCACGACAAAAACCAAACATAAGCGGTCTAAAAATGGAAGCACAACTGTTGGAATTACTGACCCACTTATTCTTAAGCACGCAGCTTCAACTTTGGACAGCGAACTCAGTTTTTTTGAAAAGGTCAAGAAACATATCTCTAATAAGCAGACGTATACCATATTTCTTAAATTCATTGCTCTTTACACAGCAGGAATATTTAATAAACCGCAACTCATTGGTCGTGTACAACCATATCTTACAGAAGAGCTTCTTAATTGGTTGAAAACTTACATTGGGTTCAAAGATACGCCTTATCATATTGAACAGATCACAGATTTTAAGAAGCATAGGCTTGATCTCAATCTTTGCAAAAGATATGGTCCTTCTTACAGACAACTTCCAAAATCAGAAACATATATGCCCTGTTCAGGTAGAGACGAAATGTGCTGGGAAGTACTCAACGATGAATGGGTAGGATATCCAACTTGGGACTCAGAAGAATCGGGATATATTGCACATCGAAAAAATCAATATGAAGACAACTTATTCAGAATCGAAGAGGAAAGACATGAATTTGATTTTTACATGGGCAATAATCTTACTACAATTCAAACTTTGGAATGTATAGCTGAGAAGCTTTCCCATATGTCTGAGCTGGAAAAAGAGTCCTTCAAATTACCTGAGGGACTCGGATACACTACCAAGACAATCTATAAGAAAATCATCAGAAAAGTTTATGGATCGGAAAAGGGGCTCAAAGTTGTTGATGCATTACATGACACCCCAGCTATTGCTGTTCCCATAGTTCTTTCGAGATTAAAACAGATGGATACACACTGGAGAAAATTACATCGTGATTGGTGTAATTATTGGCGCGATCAAGAATTAAAAATATTTTACAAATCATTGGATCATATAGGTCTCACATTCAAACAAACAGATAAAAAATTATTGACCACAAAACAGTTAGTATCTGAAATCAGTACTGTTAAAGTGGAAAACTCCTTAGCTGGTGACAATTCTAAGGAATCTAAATCAAATAATAATGGTAATAAGAGATTGATTCCACTCGCTCCTAGACCGAAAGAACAACTTGAATTTAATTTCAAAGATTTAGATGTTATATCAGATATAACAAAATTGGTCAACTGTTGGATCAATGCCGCTAGTAGTTCCCAATATTCGAGCAATGATAAATTGAAAATCTTGGAATTCTTGAATACTTTCCTTTCTGTATTTTTCAACTTAGATAAGAATCAAAGAGATCAATTATTAACAAAGATTGAAGATGAACATCATGAAGATGACGAAGATTATGAAGAAGAAAGACAGCAAGAGATGGACAAAAAGATTGATGTTAAACATGATGAAGAGAGTTATTCAAAGAAGAGAAAAAGGGATGATTCCGAAGATGAAAATGAAATTACATTTAAGAAAATCTTCAAAAAGAATAAGAAATTTCAAGCTGCTGCTGCTGCTGCTGCCGCTGCTCATTCATCATCAAAGAAAAGATCTGATGAATCTGATGATGTTCTCAAGGACGACGACGACTTCTTTGTACTAATGGATAACGGCCTATCCAAGACTGCAGGTGCCAATTGGATTCATTCGCAAAACAATGCATCTTCTTCCTCTTCATCACACTCCAATGTTGCTTCGCGCCTGCATTTTAATATGTTTGGAAACACTCACATTTACGTGTTTTTCCGGTATTTCCAAGTCCTATATGACCGTTTGAACGAGCTCAAAGAAATGAATGCAGCCGTGCAACATGACATCCAGACTCGTAATGATGTATGTTTTGCTAAGGATTTAAACTTGTTATCACATCAGTTACAAGAGATGGGTATTTATATTAGTGGTGATGAAGATTGCTATTCTCAAGTACTTCACTTGCTGATGAGATTAATCGAAGGTGTAATTGAGCATGCATGGTTTGAAGAAACTTTAAGACAGGCATACAGAAACAAAGCTTTCAAATTGTTCAGTATTGATAAAGTTGTCCAAAGTTTGATTAAACATATTCATACTATCACTAGTGATATGAAAACAAGTTCCATGATGTTGCTATTTGAACAGGATCGTAAATCTTTACAAACCACAACCAAGAGACAAATATTGTATAGAATGAAAGTTCGTCAATTGATGAATTCCGAAGAGAATATGTTTAGAATTGAATTTGATGAGACAACCAAGAATGTTGCTATTCAGTTTGTTGCTTTGGATGATCTAACTTTGAAAGATTATAGAAATCCTGATGAAATGTATAACTATTACATGACCAGCTATTTAATGAATCATCCGACTGAAGGTGTTCCTATTGACAGGATCAACATACCATATGTGAAATCCTCGTTGATTATCCTCAATGAAAGGATTTCCAATCAACAACATGAACTTAAGGAAAACAATAATGAGGAAAATGTCAATTCTAGTAATGACAAATCAGTTATTAATGTGGAAGGATTTGCCAGTTCTAAGTCAACTTTGAACATCAATAAGAAAGATTACGACTTGGAATTTTCAAAGAATTCGTATGATGAATATACAAGATATTCAGTCTATATGAACAAAACTGTGAAGAAGAGAACTCATAATAAGACTTCCCGCACAGATTACTTCACTAAGAGAGTTCTTGAGGGTGAATTTGGTTGGAAAAATGGTTTGGAAGAATCAGATATTAGAGCAAGTGAAGAGAAATTCCAAAAAAACTTCTATTAAATAATTTATTATAATTAATAAATTTATTTATAAATTTATTTCTCCCTCTGTTTTGTTAGAATCATTTATATTTTATTCTTGTAGTTTAATAGGGTATTTCCCAAATGACAGTTCATATTGAGTAGTTTTAAAAGCTTAGGGGAGACGAGAAAAAAATTGTTATTACTAGGTGCAACCATTAATGGTGAAAACCTTAAATGCGCGAAAGAAAAAAAATTTTTTTTGTGAATCGCCTTTCAATATTAATACTCGAAAGGTCTGGTAAAAGTGAATTATTGAAATTAAAGAAACAGGTATAATGTTCATACTTTATTCACGTCTATTACAAACATTTCATAAATATTAATATCTCGTGAAAGGCTAATCGATATGAGTGAACCAGAAAAGAAACTCTCCAACAAGGAATTGAAAGAATTGAAAAAAAGGGAAAAGGCAGCCAGAAGAGCAGCTCAAAAAACGGTAGATGGTAAAGATCCAACGCCTCAATCAAAACAAATTGGTAATATACAAGCATCTGGAGCAAATTCAGGACAACAGCAACAAATTAAAAAGAAGGGGAACAATGCCAGTGCACCAACTACTACTCAGATCAAAAAATCGATCAATAAAGCAGTGGATGTTAATGATTCCAAAGTGCCTTTGTTATTCTCTCATTTGACCACTAGGGAACAACGATCCCAACAGTTGCCACTAAGTGTTCTTCAAATGATTCATCCGGTAATTCTTGAACTCGCAGGAAAATTTGCAAATTACGAAATTGTGGGCTCCATATCACGTTGTCATACATTATTAGAGACTTTCAAAACTGTTATTACAGATTATCAAACCCCAGAGAATATGACTTTGAGTAGAAGCTTGACCTCTTATTTATCTTACCAAATTGATTATTTGAAGAATGCTAGGCCATTGAGCATCACCATGGGTAATGCTATCAGATGGTTAAAACAGGAAATTTCATTAGTGTCAATCGACGTTAGCGAAGATGAAAGCAAAAAGATTATTATTTCCAAGATTGATAAATACATCTCTGAAAAGATTGAATATACAGATAAAATGATTATAAAATTTGCATCATCACATATTACAGATAATTCTACAATTTTAACATTTGGCCATTCTAATGTGTTGGAAGATTTATTCTTACATTGTTATCACGAAGAAAACAAGAAAAACATCACAATAATTATCATTGATTCAAGACCATTATTTGAAGGTAAAAAACTATTGAAGAATTTAATTAACAAGGGATTCCGCAACTGTAAATATTACCTTATCAATTCCTTAAGCAATGTCTTGCAACAAATGAAGATCGATTATGTATTTTTAGGTGCACATGCAATGCTATCAAATGGTAGATTATATTCTAGAGTGGGTACAGCAGTGATTTCTATGATGTGTCACAAGCAAAATATTCCAGTGTTGGTCTGTTGTGAGCTGATCAAATTTACAGAGCGTATCCAATTGGATTCCGTTACACAAAACGAGTTAGGGGATTATCATATATTAATGGACTTGGATGTTAATCCTCCAAAGAAGAAGAATTTTGCATTGGAGAATTTCATTAAGGCAAAACAGGTCGCTGCGAAAGAAGCTGCTGCCTCGTCTAAAGGAAAAAAGAATAGCAATAATAACAATAACAAAAGCAAAAATCACAATAACAATAAAGATGATAACTCGCTGTGGCTGCTTTTGGCGCCTGATGGTGAATCTCCTTTGAAAAACACCGCTGATGAAATTGAAAACTTAAAAGTGTTGAATATTATGTACGACTTGACTCCTTCTGATTACATCAACAAGATCATCACAGAGCTCGGTGCTTTGCCTCCATCATCTGTCCCTGTGATCTTACGTGAATATAAATCTAGTTGATCATAGATTAGGCGAAGCATATGCACTTATTTATTTCTTTTTTTTTATATATATAATAGAATGTTAATTATAATAATAACCTTTTTTCTACTAATAGTAAAGGTCATCTTTGAATTAAAGTTGTATTAAATTCATTGAGGATGAGCTTCCGGTCCGGCATTCCAGATTGTTACGCTATGTGCAAATAAATTGCCAACTAGGAATCGCGCTAAAGAAATTTGAAAAAAAAGGCTTAATCATAGCAATATTGAAGCCGTGGTGCATGGTCTATAAAAGTCAAAATTACATGCAAAAATATATGTAGCAAAGACTAAAATCATTTTTTATGTCTAATTATAAATAATATATAAGAAAAATATAGTAGATTATCAATTTAGCGTTAAGTTAATTGCTCAAGTTGAATTTTGTTACCATCAACATTATAAACCATATTTTGATGACTCACGATATGTCAGAATTCAAAATCTATAGCCAGCCCACACCGTCATTGATTTATCACTGCAATCAACTTCATGAGCATCAATGCTATCTGGAAGACTTAAATAATACTCTAAATAGCCAGTATGATGAGAAATTACATCCGGAATTATTGTGCTTATTGGTGGCCAATAAAATCACAAGAACAAACGTTCATGATACAATAAAGCTCCCAATGGGGAAGCAGAAGAGCAATAACATAGATAATAACAGTAGCCTGACATCTTCCAGAATATCTTTATCTAACGTTCCAACTAGATCATCTAGTTTTAAAAATATACCGAGCATGTATCTTCATAGTGGATCTTCTATTTCTTCAACTTCTAAATTAGCTCCTGTGCTGCTGCAGCTGAAGCCTAATCACCAATTAGAAGAAACATCAAATAATAACGGCATCACGGTAAACAACAGCAAATCTAATAATTCTCACAATAACAATTTTAACAGTAGCCATAATGGTGAAATAAGCAATGGAAAAAGTTCTGGGAATGCTAGCGTCACAAATGTATCAATAATTGACCTGCCTACAACCACGTATCCTTTTCTAGAAAACAATACCTATTCATCAAATTATAAACCGTGGGATCCCAAAGTCATTCTTCCGTCAACTCATGAATCAAAAGCTATTAGGAAAGATTTAATAAATGCAAAACTTAAAGCTAAACAGCTCTTGAGATTTTTTGATTTACATGATAATACACGATATTCACCTGAAATTTACACAAGTACAACAAATACTTTTGGAACTCAAGATGTGGATAAGCCTAGACTTAAGAATTCCTTTTGCAATTTTTCATACTGTGAGGTAATATATGGTGAAGAGTGTATTCCTCCGTTGGTTGGCCATTCAACTGCAGCCATAGGTGATAAGCTTGTTATAATGGGTGGTGTTAGACCTATAATTGATGTCAGCAAAACTAGAGATATTAATGATAAGACTAAAGATATCAGCGAAGAACAGGGCATTAAAGACAAAGTGAAAGTAAAAGGTGTGAACTATCCATATCCTTTGAATGGAGAGATGTTGAATAATCCATGGTATGTGAACAATGAAAAAATCTACACGTTGGACAATGATACGGGAATTGTGAGAACTCCAGTGTTGGAGGTTAATAGTGAAGTGCCTCCTTGCTTATGTTTTGCATCATGTACAGTTATAACCGATAGATATTTATTATATTATGGTGGATTTGAAATTAAGACTGCATTGGTAGATGAAATTGATTCCGTTTTTTATTTGGAAAGGGATATTGAAGTTAATAATAAAGCTTGGATTTTTGATATAATTACATTTAAATTTATTAAAATTGATTTAGAATATGATGAGCAATGTGGAATCCAAGGATTTCCTATAAATTTAGCAAGATTTGCACATAGTGTCAGCGCTCCAGAATTGCAGTTACAGATGTTAAATAATCAGGATAATTTACAACTACATGTAGATATAGATGATAAACTAGTGTTAGATCCTAAGTCAGTGGAAAAAAACATTTTGAAACTGAGTGTGTCCTTTTATGTTTTTGGCGGTTATACTTGCAATAAGATTAAAGTGAGAAGTAAAAATAACAAAAAGAAAGTTTTCTTACGAAAAACTTTTGCAGCATCTAGTTATTTTTTCAAAATTAAAATATGGTTCATTACAAATAATACAAACAACAGTTTTGAATTCATAACAAAGGGAAAATATCTGTTCATTGAAGCATATAATAAAGGACCTACACCAAGAGGTTTCCATGCAAGCATCTTATTGAAGGAATCAAATTTACCGGAATCATTCAGTTCTAAACATTACTCTAAGATGGAAATGCAGGTAAATAGAAACTCAAATACGGATGACTTAACAGATCACATTTTCTTGGTTCATGGTGGTACCAATCTAAGTAATTTGTTTGGTGATTTGTGGAGATTCAATTTTAATACAATGACCTGGAAATGTGTTAATACAAAGCTGCCCAAGTTTGTTGATGGATTCCCAGATGGAGAAGTTTTTATAAAAAGTGATTTGCATAGAGCTAACCATTCGATAGTGATGTTAAATGAGTATTTGTTATTTATCGGGGGCTTCAACACCTTTTCAACAGAAAAGCAATTGATCCAGGCTAGACGACAAAACAATAGAAGATTTGCAGAAGACTATAAGAGAGATTGGATGTTGGAAGTGCAAGATGTTCTTGAAGAATTCATAGATTCTTCCAGAGACCACAAATCCAATTGCAATATTTTCTTAGACTTGAATACCTGTACTTGGTATTTTCCAAGATTAGATGAAGGAATCATGGAATATATCGATTACCAAAATTTGTTTGACATTAAATCTAACGATATACTATCACACCTACAAAATATAATTTTTGACGGCAAGATTGATTCAATTGAAAATTTTATCCATGAGGCAAACATGGATCAAGAAAAGCTCTTAGATTTACTAGTTTTGTTGAAGCAGAAACAGCTTTTCTTTGAAGACAGATGTACTATTGGTGGAACAGTCTCTTTTATTAATAGAAAGCTATATTCTATAGGGGGACTCATAGTACCGAAACACCATTACAAGAACTCTAAAAAACTTTTGCACTTAGTAGGGCAAAATATTCCGGTTGGTTTCATTATAACTTGTGAGATGCCAGTGTTCGTTCAGCCTTTTTTAGCTAAAAGTCAAGATTGTAATGAGGCTCCTTCTTTTAAATAACTTTCCCATTTTTGATTTTTTCTGTACTTACTTTTCCCCATAGCTAATTGCTATTTCATTTTAAGCCCTTAATCCATTGCGAATTACTATTAAATTAAGAACACAGGTCCAATAACTGATTATGAACACTACAGTGGTAATCAAATAGGTCGAAAATTGAATATGTAAACTTCCACTATGTGTATCTGTTAATGGAAATAAGCATAAATTCAACATTGCTGTTTTTTGAAGGCGATGTTCAAGTGCTCATAGATTAACAATAGTGAAGAAATGATACTTTCTATGAGCACTCCAGAATCAATGTGAATAATAAACGAGGATTATGGCGTACGAGCCACATACATGGAGGGGAAAGAAAAAAAAGTGAAAATATTTGGAATATATAAATATACGAGATCCTTCTCCAGGTCTTTATTCCCAAATACTTTTGAAACTTATACGCTGGGAAAAGTCAGTTCGAATAATCCGATTATCAGTTGATTGATTGCAATTATTTGTTCTTTAAGTGTCAATAGTATCTTGTACAACGACTTATACTCATCTTTTACCTTTTTAGTGAATTTTAAAATAAACAAAAATAACATGTCTTCTAGTCGTCCTCAAAACGTTGGTATCAAAGCCATTGAAGTTTACATTCCTTCTGAATTTGTTAATCAATCTGAATTAGAAAAATATGATGGTGTCTCTGCTGGTAAGTACACCATTGGTTTGGGCCAAACCAACATGGCCTTTGTCAATGACCGTGAAGATATTTACTCGATGGCTTTGACCGTCACTAGTAACTTGTTGAAAAACTACAAGATCGACCCAAAATCCATTGGCAGATTAGAGGTTGGTACAGAAACCTTAATTGATAAGTCCAAATCTTGTAAATCTGTTTTGATGCAATTATTCGGTTCCAATACCGATATTGAAGGTATTGATACTCTTAACGCTTGTTATGGTGGTACCAACGCTGTTTTCAACTCCGTTAATTGGATCGAATCGTCTGCATGGGATGGTAGAGATGCCATTGTTGTCTGTGGTGACATTGCTATTTACGCCGAAGGTGCTGCTAGACCAACTGGTGGTGCTGGTACCGTTGCTTTATTGATTGGTCCTAACGCCCCAATTGCTTTTGAAAGTGTCCGCGGTTCTTACATGGAGCACGCTTATGATTTCTATAAACCAGATTTCACCTCCGAATATCCAGTTGTTGATGGTCATTTCTCTTTGTCTTGTTATGTCAAGGCCTTTGACCATGCTTACAAAGCTTATTCCAAGAAAGCAATCAAGAGACAATTGGAATATCCAACATCTGCTAAGTATCAAAACCCACTCGCTGATGATGTTGTCGGTTTGGAGTTCTTTGACTACAATGCTTTCCATGTTCCAAACTGTAAGTTGGTTGCTAAGACTTTTGGTAGAATGTACTTCAATGATTACCTTGCTAAGCCAAAGTTACTTGAAGGCCAAGAAGTAGACCCTTCTTTGAAGACATTAAGTTATGAAGAATCTTTAACTTCAAAGATTGCCGAAAAATCTTTTGTCAACTTCAGTAAGTCTCTTTACAAGGAAAGAGTCATTCCTTCTTTGAATGTCCCAACTAACATTGGTAATACTTATACTGCCTCTGTTTATGGTTCTCTTGCTTCTTTATTATTCTACGTTGGCAACGAAAAATTACAAAACAAGAGAATCGGATTGTTCTCTTATGGTTCCGGTTTAGCTTCTTCCTTATTTTCTGTCAAGGTAGTTGGTGATATTACGAACATCATTGACCAGTTAGACATTGCTAAGAAATTAGAAAGCAGATTCCAAAGAACCCCTGAAGAGTACATCAAAGCTATTGAATTGCGGGAAAAAATTCACTTAAAGCACCCTTATAAGCCAGAAGGTACTACTGAACACTTGAAAGCAGGTACCTACTACTTAACTGAAATTGATGATAAATTCAGAAGATCTTATGAAGTTAAAAAATAACTATAACGATTATGTATTCAAGCTAAATTGTTGACGCTATTTTTATTTTATTTTGTATTTCTTTGTCTTCCGCTTATGTTTTATATTGCTTTATTATTTGATTACTCACCTTGATTTATAAATGGGTAATAGTATGTTCTTTTTTTTTTTTTTTTTTTGTATGTATATATATATTTATTTATTTCTAAAATAGATATATTATTATTATTCTGGTACTGTGAAAAAGAGGAAAGGAATATATTTATATACTGAGATTATTTCATGCTACGTATTATTTTCAGTAATTAAAATTACATTGTGTATGAAAAAGCTTGTGCGTGACGATAATGATAAATTGTAGAGATAATAGTAACGTTTTGGAGACGATATATTTTCTATGAATGACTTGTGTGATAATGATGGTGATGATTATTTGGATAACATGAATAAAATAAAAAAAATAGGTAAATCTAAAGAGAGATGCAAAAAAAAAAAATGAGAGAACTAAATTATGATCAAATTACAAAAAAAATTATAAATGCACCCGCTGCCATAGTGACGAACTGTAAAACAGTATAATTAGTATCTTTGCCATTGACTGATGATGCTGAACCAGTAAAGACTGAGGCAACGCTAGCAGTAGCTGAGCTAGACCAGGAATAAGAAGAAGTAGTTGATGATACGTCCAAAGCTGGGCTTTCCGATGTTTGAAGAGTTGATAATGAGGTTGGACTTACAGAGTTTTCCTTGTATGTTGTAGTGGCTTCTGAAACTGGATATGCACTTGAAGCTGAGCTCGATAATTTACTTGATGTAATTGATAAAATGATTGTTGTTGACTCTGTTGAAGGCAGCTCTAAACAAGAATCACCAGAACATTCAGTAGAAGAAGTAATACTACTTTCGACAGCAGAAGTGGTTGAAGATGCTTCGCAAGAATCACCAGAACATTCAGT
>JNFU01000010.1:118874-384239 GCA_010994365.1 Saccharomycopsis schoenii | reverse complement strand
ACTACTTTCGATAGCAGAAGTGGTTGAAGATGCTTCGCAAGAATCACCAGAACATTCAGTAGAAGAAGTAATACTACTTTCGACAGCAGAAGTGGCAGTCAATGGACAAAAAGTAGTGTAAGAAGTTATAACACCTTCAGATGTAATAGTGACAACACTAATGCCCGTAATTGCAGTTGTCGATTGACAAATACCGTTTGATATGCAAGAAGTCAAAGTTACAACAGTAGATGTGATTTCACCTGGTGATGTAGTAAATGAAGTGATTTGTGAGGTCATAGTAGTAGAGTCTTCTTCAGAAGTTATAGTTGCTTCAGTTTCAGAATTAATTATTGTTGAACTAGTTGAACCTGAAGCACTAGTGAGTGAACTTTCTGAGCCAGCAGAGTAATCATTTGAAGTTAATTCACTAGCAGTAGTAATTGATCTTGACTCAGTTAAAGGACATAAAGTCGTAAATGTTGTAATGATGTTATCAGATGTTACTGTAACAACACTAGCTCCTGCTGTAAAATCAGTAGATGTGCATTCGCCATTGACATCGCAATATGAAGTTGATTGAGTGGTAGTGTAAATGTATGTATCCGTTGTTTCCGAGATAAAAGAAGAGCTTGTGGAGAGCGTAGTTGCTTTTGGAGTAGAATCAACGGTTGTTTCACTACTAGTATCTGAAAAATTAGTATTGGATTCTGAAGAAAGAGATGTCGAGGAATATGAAGAAGTTGAGACAGTACTTGCAGTAGTAGTTTGGATCTCGCTACTAGTGCTTTGAGAGATGGTTGGGCTTTGGATATCACCTGTCTGGCTAGAGATAAGATCATCATAATTAAATACAGTTGTCAGAGCAGTTAAAGGACAGTAAGTGGTGAATTCAGTAACTGATTCGTTTTTAGTAATTGTTAGAACAACAACACCAGTTGTTATCAAACTTGATTTGCAATCATCATAAGAACAATGAGTGATGGTTACAACTGTTGTCAGTGGAATAATAGTGGTAAAAAATTCAGTAAGGCTTTCAGATGCATTAGCGGAAATCAAGTTTGTTGTAAGACTGTTATCATAAACAGAAAAAATCGCTGATGTTTCTGAATAATTAGCTGAAACCAGTTCACTTGTAATGAAACTATCTAGTGATTCAGTGGAAGAAGCTAATGTGGTAGTATTTGAACCTTCGGAAGACGTTAAAACCAGTTCACTTGTACTGGAACTGTCTGGTGATTCAGTGGAAGAAGCTAATGTGGTAGTAGTTGAACCTTCGGAAGACGTTAAAACCAGTTCACTTGTACTGGAACTGTCTGGTGATTCAGTGGAAGAAGCTAATGTGGTAGTATTTGAACCTTCGGAAGATGTTGAAACTACTGATTCACTCTCACTATTGTAGTATGTGTTTGAACTACTATTGCTTATTTCGGTACTAACAGTAAAAGTTGAATCTGTTGTTTCTGCTGTTGTAATTAATTCGGAGGATGAGCTGCTGGAATCAGTAAGAGATGGAGTTTCGCTGCTTGAACTTGAAGTTGCGGAGGAAAAGGTTGAAGCACTGGTTGCCTCTGAAGATTGGGATGTTTCAAAAGCTAAATTCGAACTTGTCTCTGTTAAAGGACTTGAAGAAATACTTTCTTTAAGTTTGGTTTCAGTTAATGGGCAGAAGGTTGTTGAGATGGTGATAATATTATCAATGGTCTTTGTAACGCGAGAGACACCAGTAGTAACAGCTGTTTCCAGACAAGCATTATTGGAGCAAGAAGTAACAATGATAACAGTTGTTTCAAAATTTGTAATAGTTGTATATAAAGATTCGTTATCTTGATCGATTAATGTGCTGGTCTCTTCAGTTTGAGAAGCAAGAATTTGACTTGAGGTTTCTTGTTCGGTTGTGATATTAGAAAAATCGAAAGCGTTGACAATGGATAAAAAAAATAAAAATTGAATGTAAAACATTTTATAAGTATGTTTATGGTTACTTTTATTTTACTATTTGTTAAAATATATTATGAAAATTAAACTTAAACAGAAGTGTATTTAAACGAGTAAAATGGAAAGATTTGGCATATTATTTATAATTGAAATTTTCCAGAAGCAAAAAATTAAATATTCATTAGTTTTCATATTTAAAGTAATTATACAGTAATGTATCATAAAAAGGATTGTAATTAAAAACAATAAATCAATGTTTTTATGTACTTACGACATGTCAGAATTATTCCAAAATGAACCCTTCATGTTGAACTTCAACTTGTTTTCCTGCATATGTTATTTTTAGATGCTTCGTTTTCTTTGTGTACATGTATAAGAATATTAAGGGTACTCACGAGCACAAAAAAACGACATGTCAGATTCGGGCCAAACAAATTTAGACTCTTCGATATAAATCCAGGCATAAAAAACCTTCATAACTCAAGATATTTTTTCTTGATAATCATCAATCATTATTATTTTTATAATTTTTAAATAATATTTAATGTTTCTATTAATTATTTTTGTTGAACGCAAAAAAAAGGATAAATGCATGGCATAATATGTAATATGTAATGTATTTGATGTTCTTGCAATGATCTTTAAAAAAAAATTATGACTAAATGAATCTTAAATAGTCAAAAATAAGAAAATACACACATAATATCAAAGCCAAATAGGCTCTAGATTTTTTTGATTTACTCTAAGTACATGTTGAAGTAACAGATGATCACCTGCTGGATAGCAGACTTGACGGTTTTCTTTGTATCCTCAGGAATACTATAAGCGAAGTAAATATTGTAAATAATATTATAGTTGTAAAAAGAATAATCGGATAATATTTTCTATCTACTAATATATCTGGATCCATAGTTTCTTAAGGGTTTAACTGTTGATGTTTGTAACGTGAATGTATTAAATTTTAGATTATTGTTAAATGAGGTAGCAACACAGAATTTTGGAAACATTCACTATGCTTAAAACGAGTACTGAAAAATATATCATGAATCATAAAGATGTCGGAATTAAAATATATGAACAATTTTCCTGATAACGAAAGTCAAAAGGCTGAAAGAAGAATATTAGAATATATATGAAAAAACTAGTATTATCTTTCTTATGAGGGATGAGAATGTTTATTAACATTTATTAGTGATTCTCAAAACGAGTAAAAATCTCTGCTAAGTCAACATGATCTTTCAATAACATATAGAATGGTAAATTCATTTTTTTTTCATTGAATTTGTCGCTGTCCGCAACTAAGAAATTGCAATTTAAGCGAAGCTCTTTAGAAAGTCTCTTCTAAAATATAAATATTGAAACTCATATATTAGAGTCAACCTACTAAAGAATTTCAAAAACAATTTATTAGACGAATTAGAATTGAATAGATATGAAAATACTCTGCTGACGATCCTGTTTCCGCTGAATGTGGCATCAAAATATTCAAAATACTCTTCTGCTTACTGAATTTCCTGTGTCTGTATTAATGCCGGACTCAAAATATACCAAATACATCGCGTTACTTGCTTGTTCTATTAATTTACTTCTCTGTTTAATAAATTATCTTCGATAAATTCAATAATCCCAGCTTTGCTTGTAAAAATAATAAAGTACTTCAAATTTAAATGAGATTTGGAACAATGCGAAAATATAGTTGTATAACTGTGCTTGCATCCGTGTGTGTTACTGGATCAAATGAATTTTTGATTTCTAAAATGTCATATAAAGTTGTCCTCGTTATCAATAAGATTTCAACAAAAGCTTTTCCCTCTCCAAATACAAAATGTCCTTTCTCGAAGAAACCCAACTAGAATTCAAATAGTCAAGGTTTGGGGCGAGGTGCCGGAATTGCTTGTATTCGATGACCAAACTAAAATAAATTTCCATAGAAGTGTAAATTATGTAAGCATGTATTGATATATTATGGCTGAATATAGATTGTAGAATGATTGAACATAATTAGAATGCCAACTACGTTGATGTGAAAGACATGCAAAAATAAATCTACAAATTTTGCGTTTAAACGATAGCCACCTCACATATTAGTATTACTCCGTCGTCTTCAAAAATATTTCGTTATGAAGAATGAAGCACAGCACAAGGACAGGTAAACCCTATTACGCTTAATGATATATTCATTCTCTCCCCTGTGAATGCTTATAGGTAATATTCTTGTCTTGTCTTATGAACGTTTATAGTTAATATAATAAACTAGACAAGACATAGGCAAATAAGCAAATGCTGCAAAGTTTAAAAATAACCCTATTATGTATTCCCAATTTACAAGTTCTTCAGTACCTCCGCTATTTAACTCTATAAAGCGGGTCTGTAATCTTTTATTGAACTTGAATGACAATAAAAGTAGGATTAGCTCAGACAATTTTTGTAATGGGAAGAAAATGAGAAAACTTGATTTTTTAAAATAATGAGTCATAGTATTCGGCATTAAATAACTGAAATAGTTTGCAGCCTCAACGATAGAGACAGAAAACACAAAAAGAGAATATGATGAATGTCTAGAAACTTTAGGGTAATGGAAAATAATTATCCAAGTTATGAAAAGCCCATTGAATAATTTCAATAATCTCAAACAAATATTTGCAGTATTCGGTTTTGCCCTTCTGGATTGTTTAACAATACTTAAATTTGATACAACAAATTGAGAAACGTAGGAGCATGTGATTAGAATCTGGAAAAATTCAGCTATGGCAATAGGTATAAATCTTCTACCTACTAAAGGTATCAAGATGATTAAACGAAGAATACAACACGTCCAAAGAACTGTAAACACTAGGTTATTCAAAAATATAAGCTTTCCTAATTTTCCAACTCGCTTTATTTCTCTCTGTGGCCTTCTTCTGGATTGGTTGACATTCATTTGTCTGATTGAGGAGTTAATAGGTTCATTCCTAGATGTAAATGAGGGCTGCAAAGTCGGTTGAGATGCGGCCATTATTATCTAATAGATAAACTTATTATATATTTATATTTTCAGATCCGTGGATTTATGTTCGTTTTGATAATAAAGTTGATAAAAGAAATATGTGTCATTTATTCAATTTTAAATAAATTCAATAGAAATTGAAAATTTAAGACTGACATGAAAAAGTTGAATTCTTTCGATTACTATTTCTTTCTGTCTTTGTTATTACCCGACTTTTCTTGTCACTTTTTTTGGTAACCTCCCAATGTTAGTATGAAAAAAATATATACATATAAAGCTGCACAAGGAAATAGATATACCAATGTGATAACAGTACTACCATCAGCTGATAGAGACTTATTTTAAAGTATATATAATAACTTCATAATAATATAATAATAATAAAGAAATGAAAATTTTTAGAAACTCAAATTTCCAGCCGCTTGTTGCATTTGTTTTGTTACTTTTAATTCCACAAATTGTATCGGCTGCTTGGTCTGTGGAAGACCAGGAAATTTTTAAGATCAATCATGAAGTTCAATCTGACCTAGGTAAAAATGTCACATTCTACTCGTGGTTGCAATTACCAAAAGGTAGTAAATCTTCTACGGATGAAATAAACAAGGCATACAGAAAATTATCAAGAAAGATCCACCCAGATAAGTTAAACAGGAAGAAAACTTCAATGAAAGCCAAAAAATTCATGAACTTGAAGAAGCTTGCCACTGAAAGATATCAAAGATTAAGCATTGTTGGTGAAATTTTGAGAAGTAATAAAAAGAAAAGATATGATTTTTATCTCGATAAAGGATTCCCTAAATATAAAAATAATAGCTGGTTATATGAAAAATTCAGACCGGATCTACCATTAGTAATTTTTGGATTATTTCTAATTATCGGAATAGCTCAATATTTCTTGAGTAATTTGCAAAACTCAAAAAATAGAGAAAGAATAAGCAATACAATTACGGAATTGAAAAAACAAGCATGGAATGGATCTTTAATACCTCCGGTGGATGGTGAGGATCGTATTTTAAAAAATGAAATGTTAGGTAGGTCATTCACTGTGAAAATTGATGGTTCTATTGAAATGACAGATGACACAGAACCAGACAAGAAACATGTAATTACCTTGGATGGAATCAAAGACCCTACTATTTTTGATACAATACTTGTGAAATTACCTGTGGGAATTTGGAATTTATTTGTGGCAAAATTAATCAGCTCTTGGAAGTTGTCAAGCTCTGATTTTGAAATATTTTTCAATAATTTTTTCGCTAAAAAAAAAGATGAGATAGATAAGAAAAAAATTTCAAATAAAAAAGCAAGTGAAAGAACCGATAGTAATAGCATTAAGAAGAAGAATTCTGCAAACAAGAATACTGGAGAAAAGATGACTTTGCCTAATGGTAAAGTTGTTTATGGTAGAAAGAAAAACAATTAAGATAGGCTTATATATTGTTTGCCAATGCAAAAAGTTAGGACAGTGAATTGCATTTTTCACTTTCTTATTTGTCTATGCTGCATTTTTTATCAATATTGATTCATTTTTTTTAGAATTCAATTTCTAAACTTTTGTATGCTCTTTCTTTTATTGTCTGCTATCAGGCATTGATAGATTCAAGTTTAGAGTTTCCTTGTACTAAAAATCAGCCTGGTTTTGTACAAACACCATCACATTATACGAATGTTTCATTTTACAAATCTATTATAGTTTATGTTTTTATATATTTTCAGTATTAAATGTAATTATATTTTAGAAAATGCTTCATTCTCACAGAGAATGTTTGTTGTTTTTTCCACCTCCTCTAAAAGCTGGTTGAAATACTTCAAGCGATTAATTCAATTCTTCAAAATGTCTCTATAATAAATATTTTTGAATTTTACATATCTGAAGTCTAAATACTGTTGTAAAATTTATGCATTATTAATGTTCTCACCCTCATATAAGTTTTCTTTTAACATGAATTCATGAAGTTTCTCTGCATTTTTGTTGTTTTGATATCAATGTTCTGTTGACTTTTCTTCTATCATCGAACCTTTCATTGAGTTAACTTTCTGCCAAATATCTAGGATAATATCAACAGAATCGA
This sequence comes from Saccharomycopsis schoenii, assembly GCA_010994365.1. NCBI lineage: Eukaryota > Fungi > Ascomycota > Saccharomycetes > Ascoideales > Saccharomycopsidaceae > Saccharomycopsis > Saccharomycopsis schoenii. Next base: position 377,264 of record JNFU01000010.1, on the reverse strand, counting down.
AAGACATAAGTTTTATTTTCAAACTTCAGTTCAACTTTCACCCATATATTATGACATTAATTAAGGACTAAGTGCAATGTTTGATATTGTAGTCTAAATGAAAGAATAAAAATAGGAGAGTGAATCGCATAACTTTAAACACTAATGTGATAACTTTTGGCTGCGGACGTGAGTTATAAGCGTTTTTAAAGAAAGCTGCGAATTTTTTAACCATATTCTATGACTGGAGTACTTGTGGCAATCACACGTATGTATGTAATCTTCAAATGCAATGAAATATTGAATAGGCTTTTTTTCGTTATATTATACTGTAGTAGTGCTGTGCCAATTAAAAAAAAGAAAAATATAATTGCAATATGACTCATTAAAATATAATATACATGATATGATGATGCGATGGACAGTTGGCATCCATTCACTGTATTTTCTTTTGATTGTTTTCGGAGTCTTGCTGATATTTTATAAATTCATTGGGCTTCTTCTGTCCTTCGTTTTGTAATTCTGGATTCACTGGACATTCAAGCAATGTACCCATAGAGACGACACCAAAAGCTACCAAGAACGTAGTTGAAAACAAGGAACTCGTTATTTTTTTGGAAGTTGAAGCTCTGATATACATTCTGGCTATTATGAATACTGATACTTGAAGATTTTGATAAGAACTTCTGTATTTGATTTCTCGTAGAAATTTGTTGATCTAAAGATAAGCAAATTTTACGACTTTTCAAAAAAGAAGAAAATGTAATGAAATCGTTTTAATAACTTCGAAAGAATTACATCTATCTATTCACTATTATGCTCATAGATAAAATTTTTTTTCTTTCTCCTTTTAAGCTAGATGAAAATTATATGCTGATGTTTTGTTTTTTCTTTTTCTTCTGAGTTTCTTCTCAACCAATCAGCGTCGCTTTTAACAAAATAATTTTCAACGTGAAAAAAAAAGAAAAAAAAAAGAAATAAAGAATTGAATGTGTTAACCACACTACAACAATGTCATTTCGAAACGAACTTGCAGCTTAAGAGAAAACCTTCAAAACAATATTGGAGATGAGAAAGAAGATACTTAATTTGGGAGATTTCTGAATTCGAGTCGAAAGTTGCTAACGACAATGAAACGAAATCATCAGCGGCATCGGAATATGAAATTAACAAAAATATAAACAACTCATAGTTTTTGGAGGTATTTTATTTTATTACAATTCAAAGAAGGCTGGAACCTACGAGAGAGACTTTAAAGTCGATTTCTACGTTTGAATGAAGAATAAATTGTAATAGAATTTTAAGCATACGACAAGTTTATAGATAATGCTGTCTTGGGCATGAGGAGTGCGATGCTGAGGAAGAAATAGAGGCAACATATATATAGTATTTCACGTAAATTTATCTACTCTTGCTAATCTTCTACTATATCTTCCTCATTGTCTTCCTGTATATCATGTTCGTCTTCAGCCTGTTCATACATGCCTACTTCATATTCTTCTTCCTCTACTATATAATCTGGTTCAATATCTTCTTCATCAGCATCTTCATCACTGGATATTTTCTTATAATACCCCGACTTATATCTTTGAACCTTTTCAGATCTCAACTTGTTGAAAATGGCAAAGTTGAACCAGATTTCAAAAAATCCATACATAGAGACCAAATTATTAGAAATGTAGATGCTGTCAGATATATAGCTTAACCCTGTTAAAATCAAAAAGAAAATCAATCTTAAAGGAACCAAGTTTTCAAAATACAAAAAGTATAGCTCCTGATTATCCACAGAAGACTTGAAGTTATTGTTTTCATCAACATCTTTCAAATTATTGGAATCTAAGATTGGAGGCTTGCTGGATAGATTACCGAGGGAGAAAATGGCCACGATATCAGCAAGGCCATTCAATGTGAGAAGCATCGAAATCACGCCCAAGATCGGCTTATTGCGAGGCTCTGTCAATGTATCAATTACCACGTTGTCGAATATCTGAGCAAAAAGAAATGAATATCTATTGTAGGTGATAACTTCGGGAGATTTGAGCAAAAGGTAAGCAAAAAATATCAACGAGCACGAACGCCAATATGAGAGAAAAACAGAATCCAAAAACGCCATTTTATCCTTAAAGTATTACTCGATATTCTATACTATACTATAATTATGTATCAGGATCAATTTCAATATTTCTTCTCCTGAATCAACTGATTTATGATGCCTTTTAGTTTATTGTTATGCTTCCCTGTTGTTATTATTGGAATCGATGGCGTATTGAAAAATAGGAAGCTGAAAGAATAGAGAGAGAAAAAGAGGGAAAAAGAGGCAGCATCAGCAGTGCTCATATGCGATGGCATTCTACGTTATATCCAGTACGGATATACCGTCCCAAGATACTTGGTCTTTCTTTAATAGAGGAGAGTTATTACACCAATATGCTTATTGTCAATAAAATATTTTACAACGTGAAAGCAATTATAATATTCAATGAAAATATAAAGGTTGTACAAGAATTGATTTTGAGGAATGTAGAAATGGTGAATGTGGAATACCAGTTAAGAGTTCTGCAATTTTATATCTTTTCTATCAACTCCATTGCCGCTTTCATATGTCCAAGCTTTCAGGGCACATATTTGGGAATAAGGAACTCTTTTATCCAGTATAACCTGATCTAAATCTCAACAACAGTTATCTAAATGTAAACGACGATTCTGGAAGTCAATGATATCGATCTATAACTTGCTGAAGTATTTGTCTTCCTTTGCAGTTATATCCAAATAAGGACTATGTGCACTAACAAAGACTACAGTTACAAAACCTTGTAACAATTAAACCGGACAATTGCCGCACTGGCCGGTCTTGCCTTGACGGTTGGAGCTTGGGCCAACCACAGAGACAAAAAAAATTTTTCCAACCACGCAAGACTCAAGGTTTCGAGACAACAAAGAGGACAATACACAGAAAAACATAATACTGATATTGTAATCCTCAGTATTTGCCTCCCCCCATAAACACCCAAATCTACAGCACAACATCAATCAATTCTGAATTTTCAACAAGAGTATATTCGAAAACAAGTAAAATAGCGCTATTAATTTATATTGTCCTGCAATAACATTATCTTCAATTAATAGCTCGCGATCTGAAACCTTAATAGAAAGAAGATTCTAATCTATGAGGCAAAGAAAGAATACCAAAAGATATTTATAGAACCTACTTCCAACTTCTTTGCATCTCTCTTTTAGAACCTATTGTAACTCAGATTTTCATCCACACACAAAACAACAACAAAACAAAAAGATATTAATAATTGAATATTGTTAATGAATAATATTGCTGCTGCTGCTACTAACACTACTAACAAGCCTACTATTATTCTGTCTACTTTGCTACAACATTTCGCCGACCAGATACTTATCCTAGTTACAACTGCTACCAAAACTTCCTTTGCTCAATCCCATCAAAAAATCCATTATCTTTTGAATAAAAGCAATAACTTCAACCTTCTTTATAAAAGTTATTTCTGCCAACTAGTCCACTACTATTTTATTCACCTTCAAGAAAATATTCCAAGTAGTAATACAAATAACCCAAATTCTGCTTCTCCAATCGTTGATTTATTAATTGCAGAATTCAATTACATTTCTTGTCATTTACATTTAGTTTCCTCAGTCTTTGTTGCGTTTTACGGTGCATTATCATTAAACCCTCTTCAGTCTCCGATTGACTTTGGAACTTTTTTTACTCCTCTAGGACAAAAATCAAAGAAATCCCCATTCGTCCCATTTTTCACCAAGTTCTGTGTTGCATTAAGTTTGACTACCAACAGATCATCGAAATCCTGTGAAGCTTATACTCATTTCATTAAGGATATCCCTACTTTTTTAAAATCTTCAATCCCTGAACTAATTCTTTCTTTGGATATCTCTTCTGAAGAAAAAAACTTGTCAAATTTTTTAAGACTATTCTTTGATAGTCCAATTTTAAATTTTCCAGAAAAATTAATAGTAGCTAATTTTGTGTTTGAAAAGTTATCCCTAGAAAAATCTCCAGTCTTGAAGTCAAATATCTTATTGTCCCAAATAACTTCATTATTTGCAAAAATGACTACCATTAAATCTGTTCTTGAGCAAACAAATCCGGAATTGATTTCCATAGAATATGTTTTCCATATATTGTCTGTTTTGCAAGATCAACAATATCTCAATGAATCAATTGCTTTAATATTGGCTGAAATTATTCTTCCTCAATCTCAAAGCCTTTCAAATAATTCTTCTGCCAGCACCGCACTTACAGCGAAATCTGTGGACATAGCTGATTATACGCCACTTCCAATAACGAATGAAATAGTCCGTATGTCTATCGATGATGCATGCAAAAAAGCTCTGTTGTTCCGCAGTTTTTGCACCACTCTTAAATTGCAACCTGATTGGCAGGTCGTATATCAATCTCTAATGGAAATTATTACTTCCCATTTTGATGGTAGTGATACTAAGCCTACCTTTGTGTCTCTTATACAATTTTTTGCATCATTGCCTTCTGACCAAGATATAGATTCTTTTCTCGTTTTAATTCTTCAACAGCAAGATACTGCACAATTTACAAAGAGTACCAATTTCTGGTTTCCTCTTTACAGTTTCTTCCATCATTTTAATCCTACTTCAATAGATTCTCAAATGAATAATAATAATACTGGTTTCCATAACATTTCTATTTTCCAGACGCTTGACCCTGTTTTTAACGCTTCCCTTAATGATATTCCACTTCAATTAATTCAGGAAGCTTCTTCGTCTTCGTTATTAAGGTTTGACTCTGTTTCACAAATTTGTATTTTTGTTCCAACAGTTCTTTTGTCTCCAGAAGCTCCTCACCAAATCGCAGAATTATATAAATCAGATGTTTCTAATAATAGCGCAGCAACAAGCAACTCGCATTATCTTTTCTTTTCAGCTATCACTCACAATGCATCACGGATACCTGCCGAAGTCTCTTCGAATTCAGATTCTTACTATCTGATCATTCCTCGTATCTTGATCTCGTGGTTATCCAGCAAGCTGTCATTCTTACCATTTGCTATAAAAAAATTAATTGTTTCTCAAAATAATTTGGTTTGGTTGATGAAATTCATCCGTGAAGATCTCGTGGCTGGTACTAGTGCTAATTTCCCAATCATCGATACATTTGCTATTCTCATGGCACAATTGGGTTATATTCCTGTTATGCTTGATCATCCACTGCAGAATGCTACTTTGCAAGATTTTAAAGCTTTGTTCAATTTAGCTGCGCGTTCTTCTTCATATCTATTTGATATGTACAAGCATTTCAAGAACTATATGAATGCTCAACCTTCGCAAAAGAATGAAATCATCCAGTTCCTCATTGCGGATATGTCGGCAATTGTGAAACAATCGCAACAACAAATTGCTACTGCTACTAATGGTACAGCCACAAATGAGCAAAATGTTCCTTTGTCATTACCATTCATTGACGATGTTTTGAAGATTATCACTGAAGCTGAACCTTGTTATTCTAACAATGAAGTGAAAAACTTACTCAGAGTGTCTATTCTGGCATATCCCTCGCTTATTGCATATGCATGCTCAAATCATTCTCCATCTGAGGGCCCAGCGGCTAAGAACCCGGCGATTATTGTTTCCAGCAGTCCATTTCCACAGGCAGTTGAAACTGAAATGAAAGATTATTATCAAAGAATGTATAATAACACTTTAGAAATTACCGAGTTCATTTCTATTCTTCGACAACTCCTTCTTGTTCCAATGTTCAACGCAAGTGGCATGGATAATCAGTCTATTCAACGTTACCAGTATAGTCAATATTTGTTCTCTTGTATGGTTCATTCCATGCTAGATGAATTCCGTTTCTTTAATGAGTATCCTTTGGACGCTCTTAGAAAAACTTCTTTACTTTATGGCCTGTTGATCAAGTTTGATTTGGTGAATCTGTATGTTTTACAACTTGCGCTCAGTTTTGTTCTTGAAGCCTGTGCCGAGAGTGATAATAATTTGTTTAAATTTGCTGTTCAGGTTCTTCTCAGTACCAAAGAAAGATTGCCAGAATGGCCAAAGTATGTTGAAAAATTATCCACTATGGAAAGTTTACATCAACAAGGACAGCTTGCTCCATTATTAGACCACATTCGTGCTATAACTGCTGAGGCTAAACCAACACCTTCTGCCAGTGCAAATATTAGTAGTAACAGTGGTGAATCTGCAGACCAAGAAGACCAAGAAGAAGATGTTCCATTTAAATCTATTTGTTCTGAAGTTGCGTTTGCAATGCAAATTCCTCAAGAATTATCTCCACAAAACGATATTCAAGCCAAGATTCTTTTTGAAGTGAATAATGTGAGTGATGATACGCTAACGCAGCGTGCCGATTCTATTAAGAAGAACTTACGTCCTTCAAAATACGACTGGTTTGCAACTTATATTGTTGGTCGCGCTAGAAATGAGTTAAATTATCAACAATTGTATTCTTCTTTAGTAAAATTACTTAAAGCTCCATTATTAGAACAATACGTCTTACGATGCACACTTAAACTGATTTATAATATTTTCAATTATGGTTCTACTGATTCTCAAAATGATCGTACCCATTTGAAAAACCTAGGTTCTTGGCTTGGCTTGATTACTATTGCTAGAGATATCCCAGTTTTAAGAGATAATATTGCAGTTAAAGAATTATTGTTGGAAGGTTACATCAACGACCAAATGACATTCACAATTCCATTCGTCTCGAAATTACTTACCGAGTCTGCCAAATCCAAAGGAAATAAGATCATTCGCCCACCTCATAATCCTTGGATTTTAGCTCAAATCGAATTACTTGTTGAAATTTACCAAAGCTTGGATATTCCAATGAGTTTGAAATTTGAAATTGAAATTCTTTTATCTGTTCTAGATTTGAAGATGGATCAAGTTGAAAACCGTCACTTTTTGAAAACTCATTCTAAGGAAGAACTCAAGGTGATTGTCGCAAAAAGAAATAAATCTAAGAAGCTGTTGCTTAAATCATTACCAGAGATTCCAATTCAGCAACAGCAGCAACAGAATATAATTGTTCAACAGCCACAGCAAATGGTTGGCGGTATACAACGCGTCCAAGATGTTGCTGGTTTGCAGCAACAACAATTAATAAAATTAAGATTGCAGCAGCAACAACAACAACAGCAGCAACAACAGTTTAACCAACAGCAACAACAGCCTCAGTTGCGTCAACAACCATCTGGTACTCAACCTGAAATGAATACTGCTGCTGCTACTGCAATTGCATCAATTGACAATTTTGCTAATAATTTGACTGGTCGTTCATACTTTGCTCTTCATCCTAATGTTAAGCGTCTCTTTGTTCAAGCTTTTATGAAGATTATCAGAGAAGTTTTGCCACCTGCTGTTGACCGTGCTGTTAATATTTCTGTTAACACTGCTCACACACTAGTATTGAAGGATTTTGCTTTGGAAGCGGACGAAAACAAATTGCGTCGTACTGCTGTCTTGCTGACTAGATCTATCTCTCAAAACCTTGCCAAGGTTTTTGCTAGAGACTTGATTTATAAGAATGTGTATGAGACAGTATATCAGGCTCTTAATTTGAACGCTAGCAATTCTAACTCTGTTGAGCAACAAGCTATAGAGCAAACCTTGTTGGGTGTTCTTAATGAAAATATAGATCAAGCTTGCTCTATTATTGAAGTTGCTGCTATGGAAAAGGCTACCGCTGAGATGGATATTGCTTTAAGACCATCAATATTTGCTAGAAGACAACATAAATTGGAGAATAATGGTCAAGTTTTCATTTCACCGTCTGTCTCTAGATGGTCGTTAAGTTATCCTCAACCATTAGGTTTAACTGCTCAAGGAGTCACTAATGAACAGTTGTCAGTGTATGAAGATTTAGCTAGATTGAGCATGGGTAACCAAAGACAAAGAACTCCACAACAGCAACAGCAACAACTCGTTCAACAGCAAATGGTTCAGCAACAACAAGCTACTGCTTCTACTCCGGCTGTTCAGATTCAGCAGACTGCTCAAAGGCAACAATTAGTTGGCCAACAAGTCCCAGGAAATGTGGAATCTAATCCCGATCAAAGAGCTGCTTTTAGTCAATCAGTTTCATACTTGCAGCTGTTGCTTGAAGCTCTTCTTAAAGCTCTTTCTGAAACTCCTGATATGCATTTCAACCAACTTCAAAATGGCCATATTGTTAAGAGCGTCTTAGCACAAATTCTAAATATCTGTTCTAAAACTAAAGGCGAGGAAATCTATGTTAAGGTAGCACAATTTACGGTTAATGCTTTATTCACTTCTTCTGAGTCCGTTTTAGCTAGAGAAACATTAGTTTTTTTGTTGAATAAATTATGTGAACTTTCTCCTTCAACGGCCAAAGATGCTGGTTGGTGGCTTGTTCATGCTGAAGATGATAGAAAATATAATTCTAAGATCATGGCCACACTACTTAAGGTTGGCTTGATTTCCCCTCTGGATTTGGATGCTTCCGTCGCAAAGGCTATTTCCTCTAAAAATTCAACTGCCATTAAGTTTGCCGCAGAACTAATAGAAGAAACGTTACTCACTAGCGAACCGTTCTGTCTTAGAACTGATTTTGTTGGCACTATTGAAAAATTAAATGAACTTCAAAAAGCTGGTTCTAACGATATTGTCTTACAAAATGTTTTGAATAAGCTTAACGAATCCTTAGCTCCGATTAATACTGGTAGCAAGATTCTCTTGTGTTCCCAAATGGGCTATATTTTTGTTGAATGGATCAAATTGTTGCAGCACAACAATATTGATGATAGATTATTGTACATTTTCATTTATCAATTATATGAGAAAGAAATAATTACTAAACCTGCTTATATGTCCACTTTTTTTAGAACTGCTACGGAAATGGCTATTGCTTCTTTCTTGGATGATGGTTTTCCGTACAGCAGAAGTGAAGAAGCTGATATTTTTGTTGGTACTGATGCTTTAGCCAAATTGATTATCAAAATTATTGTATGCCAAACTGATGATGCTGATAAGAAGATTGAATATTTAAAACAAATCTTGACAATTATTACTTTAGTTTTTAATAAGGATCATGCTGATACCAAAGAATCATTTAATGAAAGACCATACTATAGAATATTTTCTACCTTATTAAGTGAATGGTCTGATATTCGTTGTAAATTCCCAATTATGGTTGATGGTCCAGAAAAAGCAGCTTTATTAGATTTTGACAAGAAATTCTATTTAGTATTAGCTGACTTTTTTATTATTTATCAACCATTGGCCTACCCTGGTTTCACTTTCGCGTGGTTAACATTGATTTCTCACCGTATGTTTTTACCTAACGTCTTAGAAATTCCTGATAAAGCTGGTTGGAAGAAACTATGCTCATTGATTGTTTGTGTGTTGAGATTTATCTCCAGAAATATGGATGGGGAAAACATCACAAAAATTATTGGCATTGTTGATAAAGGCTTAATCCATATTTTTGAACTTATTCAACAAGATTATCCAGAATTCTTTATTGAATACCATTATGTTTTTACTTACACTATTCCATCTGTTTTATTCCAACTAAGAAACATTGTGTTATCATCGTTTCCTAAGAATGCAGTATTGTGCGATCCATTTAATATTGATATTAAGATTGAAGCAATTGAAGAGTGTTCTAATGCTCCGCTGATTGGAATCAATCCAGGAAATGACTTATTGAAAGCTGGTTTGAAGAAACCTGTTGATAATTACATCCGCATTCCGCATAATTCTATTTTTAAGTCAATTCTTCATGGTATGAAGACGTCGGAAGTTGAGGATAATGGTGTAGAAGTCAATGTGAAGTTGATCAACGCATTAATTTTATACGCTACTATTAGTGCAACAGAATCTTCTCGTCTTGATTTTAACCCACAGGCTTCTGAAGTTACACTTATAACTAGCCTCTTGCAAGACTCTTCTGTTGAATTACAATACAATGTTATCACAGCTATTGTTAACCAACTTAGATATCCTAATTCTCATACTAAATGGGCCAGTCTTCTTATCAAGCATTTATTTGAAGATGATAATTTGAAACAGTTAATCACTAGAGCCTTTTTAGAAAGAATTGTTGCTTCTAGGCCACATCCATGGGGCGTTGTTTATACTTTTGTTGGCTTATTGAAAAGCGAAAATTTCACTGAATTTGATTTCGTGAAACAAACTCCAGAGTTGAGTGGTATTTTTACTGCTTTTGCAAAGCATGTCTCTGCTAATTAATAATATCTTCAACTACAACTATACATATATTTAAACATAAATACTTTTCTTTTCTTTTTATTATTAATATTTTATTTGCCATACTGCTATATAATTTTGCTTATTTAATGCATTTAAGTTTGAAATCCTTTGTAAAATTCTGATTGTTTTGAATTCATTTAACCACATCTAATCCGATTTGAAAATTACTATCAAAACAGGTAAACTGGAGTGCGAATAGATTCGGGTTTATTTTTTTTTTTTTTTCAATTTTTCGAATGAAAACAACACAACCAAACAAAGGGCGAACGAAAAATTCTGAAGAAAAAAGTGCTTTTGAACACGAAAGGATACATATCTTGGCTTTTTAAACTGTTCATATGCTACTGGAAAACGTTTATATTAAGGGAATATTTGAATCAACTATTCAATACAATTCTTGGTTTTGTTTTGTTAATTCAATTTAACTCTTTTCAATATTACTGAAGAAGACAGCGTATAATAAGACAAAATGACAGAAGCTGCTTACACCTTAATCTTTGATACCGATACCAACAAGACCTCTGTTCAAGAGTTCAAGAAAATGTTGGAAAATCCTAAGGAGGATGTTAAAATTGATGCCATGAAAAGGCTTCTCATTGCCATGCTCAATGGATCTCCGATGCCAGATTTATTAATGCATGTTATTAGATATATCATGCCTTCTAAGAATAAAGAATTGAAAAGATTACTTTACGTATACTGGGAAATCGTTCAAAAAGTTGATGACAAAGGTAATTTGAAGAGTGAAATGATTTTAGTCTGTAATGCTATTAGAAATGATTTGCAACATCCAAATGAATATATTAGAGGTCACACTTTGAAATTCCTTACAAAATTAAAAGAATCAGAATTGTTGGAACCTTTGATCCCTACTGTAATCCAATGTTTAGAGCATAGACATTCCTATGTTAGAAAGAATTGCATTTTTGCTATTGCATCTATTTATAAATTAAATCCAAACTTGATTCCTGATGCACCAACTATTTTAACTAATTTATTTGTCACTGAATATGACCAAATCTGTCTCAGAAATGCTTTCGTTGTATTATCAACTTTGAATAGGGATGCTGCATTGGATTATATGACTTCAAATGCTCAACAAAATCCTTTATTAAACTTAGCATTTATTGAATTTATTAGAAAAGATTTGAAACAAGCAAGTGATGAAGACAAATCTACTTACTTTGACTTACTTACTGAATTTTTGGATAGTGATGACACATCTATTGTCTATGAAGCTGCTTTGACTTTGACTTTAGTTAGTAATGTTGACGAAGTTGTCGCTCTTGCTGGTAAGAAATTCATTGAATTGACCAACAAAGAAACTGATAACAATGTTAAATTGATCTGTTTGTCAAGAGTCGTTGAGTTGAATGAAAAACATCCAGGTGCTTTCCAAGATTCTATCTTAGATATTTTGTCTATTTTGTCTAGTACTGATCTAGATGTGAAAAAACAAACATTGAACTTAGTCCTAGATTTGATTGAAACGAAAAACGTTGATGATGCCATCAAATATTTTAGAAAAGAATTAGTTAAGGTTCTTGCTGAAGAAAACACATCCGAAACTTCTAACCAATATAAACAATTACTCATTCAAACAATTAACAAAATTTCTATTAAATTCATTGATTATTCCATTGAAATTGTCGATTTATTATTAGAATCTTTACCTCACTTACACAGTCAGTCAGCGTATGAAATTATTAATTTTGTTAAGGAAATAATTGAAAAGTTTCCAGCTAAGAGTGATCATATATTGTCCAAGTTAATTGAATCATTGCCCAATGTTACTAGTAGTAAAGTTTTAAGAGGTGCATTATGGATTCTTGGTGAATATTGTACTACTGAAAAGGATATCCAATCAGCCTGGAAATTTATTAGAAATAATATAGGTGAATTGCCAATCTTGGCCACAGAAAAAAAGAAGTTGTATCAGCCATCTACAAGTGACGACGGTACTGCAACTTTATCTAAAAGTAAGCATCAACCGAGTGGCCCTGTTATCTTGCCAGATGGTACTTATGCTACTGAAAATGCCTTAACTGCTATGGATAATGATGTTTCTGGTAATAGCGATGAAGATGACACCAATCCATCATTAAGAAAACTTATTTTAAGTGGTGACTTTTATTTAGGATCTATTCTATCTTCTACTTTATTGAAATTAATTTTACGATTTGGTAAAATTTCAGAATCTGTTAAGATTTTATATGGTTTGAAAGCCGAAGCCACCTTAATAATGGTTTCTATTTTGAGAGTAGGTGAATCTGGTATTGTTAAGGAACATATCGATGAAGATTCAGCAGAAAGAATTTTGTCATACATCAGGCTCTTAGTTGAAGATTACGAAAACCTTGAAGAACAACAAAAGATTATTAGTGAAGGTTTCTTGGTTGATACTAAACAAGCATTTGAAAAACAATTAGAAGAACACGTCAAAGAAGATCTTATCTCGGATAAGAAAGAAATTATCCATGAATTAGATGAACCAATTTCTTTCAGACTTCTTGCTAACTCAAATAATGATTCTACTACTAACGATGCGTTCAACGACGATGAAGAACTTGAAGCTATCAATGCTAATGCTATCACCCTAGTTGGTGGTTCAAATAAAGAGAAACTTGCTTCAAGATTGAGTAAGATTATTCCTTTAACTGGTTTCTCCGATCCAGTTTATGCTGAAGCTTATATTAAGGTGCATCAATTTGATGTCGTTTTAGATGTGTTAGTCGTTAACCAAACAAGTGCCACATTAAGAAATTTATCTGTTGAATTTGCAACATTAGGAGACTTAAAAGTCGTTGACCGTTCAGGAAGCGCCAATGTTCCAGCGCATGGATTTCATAAGTCCAGCTCCACTATTAAAGTTACTAGCGCTGATACGGGCGTAATATTTGGTAATATTTTATATGATGGTCAACACGCTACAGATCAAACCATTGTGATTTTGAACGATGTTCATATTAACATTATGGATTATATCAAGCCAGCTACTTGTACTGAAGCGCAATTCCGTAAAATGTGGAATGAATTTGAATGGGAAAACAAGATTGTTATTAAATCATCTACCATTAGTTCTTTGAAAGAATACTTGGAATTGTTATTAAATAGTACTAATATGAACTGTTTGACAAGAGGTGCTATCATTGGTGATCAACATTGCCAATTTTTGAGTGCCAATTTGTATTCCAAGTCCAGTTTTGGTGAGGATGCATTAGCTAATTTATCTATTGAGAAGACAGAAGATGGTCCAATCTTAGGTCATGTTAGAATTAGATCTAAAGGACAAGGCTTAGCTTTGAGTTTAGGTGATAGAATTGCCTCCATCGCTAGAAAAAATCAAAAAGGAAATTCTAAGTTTGCATGAAGCTCAGCATAAAAATACATATAAATATATAAAATTATTTTTACTGATTTAGCCTTAAATGTTGATTATCAATTAATTTGTAGTTTTTGATACTTAACCGTTTCAGTATGGTCGAATTATTTATCTACAGGTTCATTATACTAGAATATATGTATGACAAAAGAAATAAGAATAATTGGATACCGCTAATATTAATATAATACATGACAATATTAGTTAATAGTACCAATAATAGGAAATAAAATATAAAGTAAAAGTGAAATTAAGAGGACTTAACATATAAAAAAAAATTATTTAAAGTATTAACAAGCAAAATAAAGGTACTATTGAAATTAATTCATAAAACCAGATGAATCTATTTCGAAATTCCCTGTACCAGCAGCGCCTCCTGAACCTACAACAGTACTTAGACTAGGCAATCCACCTCCTAAGAAATCCAACATCATATGCATGCCACCACCACCAGAGTAGTCATCTACATCTGCAGGTAATACTTTACAGACACCCTCCAAAAACCAGACTTTATCTTTCCATTCACTGGTGAAACTTCGAAGCATCGTATAGTAGCATCTCATAATTCTCATGGCAGCCAAATCACCTGTCATTAATAATGCTAAAAATGTTTTGTCTAATAATGCAGGAAATGAAAAGATTCGCAAGATGAAATCTGACTTATACCGTTCATTATAAAGTTTATCCAAATACGCTAGAGTCACCAAATATGGAGAAGTGTATTCAACAGGATATAAATCCGCAATCAGCGGGTCGAAACATTTCAAGTCGGAGTAAAACTTGTTATTTCTTAAAGGCAGAGAGGTTCCTGTAACATTCAAACTTTCAGGACCATTATTCATTATATCACCTAGATCACTCAAGTCAACGCTTATGAATTTATGGAACCTTGAAGCTTTGTTCAACGGCCAAACAGCCGTTAATATAGTAGCAGCGCCTTTGACATGATAAATCCAAGCTGATGCAGGTAACGATTTTGGGGATGCAGACAGAGTCAATGATGGTAAACTAGCATTAGCTAAAGCATCCATAATTAGAATAATAGCTGAAGCGACTAAAGCATCAGTGTTTTCTAAAGAGATCTCCAAGACTGCATCACGAAGAAGTTTCAACGCTTCACCTCTATGATAATATACATATTCATCTAAACCATCTTCAGTTCTTGATAAATGGGTAGCGCTGAAAGCAAGAACTGAATGCATCAAAAAAGGATAGTCAAATGCTAATTGAGGCACATAGTCAGACCACAATTTTTCTTCAGAGATACCTGCTGCTGTGATTGTAGGCCAAACTTTAGAAGTATAATGATACATTAATTTGAGATCTAGCATATGAAGCTTTGGAGATAATTCAGGGTTGTCATAAGATGGACTCTTTGGAGGTGAAGAGGAAGCTGCTGCTGCTGCAGTTGCGGCCGCAGCCGCCGCTGCAGCAGAAGAAACACTAGAAGCATTTGCTGCTGAATGACTTTGATCCGCATTATCATTGTCATTATCAGTACCATCCATTGCAATTGCAATTGTAGAACTGGCTTTAGCAGAATTAATGAATGGCATATCAGAAGGTAAGTGTACTCCGTTGGTGCCAAGGTTTGAAGAAATATTCTTCTGAGGAGTATGAGTATCATTATTAATATCAGAAACACTTAAATCTGATTTTACAGAGTCGCTAACAATACAGGGTTTCCCTTGTGAAGATGCAGAGTCTCTTCTTGTATCTTGAACTCTGGAAGCCAATGTGTTCAAACCTGGATACAATTCATTAGAATTTGCTAAGTTCAACAACGATGAGGCAGTGGGAACTTCCATATTGTTTGCCAAAAACAGGCTGAGAATTGTACCTAATGGATTTGCGTTTTGCTGAGAAGATGAATTTCCCAAAATAGAAAGAATAGAAGAAAGAATATTTCCTTTGTTTTGTGGTGTTTGTGGTAATGACGGTACTTGATGTTGTTGTTGTTGTTGCTGTTTTTGGTTTCTAGAATTCTTTGAATTCAAAGATCTGTCATCAATGATAGTATGCGATCGAACAGTAGATACAGGGGGCGTAGCGTTAGCACCCGCCACTGTAGATGATACGAATTGTTCCATCGCAATACCAGTATCTTCCTGCTTAACACCTTTGCTCAAAAAAGTTGATATTCCTGCACTAATATCTGAGGAACCAGATAATAAATTCTTCACTGTATTATTACTAGCTGATAAAGTATTTGTGGCATTTGCTAGTAAGAGCTGAATCGCTGCATTTGTGGACGCAATCGAACTTGTCCCATTGTATGAAGGAAGCATATTCATCAAAGGAGAAGATGCAACAGAAGAACTTTGTAATTTATTTAAGCCGACGGAAGATAGTTGGGATTGAGCAATTGAAGCTGTCGGCGTGAAAGGAGACGAAGAGGAAGAAGAAGACTGCGCTGATGGATCATCGTTGGCAGATGGATCTTGTGGAGATGATTTCACTCCTAATTTCAGTGACCTGTTTGTAGATTTCTGAGAAGCCTTTGCTAGTGCGATATTTGCATATGTACACTCTAGTTTCATATGGACACACTTTGCGCAGATAGGCTTTGCTTCATCACATTTAACTCTTCTTCGTTTACATGTGTTGCAACCGCTTCTTGATTTAGTATGGAATTTTCTTTTAGCAACAGACTTAACTGGTTTTTTGTTAGCAGGCTTCAGAACTTTGCTGGAGCCTGAGCTGAGCACTGAGTCACTCATATTTTAGTTAATATGGTTTACTTGAAACGATAGATAATATGGTCAATAAATATCCAATAGACAGGCAATTGCTGCTGTGGGTGAAACAAAAGGATTCCGGGGAAACAAAAAATGACTGTAAACGATGTTGGAATAACCAATAATAGCCAGATATTACCTATAGTGATATTTTGTTGAAAAATAGCTATGGTTGTATATATGATCTACAATATCTGAGGTGCTTTGGAAGGAAGGATTATCTTAATTTTGTTGAAAAATAAGCAAGAGAGGACACTATCTGACCTTACCTTTTTGAACCTTGAGTTAGAGGCTTGAACCAAGTTTCTGCAGTAGCTGATCAACACACACTGATAATATCGAGTTGGTATTGTGACTTAAGATTCTGATATCAGTATGGATATTCAAAAGTATATGTTTACCAAACCAAACTCTTTAATAGGCTAATGGTATATTGGCGGAGTTATACGAATGGGAATCGATTAGCTATACGAGATCAGAATTTCTTTCCCGTTAGATTGATCGTTGGGAGAGAGAAGAAAAAAATCAAGTAAAATTGAAAAATGAAAAAAAAAAAAAATAACATAGAAAAAAAAAAAAACATTCCGATACCGGGAGTCGAACCCGGGTTTGCTCGGTGAAAGCGAACCGTGCTAGCCGTTACACTATATCGGAAATATGATTAATAATTTTCTAATGGAAAAGCAGCTGCACCCAAGTTCAATTAATTTGTACACCTGATAACCTGTACATCGAAAATATGGAAAAAGCAGGGCTCATTGAAAACCCATACAAATATTAATTGAGAGCACACACACGTATAACTAAATTTTAAAAAAGAGGAAAAAAGTTGTAAAGCAGATTTGATCCATAGAAGTCACTTCTCTTAATAAATTCAGTGACAGAATAGAGAAAGTTGTTAATTGTTTTTCCCAGCACTTAAAGATAGTGATAGAGTAGAGTCGTCTAGAGCTCTTTCCAAGCATAAATTACAAAAAGTAATTACACAAAAAAAAGGTGATAATAGGGATTTTTGAACCGCAATTTGCTTTAGTTTTTTTTCTCCTCTTCGCTTTTGTAATCCATTTCATTAAGATAGCCAACAGTCACAATAATGAACTTCCTCCGTAAAAGAAAGAACAGTTTGGTGGATGGCAACGAGGTGAAGTCCAGAAGACCTGCCAATACTGCGTTCAAACAACAGCGTTTAAAATCATGGCAACCGATCCTTACCCCTAAGTCAGTGTTACCTTTGCTTCTTGTGGTGGCGGTTATCTTTGCTCCATTAGGCGTGGTAATGTTAATCACTTCATACAATATCGAAGAATTCCTGGTGAATTACACGGATTGTGAAACCCTTGCCACTGCTGACGGGTATAGCGATATACCAAGCAAGTATCTCACTTCCCATTTCAAGAAGAGCATGTCAAGTGAGCCACAATGGAAGATATCTAAAAAAACCGTGGATGTCGAAGGTGGTAGCTACGATACTACTGTTTGTAATATCCAATTCAATGTACCAAATTCTATCAAAGCCCCAGTCTACATGTATTACCGTTTGACAAGCTTTTACCAGAACC
This sequence comes from Saccharomycopsis schoenii, assembly GCA_010994365.1. Taxonomy (NCBI): domain Eukaryota; kingdom Fungi; phylum Ascomycota; class Saccharomycetes; order Ascoideales; family Saccharomycopsidaceae; genus Saccharomycopsis; species Saccharomycopsis schoenii. The sequence continues at coordinate 359,328 of JNFU01000010.1, read as the reverse complement.
ATAGAGAGTACGTTGAGAGTTTTGATTTGCCGCAAATACGGGGTGAAGCCGTTGCACTAGATGATTTAAGTAGTGATTGCTCTCCGTTGAAGAGTTTGAATAGTAAACCAATTTATCCTTGTGGTTTAATTGCTAATTCTGTATTCAATGACACTATCAGTAACCCCGTTCTTCTAAATCCAAGTGGATCAGACACTGAACAACCCTACAATTTGTCCACTACTGGAATATCTTGGTCTTCAGATGTCAGTAATTGGAAAAAGACTAAATACAACGCTTCAGATATTTCTCCGCCCCCAAATTGGGTTAAAAGATTCCCTAATGGATATACTGACACAAATTTACCTGATTTTAGTAAAGATGAGATTTTCCAAAACTGGATGAGAACTGCAGGTCTTCCTGATTTTATGAAGTTGGTGGGTGTAAACAGAGAGGATGAATTTACTGATGGTAATTACAGAATTGAAGTGGAAATGAATTATCCATCATCTTTATTCGGTGGTCATAAGTATGTTGTTTTAACTACCAACTCAGTAATTGGTGCAAGAAACATGAGTTTAGGTATCACTTATATTGTAGTTGCTATCGTTTGTGTTATTGCAGGTATTTTCTTCTTGGTCAAACAAATGATCAGTCCAAGAAAGATTGGCGATAATAAGTACCTTGATTTCAATAAAAGAGAAGTGTTGTAAGAACATTTTTTCTTGGTTTATATACATAGGTTATTTATTCAATATACATTAAGCATTACTTCAAACTTACAAGATTTGAGCGGATTAATATTTTTTCCTTTGTACAAATAATTGTTTATACAATCAATGATTTATTAATATATAGATTTGCTTGGACAAACAGATCTTAAAAGAATTCATTTAAAAATTAACCCTTTTTTGAAATGCTCATAGATCCTTAAATATTTTTTTTGTTTATGTGTATGTATGTGTTACTTGTTTCCCAAAGAATGTTAAACAGGACTTTATCAGCATTTTTAAAGTATTTTCAATTTTTGAATGTTTTTTTAATATTATGGTTGTTGAATAATTGCTCAGGTTCTTGGTTTAGTGGTGAGTTGGCTTGATTTCTTCAACAACGAACCAGTCATCTGAAACAGCATCTTCAGCACCAGCTGGAGCAGAACCTTCAGTTTCAACATTAGCGGCTTCATAAGCAGCAATGTCAGTGGTGATGTCACCTTCAACTTCTGGAACCTTTGGGGAAACTGGTAATTTCCAGGCCTTGGTGGCAGATGCAGCGTCGGCAGCAGAAGCAGCGGTTGGCTTGAAGCTCTTCAACTCAGAAATGTATAAGTCAGAGATTAAGTTTCTTCTGGCTGGAGCAGCAGAAAAAGATCTAACGGCAGATCTGGCGAAAGTCTATATAATTACTGTTAGTAAGCTGCTAATTAATTTATATCATTTAAGAACACAATCATAGTTGACTGAAAAATGGGCATAAGAGTAAGTGAATCTACTTTGTGCCTGTGAGAGTATCAAGAGAACCATATATTTCAATGATCAAAATTAAGGTCAAGCGGGTAGATTTGCCAATGAATACCCAACATCTAAACCATGATAATAATAAAAGAAGGCCCTCATTATATCACCAATTCAGAAAAGATATTTGTTTTTAATTTCTGCAGGAGAAGCACAATAACTTGGCATTGAATCATAGAATTTTGATTTAGCCTAATACCAACTCCTTCAAGCACCTCTGCTTTTCATAGAATCATAGCAAATCAAAAATAATGTAATATTTTTCTTCAACGAACTACTTGAGGGGCACCCCTAATAATAGATAATATAATACTCGAAAGGGGTTTCATAGACTCACCCATTGAAGTTAATCAAATCATATTTCACAGTCACTTTTCTTCAATAACTCTCTACATTAGTATAACCTTAAATTAAAATGATACCTTATAATAATTTCAAGTACATAATAACGTTTTATTATTTGAACATTTGTTCTATGGCTCGTCAACATTGGTTCACAATTTCACAATTTCCCATTCTATTGTCTCTATCAACGTGTTTATTTCCACCAAAATCTCTGGATACATACAGTAGTGGATCTTCTTGCTATTTGGGAGAACATCTTGATATTGATTATAGGCTGATGATTATTAAAATATTATAATTATAACAATTGCTTAATAATTATAAAGATATATTTTAACAATATTTAAAGAAGAATCTCAACATACAATTTTTTCTCTCACTCTCTCTGTATGATTTCTTCTAGCTTTTTTTTTTTGGTGGTACCCGAATTACACACCCTAAAAAATAATATAAAGAAAACGAAAAAAAATTTTTCGAAAATTTGTACTTTAGTCTAAATGTGCGCTTAACAACAACTTATAGTGAACAAATCACACTTTTTGTTTTCTCAAATCCCAGTAAATTTTGCACGCTTCTGATTGGTTGAACTTCATTGTAATACAACGAAGTGAAGTTTCTTCATTAGCAGCTGAACAAGTACAGCTCTTCATTTGATAAATGTAAAATTCATTCGAGTGTATATATTGTTAAGAAATGAAAATAAATTTGAATATAAATATATAGGACAGGGAGAGGAAAAACATAAATAAATAAATAGATAAGTACTTAAAAAAATCAAAAATATATATAAAACAGAGAAGCGTGAAACAGCACAAGATTCAAACTATGATTTATTTTTTAATGACCAGCTTCATTCATCTGCTCATAGTAGGATTCATCTTCTTCTTCACCACCAACTTGATCTTGCATAACCATAGCACTTTCTTGGTAGGAAGCATTTTTGGCAACCAACTCAATGATTCTTCTAACAATTGGCAATTGTAACCAAGCTGGAACATAAGCTTCCAATCTAACAAATGGTCTCAAAGGAACGCGTCTGAAAGGATCTTCAAATTGGTCAGATCCATTGTTGACAGGTTCAAGGAAATCATCAGCCATACCATTACCAGTAGTCTTGACCTTATTAGCAACAGCCTGTAAAACCTCCGGTGCGATTGGAGTTTCATAATCAGCAACAGAGTATTGAGAAATCAATTTTTGAACCTGAGATGGTCTCAAAGCATAACAAATCTCATAAATGATTTCAATATCTTCACTATTATTCTTTCTTAATTGAAGCAATTTAGCAGCCTGAAGCAAATGAACCAAGAAACTGGAACCTTCAACAATGTCATGAGATTTACACCATTCTTCCAATCTGGTAACATTATAATTCAATTGCAAACCACGTTTCCAAGATAAAAAGTTTCTTCTCATAATCAAATCATTGAAACAAGTAGCATCAACAAATCTTAATAATTCAGTAATAACTTCATTGACAACTTCTTGCTCAATGAAATAAGTCTTCATAGACCAGAACACTGTATTGAAGAAACTTAAGATGTCATCCATCTTGTATTGAGAACCTTGGGAGAAAACTTTGCTCAAGAATGGAGAGTTTTCTGGAGCCATAAAGCCTGGTAAGGATTGAGATAAAATAACAGCATTAGTAGCTTTCTTTTCTAAATCTTTTTCCATCTTCTTCATCCATAAGTTATAAATATTATAACTCAAAGATTCGAAATCTTCCTTAACAACAGCAACCAAGTTCAAGTATTCATCATATTCTGCTGATGATAATTCGTTCGAGATAGTATCATTTGCAATAATAGTACTTTGAGCGAAAGATACAAAAGAGTATAACTCATGAGTGTTTGATAACCAGAAAGCACCATGTTCAATAACATCATCATCCTTCAAATTTGTAACGATGCTTTGAATAACCAGTAAGACTTCACCCAAGAAATCTTCACTTTCTTTGGTTAAACCTAAACGCCACATATCAGATAAAATAATAATTATAATCCTAGCAGGGAAGAGAACTTCTTTCTTACTCAAGTCAGCGGCAGCAGATGCTGGTGGAATCTTTAATCCCTTCAATAATGAATCAACTATTTCTTTATTTAAAGCAGCACTGTTTTGTAATAAAGACCATAATTCTTCATTGATGGCATTCAAATCTTCGTCACCAATGACTTCACCAGACCTCATAAGAGTAGCAGCAAAATCGTCAGCATTAACCATATCTTCACCAAAGCCTGGCTGGCCCATACCGTTGGTACCGTTCACGTGACGCAATTCATGAATACCTTGACCAGTCAAAGCAATAATTTCCTGTTTCAATTGAGTGATTGTCTTCTTTAATTCTTGTTCGTTATGATCATACTTAGCTAATTGCTCCTTAGCAGTATTCAATTCTTCAATATTGGATCTAACAGATTCCTTCAATTCCAATTGCTCCTTAGCCAATTGTTGTAATTTACTTTCACTCTCTTTATAGTCAAGCTTTGTTTGAGTCAATTCATGATTCAATTCATCAACTTGCGCGATATATTCTTGCTTAGTCGCATTTAAGGTATCTTTAAATTCTGCTTCCTTAGATTTCAAAGCCTGTTTAGTGGATGAATTGTCATTCAACTTCTTATGTAAAGATTCAATTTCGAGAGTTAATCTCTTATTGTCACTAATCTTGGAAGTCAACGACTGTGTCAATTCGATAACTTTATTTTCTAATCTGTATGAAACTTCTTGTAAGTGATTAACTGATTTAGCTTCAGTTTTCAACGAATTGAATTGACGAATAGCCATCTTTCTTCTCAAACAAGACTGAACAAAAATAGCTGCTTTGACATAAGTACGGAAATCCTTTCTACCGATGTACGATCTCCAAGCATTTTGAATGGTAACAGCAGCTTGAAGTTGTTTACGACCGAACATAGCATGTCTAGCCTTTTTACCCTTGAAAGCTGTTTGAATAGCAATAATAGTATTGATAGCAGAATTATAACGACGACGAACCAAATAACCTCTAAACAAAGTCTGTAAGACAGTTGCTGAATGTTCTTCGATTTCTTGTTGGATTCTGCGACGACGCAAGTAACCCTTGGAAACACTTTGTAAGCTTATCAAGGACTCACGAAGTTTAAGGTATCTAGATCTGTAAATCTTAGCACGAATATTCTTTTGTATAAGAACTGCAGCCGCATTAAGGCGTTGAGAACGAAGCTTTTCTAAATGACCCAACATACCAGCCTTAAAGAAAATCTTAGTTTCACCCATTTGGTATTTTTTGGTGTCCTGAACAGTAGCTTGCAAGATTTTGTTACATAAAAGACGAACATCTTCTCCAGTAGCATGAGATCCATTTAAAACATGAACAAAATCACTAGATGGAACTAGGATATGGTATCTTTGAGCGAATTCTTCATAAGTCCATCTAGTTGGGAAACCAGCTGTAGAAATACGGATAGTCTCGAGAACACCGCAGGCACGTAATTGAGATAAAACCATCAAGTTATCAAATTCCCAAGCCTTTTTCACTTCATTAGGTTTGATACAACGAATGTAATGCACATTAGTAGAGTTAATCGTGGTCATAAGATCGATCAAGGATTTCTTGAAAATAGAACCCAATGTTGGTTTTCTGCTGTTGGCTTTACCGGCACCACCAAACCTACCACCGCTACCACCAAATTTAGATTTGGAAGGATTAGAGGCTGCGGCTGCGGCAGCTTCCGCTTCTTTTTGCTTTTGCACTTCTTCGATTTGCTTTTCAACGGTCTCAATGATTTCCCTCAATTGTTGATTTTCACTGTTCTTTAAAGTTTCCAAATGACCATCGGAAACCGTGTCTCTGTTCTTTTCAATAAATCCTTCAGAATCATATTCAACATCAATAGCATAATGAGCAACGACAAATTTGTTACCGCCGAATCTTGGTTTCTTGAAAACCTTATTTGAAGGTGGTTTATCTAATTGAGTATACATCTTTTGAATCCWWYYTTYWYMAGMASMAGMMGGCATACGAGATTCTTCATCCAAAAGAGCTAAGATACCTAACTTACCTTCAATCAAATTGATACATGGCCTGTTATCAGAGAATTCAATAAACAGCCATTCAATCTTTTCACGAATGTACTCTTCTTGTTCCAATTTAAAGACATGCTGGTTAAATTCTTGTTGTAATTTTTCATTAGCATAATTGATACAGAATTGTTCAAAAGAATTAACTTTAAAATGTTCAAAACCATAAATATCTAAAACACCAATAAAATTAGTAGACTTGGAAAGAATCTCTTGAGGACATAAATCAGAATTCACGAAATGTACTAACCAGTCAAAAAGGTAAGAATAAATAAATTTAGCAACTGAATCCTTAGCAACATTAGCTTGAGCTGCAGTCAAATTAGTAGTAATTTTTTCAGATCTAGTAACAATTTGTTTCTTAACAATCCACTTGGCAAAATCAGCTGGTGATGAAATACCTAATAATTTACAAGCTAATAACAAGTTTGGTTCTTCAGAGGATAAAGAAGCATCACTTCTAGTAGCTGTGACTTCTATGTTACCGATATGCAACAAAGCAGCCAAGATTTTCCAAATTTCAAACTGTTTAACGGGGTCAATTCCAATCAACAGTAAGGCATTACTGGTCTCTTCAAAATCTTTACCATCATCAACATTGTTAATCTTGGAGTCCCCACCCTGATTCAAATAATGGAAATCTTCCACAGAAGTCAAAGATAACTCTTCTCTTTGCTCAGAGTTTAAACCTTCCATCATTTGATAAAAGATATGGTAATTACGTTCCAATGAAGGTTGAAATACCAATCTGGATCTTTCCAATAAATATGTGCGGATTCTAGCACCAATAATTCTAGTATGGCTATCAAAAAGAATTTCTAAGTATTTACCAAAACGGGAGGAGTTATCATTTCTTGTAGTTTTAGCATTACCAAAAGATTCCATAATAGGGTTAGTAGCCAAAATTTGTCTTTCCACGTCCGTTGTTGATAAAGCATCACCATTATCATTTCCATTAGCTAACTGTTCAACGGAGGCGAAATATCTCATAATAAACTTGGCACTGACCGTCTTACCAGCACCAGACTCACCACTGACAACCACTGTCTGATTCTTGTGGTCTCTTTTCATGCATCTGAAGGCATCTTCTGCGATAGCAAATAAATGCGGTTCTAATTCTCCACGGTTTTTGCCTGCGTACGCTTGGATGATATCATTAGAATACAATTGGTCTATTCTTTGGAAAGGGTTTGTGGCGATAAGAACAATACCTGAATAAGTGTAAATGTTTAATTGGGAGTAACGCACCTTAATGGCTTGAAGAACTGCCGGTTCGTTCAAGTAAGACAAGGAGGTCAAGTCTTCGGCGGCTTCCAAGATAGGAGGGTTACGAAGATGAGGTAAGTCCGGGTTGGAATCTTCCAAAGAAGAAAGAAGAAGCTCTTTGGTAATGGGTTCCTCGCCATCTAGTTTGAAAGTTAATTTGTATTTGCCATTTGGGAGCTGTTCATTGGAAGTCACTTCACACGGGACAAACCCCAATGTCTTGTCTGGGAACCAGCATCTGGTACCGACTTCATAGGAGGATGACATCTACGCGAAGAAGGTATTATAATATATAGACAAGGAAATGAAAGGGAAAGGAAATTAAACAAGATGCCGTACGGTAAAACGAGTGGGAAATAACTACCTGATTATTATTACCTGCAACTATAGCCGCTAATAACAGTAAATTATAGGTTTTATATGATCCAGAACTTAGCGCTGGACTTCTCTCCTTTCAGGCTTTGAATCTTCACTTTGGATATCCACTAGAATAATAACAGAACACAACTGTTTGATATATTCTTATTTATCTTGATCTTGCACTGTATACTGTAGAAGAGGGTAGTATCAGTAGCAGCGATAAACAAAGGAGATGTATGTGATAGTTGAATGTGTGTGTGTATTTCTTTGTCTGTGTGGCAAAGGTAAACAAATAGAATCAGTTTAAAGGATTGACTTGTAATCGAATATGGAGATTGTATATCATAGCTTACTGGTAGTGGGAGACCTTGTAAATTTTTTTTTCGAGGGCACTTAGTTTTTTTTTCTAGCTTCTTTTTATTCTTCGACAGATCCAAGTTTATTTTCTCCTGCTGTTCTTTTCGCTCGCCATTTTTCGATTTTTTTTTTCTTTTTTTTTCTTTTCACCAATGACGGAAAAAAAAAAAGAAAAAAAACGTGGTTATGTGGCACTGTACAAGATAGGTTAATGGTTATGTGGTCTGCTGTAGTTATGGTGCACGGTTTAGGTTATGTTATTCTGATTGGTTAGTATCCCTGCTAAAATTATTTTTTTTATTCTCTCTTTAATGCAATCTTTCATTACGATAACTTTATCTTAGTCCAAGAACAAATTTCATTCTTTTTGGTATATATACACGCGTCTGCGTTTTGATGTATTTTGATTGTTTCTATTCCTTAAGATATTCAATACAACGTCCATTAGAAGAGAACAAGCCACTATAAACCAATATTAGTTCTTCTACAACTGCTATTTAACCAAACTGGCCGCTTTTGTTATTTTGGTTGGTTTTCCGGTGAATTGTCACCAAAGAATTAATAGATAATAAGCATAGTCCATTATGAAAGACACCCCTGACGCGCCTCATATTCACATACCTGAAATAGATCTGACCACCAGCTTTGATGCAAACCTTGAAAAATTAGCGCAAATAGGCGATAGTAATCCTCTGGAAGTTGCAGGATATGTAGATACTGAAAAAGGTTGCGACAATTTATCCAGAGGCTCGCTGTCATGCTCAACTACGATTAATTCGTTCCATGAAAAGTCTCCTTCGCCATCGCAAATAGATCACAATACCGCAACTTATAGTCGTACGATTGAAACCCCTCTCTCTTCAATGGCAAACACACCCCCTTTGCTTTCCAAAAAGGATGAAATGTTGGAAGCACAACACCTTCAGGGTAAACTAAATACTGACAATGACTCATTCCAGGAGCACCACCTCCTCTTCATGTCTGATTCAGAAGTAACCATAAGTGAAACTACCGTAGATAAGCAAGTTTATGGAGATAATAACTTAATTGATTTGAAAATGCTGATTGATGGCTCTGGGAGTAATATGGATACTATTTCAAATGATGGAAGTTGTAAGGTTAAGAATATTGAAAAAAGTAAAAAAAATAATGAAACGGTTGCATATTCGGAAAACATAAATGCTACGACATCAAATGATGCGGGAATTTCTGATAATCTTGAGAGTAAAATAGAGGAGGAGTCTTCCAATGTTGGACATTTTCATGCAAGTGTAATTGTGAGTGAAACTTTACACAATTCTGCACCTACTAATGGTAATATTACCACTGATACGGAAAACCTAAAAAGCAAATCTAATGTTGCAAAAGATAATAATGGTGACACTTTGAAAAATCATAAATCTTCTGTTTGTGATGCTTCCATTGGCACGTTATTCTGCAGAAGAAAGTCCAGGCGTACAAGAAAGCCATTTTCATATAAGGAAGAACATTTGGAAAAAATGAATCGAGAATTAGAAGACGAGCTAGAAAAAGAAATATTGAAAAGCATTCTGCAGAATACTGATGATCGTGCAGAGGTAAATAATCAATTGAGTGGTGCAAATGATGAAACCGAAATTACCATGAATGCCGGTTCTGGTGAATTATCATGCAATACTAAACCTATTAAAAACTCTGACATTGATAATAATAATAATAATTTATCTGATAAAAAAGTCACAAATATAAAAAATCACAAGCGAAAATACACGAAAAATGAGCTACAAGATGGCGCTAAACCTTCAACGCAGAGAAAGAGGAAATATACTTTTAAATCAGACTCTTTGTTAGAAAAGGAAAGAATAAAGAAACTGCTAAGCACAAATAAAAAATTGAAAAAAGAAAATAAAAAAGCAAACAACTATGATAATGATCTTAGTGACTTAGATGACGATATTGTTACCTCAAGATGGCAAAGAATGATTCAGTATAATAGCATTGAACCATTATCACCATTGAAAGTTTCTAAAATACAGAAACAGAAAAAGAAATTACCACTGTTTGCGAGTGGTGAGTTCATGGAATCCAAGAAAAATACCTTCGAACTCAAAGAAATTGATTTTGATACACTTGAGAACAAGGTTTATCGTGGAAAGCGTGAATTGAAAAAGTTGAAAAAAGATGAAATAATTAGATGCAGATTAAGTTCTAATCTTCAAGAGCTTACTCGTGCTTTTGAATCCAGATATAAATTATATGAGGAGCTCTCTGACAAATGCAAAACTCTATACAAAGATATTCAAATTATGGAAGGCTTGCTATTTAGAGATAGATCAGTTCCGTTAATTCAGCAGATCAAAGACTTCAAATTTCAAATGAATGAAGTTGAGTGGAAACTCTTTGAAGAGTTCGTACGGTTTCCAGGTGTTAATAATGTTGCTTGTTTTCCAACTGATAAGGAAACTGGATTAGCTCAAAACAATACCGAAAATGATGATAGAATTCCAAAGGTTGATATATTTGATTTAAAAAAAATCCCAAGAAACAATGATAAATGCCAATTTATTCAAGCCTCGACTTTTATAAACCAATGTAATCAACATTATAAACCATTCATTGAGACATCCTCTGATTCTAATGATAGTGTTTCAAATGAGCCCCCAACAGTGAAGCTTTTCAATCCCTTTTTAGCTGGTCTTTATGAAACTTATCCCTTAATAATTCCAAAAGACGATGAATACAATCCTGTGTTTGAACTTGGTAGAACCATCGCAGTAACAGCATTTACTTTTTTCCCTGGTCATATAAAGACACAAATTATAAACTATGATAGACCACAATTTTCAGTGGTTGGTGCGTTTGCTATTGGTATGGCAAATAATGATTTATCTGTGATCCGAAACTCCGTGGCTGCTTATAATCATTTCATATCGAGTTCAATAAAAGAAATCCGTTCATACGTGTTGAAAAACTTTAATCCTCTGAAAAAGAAAAATGCACCAGAAGTTGAAGATAATACTATAATATACCATGAGCATGGAAGATGCTTCATGAATGAAATTCTTCAACAGGTTTACGTCCGTTGTATTCCAGGCAGAATCAGCGCGTTAAGGCAGTATAAAGCGTTTTCAAATAATGTCTATGGTGAGATTCTTCCACTGCTTCTATCCAAAATGTTGATGGAATGTAAAGTCAAACCAAATGACAAATTCTTGGATTTAGGATCTGGTGTTGGAAATTGTGTTATACAAGCAAGTTTGGAATTTAAATGTGAGAGTTATGGTATTGAGATAATGAAAGGTCCTCTGGATTTATGTGTGACTCAATATGAGGAATTTCAGAATAGAGCGAAATACTATGGCCTAAAATATGGTCCAGTAAATTTTTTTTTGCGAGAATCTTTCTTGGGCAATACCAAGTTAAACAGTTTAATTCCAGAAATTGATATTGTATTAGTTAATAATTATGTTTTTGATTCGCAATTAAATATTGAAGTGGGTTTGTTACTTAATGTATTAAAGCCTGGTGCTAAGATCATCCATATGAAGCCAATAGGCGGTTTTGGTCAAAAAGATAGCGTTTCTTCAAGGTTAAAATGTTACGAAGTTCCATTCCCTAACGATATGGTAAGTTGGACTCATAATAGTGGAAAATTCTTTATTGGAGAAGTTCAGAAAGATTACTTAGAAAATGCTTTTGAAATAAGATCGCAGACCCGTTCGAGGACGAAAAAGTTTGGTCTATAATTTTTTGTTTATAGATCACGTTTAAATGTTTATATATATTGATAGAAGTTAGATTTTGAAATAAAAATAAAATATATAATAATATCACTTTATTTCAAAGCATTTGATTGTAAAGATAATTTTTCACATGTTATTCTATTGAATTGTCAAATACGTCACGTGTGATACGTCTTTTTGCATACCTAAATACAACCACATACAAAAATAAAATTAATCAAATCAGCAATCTGGGTCGTTTCCTGTCATTAATCATGATTTGTTAACTTTGTTGATCCTTTACCAATATCGTATTCTTAGTTATTATTTTTAACTCACCGTAGATAATTAATACATTATATTAGACAGTTACTATAATAGTATTAATAGTTCTTCGTGATATAGCAATGTTAAATAATAATAATATAAATAGCGCTAGCGCCGTCACTCCCCCAAGCAATAGTGACCCAAAAAATGCAACACCAATAGATAATAAACCCAGCACCTCAATATCATTTACTTCCTGGCTTTCATACTCACCTAATAGTACTCCAAAATATCCGCAAATAAACAATAACAGCGAAGTTATGAAGGATTCTTCTGATCAAAATCACAGCCCACAGATCAATCAAAACAACAATGATGAAAATGAAACTTCAAAGAAAAAGAAAAAGATACCAAATAGCAAAACCAAGAATTCTACTCTAGATGGAAATGGGTCTATTACTGATGAAAGCAGCTTCAATGAAGAGACGGCATCAATAAGTATGAACAATAGTATCACAACTATGTTGACTTCCTTCTGGAGTAGTAAAACTCAGCAGTCCAGAAATGAAATATCTTCATTTGAGTATAGTAATAGCACTATAATTAATGATGACTTGCAGAAGAAGAAGGATATTATTCCTCAAGAAGTTTATGCGAGTCTAGAGCCAAATAAATTATATAGTGAAACCATTGATTTAAATACTTTTGAATTAGATAAAAAGACGATACGGTCTACAAATTATAAAAGTACTACAAATGTGGTTGTTCCAGATTTTGAGGAGTCATTAAAATTCAATAGTTGGAGTACTTATCTTGCGTCTTTTATAACTCCGATTGCTGATAAATTGCTTTGGAACGTATCAACAGGTAACAATCATCAAACGAAACAAAAGTCTCAAAAATCTGAATATAAGGAACCGCTTAATAATGCTAATAATGAAGCACATAAATCTCCGAGTGAAAATAATTGGTTTGAACCGCTACTCCGAAATAAGGAACCTAACACAAAGTTTCGTAAAGTATTGATTATTGGCGTTCATGGATTTTTCCCAACAAAAATTCTAAGACCCTTATTAGGAGAACCTACAGGAACGTCATTCAAATTTATGTTGGAGGCAGAAAATACTATTAAGCACTGGATTTTTGATAACAAACATAAATTTCAAACCGGCAAAGACAAAGAAAAGATCCAGATCTCAAAAATCGCATTGGTTAAATCGGATAAAGTTTTCAATCGTGTAAACTGTTTTATTGATGTTATAAAATATCAAATTCCTGATCTTAACAGCTATGATTTCATATATGTTGCTGCACATTCCCAAGGTACTCCTGTGTCAGTCATGTTAATGGCGCAACTTATTAAAAAAGAGATTCTAAAATTATCCTTTGATAAAACTATTGGAATTTTGGCCATGGCCGGTATCAGCAACGGTCCATTCTATGAGATGAAAAACATTTATTTAGTCAAAGCTTATTCTGCACTTGAAAGTGAATCTTTGCTGGAATTATTTGAGTTTCAAGACTTCTCCACATTACAGTCGTCTACATATAAAAAGAGCTTAAAATTATTATTGTCGAATAATGTGAAAATTGTATATGTAGGGTCAATAGATGATCAGTTGGTACCTTTATATTCGTCTACATGCTTGCTGGTCAATCATCCTAACGTATTCAGGGCCATATATATTGATACAAATTCAAATACCCCAAATTTTTTATTGAGAATCTTATCGTGTGCCTTACTCTTAAGAAATAAAGGTGTTAATGATCACGGTATAATTAAAGAAATGTCCAATGCATTAGCCGGTCCATTGACGGGAGGCGGTCATTCAAGACTTTACAATGAGTATAAAGTCTATGAACTTGGTTTGAAGTTTTTTTTAAATACAACAAATGTTGAATTTGTGGATGGAAAAGGGTTAATACCAAGTTTCACAGATTTTGATGTGTCCAAATTAGGTACGAACAAATATTATTTACCCTGGTGTCTTCGTGAATTTATGTATAGTACATGTTCCTATATCCCTGACGGTAAAACGCATGTTAAATTAATGATGCAAGAATTTGATGAATGGAATCCTGAGAAGAAGATTTTGAAAGAAATCAAGCAAAGAATGATTCCAATGAAGCCTTAGCTTTTGTTTTGTTTTTTTTTTTCAACGGACCTTTATTATTTCTATATTTAATTTTAAATCTGATAAAATGTACTATATCATAAATCAATAATCAATGTATGTACATTAGCTTCTCATTATATAATAACTTTTACATTACATTACCATATAAAAAACCAAGCTGAAATTAATCAAAGTAGAAAAAATAAACAAAAAAAAAGTAAGCAACAATCAAATAAATGTAACAAAATAAAGATAATAATATTTTTATAATAGAAGATAATAATCATTCAGCCTAGAAGAGGTGCTGATTTTAAAAATTCCAACTGCTTACTAACTTCATCGCAAACGTAAGCTCTTTCGTAATATTTATCAAAGACAGTCATTTTAATTTGTTTGACACATAATAATTGAAACATTGTTTCCCAGATTTCTAATTCAAGATCATTATTAACAAATTTTATCATTTCAAAACCAAATAATCTTAATCTTCTTTCCACGCCATTAGAATCAAGTTCCGTAAGCTTTCCCTCATTTTTCAATTGTATAGGATTCAACTTTGGAAAATTGGCATGAATAAACATTACGGATGGCCTGCTATGGTTCAACCCATGATAGCCGTGCTGTTCAGCTTCTTCGTAAGACTTAAATTTTGGTAATTTATCAAATCTAATATCTTTCAAATCAACCACTTCATGGTTTTTACTGCCAGCCAATATTTGTATATTTTCTTCCAATATCTTATAATCATCGCCAGGGTCATATTGAGCCATCGCAGTGCCTTTAAATTCATTGTGTGTGAAATGCCCAATAACATGCAATAAAGAATTAACTTGATAGAAGGTATTGTTGAATACCAAGGTGCTCATGGCATATGTTTCTTTATCACCTTCACCATGTGTGCTCTGTGAGAATAGAGGATAATAGAATTCAGGGCCATACAAATTATAATACAATGACAATAACATTTCTTTGATATGGCTTTTCTTAGAAACCAATAATTGGCCCGACTCCGAGCTGACGTCTGGAATACAACCTTCTCTGTCATGTAAAGGAACATGAACGTAATCGTTATTGTCAGCATCTTCAGCTTCAATTCCCATAGTGTAGATACCGTGTTGGTGGTATCCAAATCTTGATCGATGTTTACCTATTTTGATGTTAGCAATCTCAAAGAAATATGGTGAAGTAGTTCGTTTCCAAAAATCTGGCCAAGTCACCATACCGAATTTCTTAAACGCTGGGTCATTAAACAACCTATCAGGGTTGAGAACAGGAATATTATCAGCATCTAATAACAAAACTTCCTCGAAAGAACATGCTAAAATAGCCAATATTTTATATTGGTAACCTGCGAAGTTTACTTTTTTGTAAATTTCAGATCCCAAGACTTGAGGTAGCAAGACACATCTAGCACCTAATGCTGGCAAAATTGTTTGGCAAAAATCTAATTCATACTCTTGCAAAGTTGGAATAATGACCTCCACTGGCAACTTTGAGCCCAAGCTTCTCAATTTTTGGATTGACAAAAGAGATAGCCAATTAAAATTACCACCTCCAACATAGACTATCCCTTGACCATTGTATTTGGACACAATGGATTCTATGTCCATTGTATTAATTTTTTGGACTGAATTATCATGAGAGCTTTTCAAGGCTTTCATCTGCTCTTGAGATAATTCCAAAAAACTTGCTAAGAATTCTTCAGTAAAGACATCACTGTCGGGAGAATGGACAGCAGCGTTCAATAATCTATTTCTATCTATTGTGTCTTTATACTGGTTGAGAACTGGGGTATTGTAAAGACTTTCTTCGTTTAGAAAAGTGCTAATAACATCATCAAAGAATCCATGTAGATACGCCAAGCTTGGATTTCCAAAAGCAGTACCCATATTGATAGCCAGCTTTAACTTTTCTAAATTATTCAGGTTTCCATGGACCTGATTTAAGGAAATATAGACATTGGTGGCCTGAATACTGTCCGATTCATCTGTAAAATAATCTTTGATAAAGTTCTGGACTTGACTTTCAGTGTCACCGGTCAATGAGGAATGATATTGGCTTGTTAGCTGTTTCAATTGGTAATCATATAATGATTCAGGTTTGGAGTATCTGATATTACCATCCTCGTGAGCAGACAAATAGTACAAAAGCACGACTGTACTAATTACCGATATGATCAATATCCTGCAGTGTTGTCTTGATTTCATTGTTCAGGTTTGCGCTTCGTGGTTACTTTCAAAAAAAAAAGCAGGATAGTAAAAAAAATTATACAGCTATTCAGTAATTGCACGAAAAGCCAAATCACAAATTAGTCGATAAGGATCAATGTTTGAGAATAGAAATCCTTAAATGAATTATCAAAAACACTATTAGGGCAAACAAGAAAGACTAATAATGTGCTGCAGTACGCAAAATAGAGCATAAGCTAAGTCAAATACAATGCATTTATAAACGACCCAAATCAAATTCAGGAGAAGATTATGGACAATAAAACGAAAAAATAGCGTATTTAGAATCAACACAATGTGGAGCTGGGGTTGAGGAATAGCAATAAAACAATGTGCATGAAAGAAAGCAAATTACCATAGTTCAAGTTCGGCTATCTTTTTTTTCATGCAGGAACCGCCCATCCAATCTAGCAATAAACTTTGGATATTTTGGATCGCAATTTTCAGGTACTAAACACCATATACATCACCATATATTTGTTCTCGTATTTAGTCGATTCAAATTTGATTTGCTTATCCATGAGTAATTATTTCTCTATTAGTTAGTACTTACTCTTATTAAACTAAAAAAAGGGTTGTATTACATATTATCTGTATTCATTACATGTTCTTTGTATACATATATCTAATCTATTTAATCTGCTTACATAATACAAGCTAGGATTACACCGGAAAATGTCGACTTCTTATACGTTCATTTTTCCCGCTAACATTTTCCCATATATATACTTAAATATGATTGAGATGCTTTGTACTTGATTTCCACTACCTTTGGTACAGCCTCCTTCGGCATAGCCCAGTGTTCCCACACGTGATCAAGCAGCATCCTATTTCGACAGTCTACTCCGCTTGAACACTTTTTTTTTAAAAAAACTATGACTGCTTAGAAATACAAAGCTAAAAAGATATAAATTAAAAACTAAAACTACTAAAAAATATTGTTAAAAAAATTAAAGGGCAGTGGATTTCAAATAATCCAATTGTTCACTAATTTCAGCACATAATTCCGGCCTTGTGTAAACTCGGTCAAATGCATCAATTTTGATTTTCTGAACACATAAAAGTTGGTGCATAGATTTCCATAGTTCCAATTCGAGATCACACTTGACAAACTCCATCATGTCTTCGCCAAACAATCTCAACCGTTTGGTGTTTCCATCAGAATCTGTCTCTATAAGTTTGTGATGATCTTTCAACTCAACTGGGTTTATTTTTGGAAAATTGGCATGGATGAACATAATACGTGGTCTTTCCGCATTCAATCCATGGTATCCATATTTTTCGGCTTCTTCGTAAGATTTGAATTTTGGCAATTTATCGTACTGCACATCTTTCAATTTTATATCACCAGTAGCACGGGCTAAAATTTTGACATTATCCTTCAAGATTTGGTAGTCTTCACCGGGATCAAATTGTGCCATGGCGGTACCGAAATATTCATTATTTGAGAAATGGCCAATGACTTGTAATAATGTATTGACTTGATAGAACGGTTTCTTAAAGACAGAACTGCCCATAACAAACGTTTCCTTATCACCTTCCCCATGTGAACCCTGCGAAAATAATGGGTAATAATATCCCGGACCATGCAAGTTGTAGTATAAGGATAATAACAACGGTTTAATATGGGTTGTTTTCGAGACTATTACTTGGCCTGATTCAGAACTAACATCTGGAACACAACCCTCTCTATCATGCAATGGCACATTTTCATAATCATCATAATCAACATCTTCTGCCTCGACACCCAACGTATAAATGCCATGTTGATGATACCCGAATCTTGATCTGTGTTTACCAACTTTCATACCTGCAATCTTGAAGAAAGATGGAGAAGTGGTTCTCTTCCAGAAATCGGGCCATGTAACTAAGCCAAACTCTTTGAATGGAGGCTCATCGAACAATCCGTCAGGCTTAACAACAGGAACATTGTCGGCATCTAACAATAAAACGTCTTCAAAAGAGCAGGCCAAGACGGCTAGCACTTTGTACTGGTAGCCTGAAAAGTTAGTCTTTTGATAAATGTCAGACCCGAAAACTTGTGGTAACAAAACACATCTTGCACCTAAGGACGGCAACGTTACTCTACAATAGTCTTCCTCATACTCTGACAACTTTGGAATCAAGACTTCGACTGGTAATTTGGAGCCTAGCTCTCTCAACCGTTTAATGGACAAAAGAGCAAGCCAGTTGAACTTACCGCCGCCAACATAAACCACCCCTCTTCCCAGATATTGGGAGACAACAGCGTCAGTGTCAATGCTATCGATCTTGTCAACGGCGGCTTTGTGAGAAATGCTCAATCCTTGGATCTGCTGCTTGCTCAACTTTAGGAAGCTGGACAAGAACTTTTCTGTGAACACCTCAGTATCCGGTGAGTGGAAAGCGGCATTCAACAACCGCTTCTTGTCGATGATATCTTGGTAGGTATCAAGGATTGGGACACTCGAAACATCCGCCTCGTTTTTGAACACCGATATGACGTCGTCGAAGAAGCTGTGGAGATACAACAAGTTGTTCTTGCTGAAGGAGCTGCCCATTTTGATGGCGAGCTTCAACCTGTCCAAGTTTTTGGCGGTGTTGTTGACCTGGTTCAAGGCCAAGTAGACGTTCGTTCTCTGGACACTGTCCTTTGGGTTGATATAATAGCTATCGATGAACCTCTCAACCTGAGCATCGACATGCTCAGGGCCGTCGAGCTTGGTCTCTATGGCGCTGGGCGTCTTGTACTCGTCCACTATGGACGGGGAGGTTGAGTTGCTAACAGCAATTCTCTCACTGAACAAGAGGTAGTACACCATGCCAACGGTGAGCACCATAGCTAGTATGAGGATTTTTTGGTATCTCTTTAGCATGTTGCTGGTTGCGTACTATACGTTATTTCAGAAGAAGAATATACACAGAAGTAGCAGTAATAACTTATAAAAGGCCCGTAGAAATCAGTAAGAGCAGGTGGACAAAAGCTAATAATTGGAAATAAAAAAAGCTAATAATAAGCAATGAGAAGGCTAATAAAAAAAAAAAAATAGTAGCCAATAAAAGAAATAACAAAAATTAAAGGTAGATAGTAGGTTGTAAAACTCAATATGCAAAAGCAATAAGAAAGTAAAAACTAATAAATAATTACAACTAATAAAAAATTATAACTAAATAAAAATTATAACTAATAAAAAATGATATGACCCTTAAAAAATAATAACTTTCAAAAAAATAATAATAACTTTTGTAAAATAAATAGCTAATAAAAACTCACAACTAATAAAAAAAAAGAGCTAATAACTAGAACAATAGCTAACAAAAATTAAAAAAAAATATATAATATAACGAAAAACCCAACCGACATTAAGAAGTAAATAAGGTATCTGGCTATTTAGCAGCATAGCGAAAAACCTGTTCATAAAATAAAGTTGCCAGTTTCCATTGCGAGAAAAGAAAACCTTGGCCATAGCTAGTGTAGCTATTTATAGTAAAGCTAAACTATTCGAGAGATGCTAGAAATAGAACTGCTACAAAGCGCTGGAGAGATAATATATCAAGTGGAGAGCGCCTTTCAAAAAAACACTAATTGAGAACTGGGCCCTGATCTGTATCTTTATCCAAGTTATTTATGGTGCAATGCGCATGCGTCATTATGCGTCTGCCTGCATACAGCCGCTTGGGGTGGGGTGTGTACAGGAGACAATTACATATGTCACGTGAGATAGTATTTTCCCCTACATCGGGAAGCCTTGGCGGTGTTATGTAATCGTGCAACATCGCCAAGTCTCTTTGACACTAGACGCATCTGTATACAATTTCTGTATTCTGCTGCTATTATCCGTGATCTGGCACTCGCTGAATAAACCTTATATCTTCATTTTCCCAGAATTAGCAAAAAAAAGATCGCGAGACGGACAAATCGTGACTTTTGTATCACTATATATACCGCAATAACCTTTTTGGCCACAGTAGCCTTTATATCCGCACATTGGACGTAGTAATGAATTTGAATACAATGAGGTTAACTTTCATTGAGGAAGGCAGTGAAAAGTTTATCGCGAGAAAAGCCGAAGATCAGGAAACCAAGCACAAGATTCGGAAAACACAGAAGACAAACCAGGGTACAGCAGAATCTTTAGTGGCAAGCTGTGGAAGCATATTGGAAATGGTACAGAATACATGGCTCTGCTCAAAAACACGTATTGTATACCTGTGTTGGTGCTGCCCATCAGCACCAACACAAAACCTCTGCTGGGTTTACCAGAAGGGAATTTTCCCACAGGTGCATGCCGGCTCTACTTAGGAACGAGGCGAAATGCAAACTGCTCTGTACAATCTGATGGAAAAAAGACTTATATTATAATAAAAGTGTTTAATACTGGTGTATATCAATATTGAATACTATTGTGCAGAAGTGTACAATACTTCTTGCACAGACGCTAAAAATAACAAATGTATAATGTATTATATGTATAACACTGCTTCCTGTGTAAGACCGTATGGCACTAGATGTCCTATATTTATAGAACACAATAACACATGTACATCCTCAGTATATTATATGTATTTAATATGAGTATAATATGTATACATGAATGTGTGGAACTGCAAAAAGACAAAGGAAAGAAATACGCAAAAACAGATGCACACAACAAGTTTGAGGTGCATGTAGTGCATTGGGTTAGGCGAAAGCGAGCCAAGCCAAAAGCTGTTCATGTCACTACATGCACGCGCTGGCTTGCATTATCAGGCAGACGCCAGTTTCTATGTGGCCTTGCGGCGCGTTATGATATCTGGCATCGAGTTGGTGGTCCTTGCGCACTACAAAATATAGTGCAGATGGCGCGTTGTTGCAGAACGACAATATACCTCCAATCCGACCTAGTAACAACACTGTTCATTTGCGCATTATAAACTTAGCATGTAAAGAGGAAACTAAAGAGAAATAACAAAAAAAAGCAATAATTCAGAAAATATGAAAAAGTATCCCATGAAGGAGAATAAAGAGTGACAGAGGAAACATAGCGGGGCGCGCCGGCAAACTGGCAAAATAAGCGCGCAAATGTGTGTCGGGGCTTCTAACCAACAACATTGGCGCCTTGGTTCCGCCACGGCCGGGTACGGTCTTTCACATGGCTGAATACTGAATATCGTGAAACCGAAATCTGCTGGCCAAAATGCAAAAGACAACTAGGATCGCCTCCGCCAATACTATGCCAGCTTGCGCTTCTATTTCCACGCAGATACACAATATATAGTGCTATTATAGTGTTATTTTACAGAGCTTTTGCAGTGTTACTTACAGTGTTATCATATAGTGATACAATACCCACGATATCTCTACGTTTCCTGCAACATCGGCCATGATCAAGTACCTCATTTTACTTTCCAGACAGGGCAAGGTCAGACTCGCCAAGTGGTACATCCCGCTCTCGCAGAAGGAGAAGACAAAGATCATCCGTGAGCTCACTGCGATTATCCTTTCCAGAAGAGTCAAGATGTCCAACATCATCGAGTATAAGGACGGCAAGATCATCTACCGACGCTACGCATCCTTGTATTTCATCACCAACATACCAAATGAGGACAACGAGCTTCTCACGTTGGAGATCATCCAGAGATATGTCGAGCAGATGGACAAGGCCTACGGTAATGTGTGTGAGCTCGACATTATCTTCAACTTCCAGACCGCCTACCACATATTGGACGAGTTGTTGTTGGATGGCGTGGTCCAGGAGAGCAGCAAAAGAGAAGTCTTGCGAAAAGTCGCCATACAGAACCAGCTCGAGACCGCTGACGAGTTGAATGGCGTGATGACTTAGGATTGCTGTATTGCAGCTGCTGGTAGCGAGCAGCTATGTATGTCTATAGGCTGTTCTTACAATATAAAATTGTTGTTTTATTATAGTTGTGTAGTAGGTTATTCTTTTTTATGATATATCTATGAAAATAGTACATGTAAAGAAGTAGCACAGGTAAAGAAGCAGGACACACCTTGCTCATTTGCCACCGGTGATAATCAGCCATTCAATCTCGGTAATGCTCACTTCGTTGTAGCTGGACTCATCAACGTCGTACCAGTCATCGGTCAAGTCAAGCGCCTCATCCTCGGTTTTAAATAATTGATTACTTTCTCCACTTTTGGCGACAAAGTTATCATTAGCGTGAGGAATAAACTTCTCAATAACCAACCCGCGGGCCTCAATCTTGATAATGGTTTGAGATTCTTCACTCGTTTCATAGCTATACGCTTTCAATTCCTCATCTTTCTTGCCCCTTCTTGGATAAATGATACTGGCGTTGGATTCACTCTTGCAAAAACTACATCTGTACACAAAGTTAGCTTCACCCTTAGAATTACTCAATTCCACAGTGTCAAATCTGTTAATGGTAATATTATTAGCATGTATTTCGTGACATTTCACGCAGGAAATTTGAAACGTGAAGTCAAATGGCTTATCAGGTGTGTCGATAAGAACAATTTTTGTAATGTTATTCAAGGTAGCCTTAAGCTGTAATTGGTAGATCATTTCTGTTTTTAGATTTGTTTAGTAATTAGTTTTGTTATAGATTTCTTTCTTTATTACTTGAAGCGAAGATGTTAGCGGGGAATATTGTAGTCCTCGATACGCTTGTGGGCTTTCAGATTTATCGCGATAGCATTTCCTACCTTCATTTATTTTCCTTTTGCCCCAGCAAAAAAAGATCTAAAAAAATATACATACAATATGTGCTCATGCACGTGAAATACCAGGAGTTCCACGTGATCCAGGTGTCAAATTTCTCCACTCTTGCTTTTCTCTTTTGCCTTCAATGCCAAACATATTCTGCACCATTATCGAGTATTTAACATGTTTGACACAAAACTCAAGTTCAGTTTCGCATAAATAGAGAACTGCTTTATTATTTGTACCGCAACAGGCAAATGCAGCGAAATAAGATCTCCATCTTCCCCTTCCTACAGGTACTAAATTACACTTTCAGTTATTATTTACATGAAACGGCACAATCTTTATTGAAAATTCATATGGCTCTAGATATATCTATTGTCTATCAACCGCGCCAGTGGCACATTTTCTCAAATCGATCAAGCGCTCATAGCAGGCACCGGTGGCTTCGGAATTTGAGCTTCCCTTGTCTACCTCAGTTCTGAGACAGGTCTCGTAGTCTCGGAGCTTCTTATTGCAATCTTCCTGGATTCTCTTGAACAGTGGAACCTTCGACTTGATGCAGCTGGAAAGCTTCTTTTGGATGTCCACGCATTCAACGGAAGGATTTGACATACACTTGTGGTAAGCGAGGAAATGTTCAGGACAATATTTAGCAATCTGTGACACAGTTGGTTAGTATTTTCGAAATAACAATATAGAAAAAAAAAGCTCATGAGTGCTTCCAACGAAATATAGAAGACAAATGACACAAGCTACCACAAATTTGATGTATCAACATGCTACTTACATCTTCCAATAAGAGTTGGTCCAACACGCCAGACATATTTGGTTGCTATGTTGTATTTAAATTTCTATCTTTAGCTATAGACGAAGTTTATCTTGGATCTGGTGTCTTGACAGAATATTAAGATGATCTCTGGGGTAATGCTAAGTTTTATGGCAGAGTATGGAAGATATGACAATACTGTTTATAGCTATCTTTCTTTGTAATTTACCAGAAAATTTAAATTTCACCACGTTATTTTTGAGCGTTTTTTTATTTTCTCTTGTTTTTTTTTTTTTTTTCTGAGGAAGGAAATCAGTGAGCGAAAAAAGAAACGTGCTTTTTTAGCATGTAGATCCGAGATTTATTCTATAGAGATAAAGTTTAGTATTTATTATTAACTATGAATGATCGATTGTATTTGAAATGTTGGCTACATGTTCTAACTAATATACTGATCTTAGTGATTTTGATTAATACTCACAAATTTCGAAAGAAGCGCGTATGAATCAACAAGCTGCTATTCCTGTCAAATACTTGTCTTTGATTGGCTGGTGACATGCAATATGACGCGCCTCGACGCGTCATATTGTTTTCATGCCCATACTGTAAACAAAAAAGCCCTTTTTTTTATTCTTCTCTCTTGCCTTCTTATATCCTCGCTGCTAGATTTTCTTGTCTCTTGATCTTGTTTTTAATTGTTTCACAGTTGATACTACATCAGAAGCTTGATCCTACTTCTACCTAGCAGCAGTAGATTAAAAGTGTCGATATATTCGAATATATTTTGTATTTATATATATACATATAATTAATTCTACGTTTTTTGCAGCTGCCATAAACCATTGGTTCCAAATACCAGCACAGCATAACCAATAGTAATGGCGAAGAAAAGAATCGCTCCGCACAATGACTCCGGGGCCGGAATCAATCCCATGAAACGTCCGAAGACCATAGATACAATTGGTTCGTATTCTAAATTGGTCAAGCCCTTTAAGATCCCAATAAAGAGAAACGACCACATAAGCAAAACGGCACCGCGAAGGGCAAAAACGAATATCAACTATGCAGAAATGGATATGTCCGATATTGACAAAGACCAGCCGGCCTTTTGCCTAAATGAGGACAGTTTAACTAGTGGTGGCAACAAAATTAAAAATGCCTTAAATCCAAGACGAATAGTTCTGGCAACCACAGAAACGACTATCCGTAAAAAGTTCGTGGTCCCCTTCGCTGACAAAGAAAAATTCAGCGAATTTTCCAACAGACTTCCCCCAACATTGGGTACCCGAAGAAAACCGGTTTTACTCCCCAGGCCTCTTCATGATCCAACTGATGAGCTAGCCATCATTTTATACGATCCTACTGTGGACGTTTTCCCCGAACCTCCTCCAGCGCCTATTACGCCACTGACCCCGCCATCCTCAGAGGAAGATGACAGCAACAAGTCCGCGTCATCTGATACCAGCCAATTGGTCGTCAAAAACAAAAAGAGATTTGTGCATAAAAGTTTAGCAGAGATGCTAGGCATCGATAAAAACCCGGAAGACCGCATAAAGAATGCACCCAATGTTCCAGTGGTCATCGATCCTAAATTAACAAAGATCCTAAGACCTCATCAAGTGGAAGGTTTGAAGTTTTTATATAAATGTACTTCAGGTTTATTGGATTATAGAGCAAAGGGTTGCATTATGGCAGACGAAATGGGTTTGGGGAAAACATTGCAGTGTATTGCATTATTATGGACGTTATTGAAACAAGGTCCAAGAGGCAAAGGTACCATTGATAAAGCCATTGTGGTCTGTCCTTCCTCATTGGTTTCTAATTGGGCAAATGAGTTAGTGAAGTGGCTAGGTAAAGGTACATTGACCCCATTACCTATAGACGGCAAGTCTACAAAGGGTACTACTATAGGTGATGCAATTACTCAATGGTCGTTAGCACAAGGGAGAAACATTGTTAGACCTGTTTTGATTATTTCATATGAGACCCTTAGAAGAAACGTGGATAGATTGAAAAATACTAAAATTGGTCTAATCTTGGCTGACGAAGGTCACAGACTAAAGAATGGTGAATCCTTGACCTTCACTGCATTAGATTCTTTGCAATGTGAGAGAAGAGTGATCCTTAGTGGTACGCCTATTCAAAATGACTTAACTGAATATTTTTCATTGATTTCATTTGCAAATCCCGGTTTATTAGGATCAAGAATTGAATTCAGAAAATCATTTGAAATTCCGATCTTAAGAGGAAGAGATGCGTCTGCTACTGATAAGGAGATTGAAATAAGTGAGAAAAAGTTACAAGAGTTATTAGAAATGGTGTCAAGATTCATTATTAGAAGAACTAATGATTTGTTAAGTAAATATTTACCTATAAAATATGAACATGTGATATTTTGCAATTTGACACCTATGCAGAATTCCATCTATAAGCATTTTGTGACTTCGCCAGAGATTAAAAAATTAATAAAAGGTGTAGGATCGCAACCATTGAAAGCTATTGGCTTATTAAAGAAATTATGTAATCATCCAAATCTACTTGACTTACCAGCAGATATAGAAGGTAGTGAAGATTTCATACCTAATGATTATATAAATCCATTACAAGGAAGATCTAGGGAGATTCAAACTTGGTATTCCGGTAAATTTTTAATCTTAGAAAGATTTTTGGCTAAATTGCATAAAGAAACAGATGATAAAATTGTTTTAATTTCAAACTATACACAAACTCTCGATTTAATTGAAAAAATGTGTAGATCCAATCATTACGGTGTTCTTAGATTGGATGGAACTTTAAGTATTAAGAAGAGACAAAAATTGGTGGACACATTTAATGATCCGGAAGGCCAACAATTTATCTTCTTGTTAAGTTCCAAAGCTGGCGGTTGTGGTATTAACTTGATTGGTGCTAATAGATTGGTGCTAATAGATCCTGATTGGAATCCAGCAAGTGACCAGCAAGCTTTGGCAAGAGTCTGGAGAGATGGCCAAAAGAAAGATTGTTTCGTTTACAGATTCATAAGCAGTGGTACAATTGAAGAGAAAATATTACAAAGACAATCTATGAAGTTATCTTTATCATCATGTGTGGTAGATGAAAAAGAAAATGTCGAACGAATTTTCAGCGGTGATAATTTAAAACAATTGTTCCAATTTATCTCAAATGATGGTGATAACAAACATGAAATGATGATCAATTGTGACACTCATAAAAGTTTCAATTGTAAAAGATGCAAAGATGGAAAACAGATACTTAAGCCAAAAGCAATGTTGTATGGTGATCAAACTACTTGGAATCATTTCAATCATGAAGATTTGAAAAATTTACATGATGATTTGCTAAGAAATGAATATAATTTTGATGAAGTTGGATATATTTTCCAGTATATATCGCATTGAGTAATCTAATCAAGGTTTGTGCATACTATATGCATATATAAGCCCCAGAAAAATAGGTATATGTGTTATATTTAGCATATTTAAATAGAGTCATAGAATATGGAAATATAGTTATAATTTTCTTTAATTTATTTGCTCGGCGCTTAAAGTAATTGTTCTATAAATTGAATTTTTTTTTTTCATATTTTATTTTTTTGTTTTCTGTTAACTCAATATTGATTTAACTCTATCAAAATCATAATTTGTATACTTCCTTTATCACGCATTTGCACCTCGTTCATATTCACAGGTATAGTAGTTCATTTTTATGATTTGTAAAAAAATAATATATATATAATAAAATGACTGGTCCAAATATGGAATCACAACAAAATATTTCATCTAGTATAGAAAGTATTGAAGGATTGTTTCTAAATGAGAAGCAGAATTTGGATATTTCACCAGGATCTAAAGCCTCGCCTTCAATAACTTCTGAACAATATATTAGGATTTACTCTGATATTTATTCCTCAAATTATCCTAATGAACTTGAAATAGCATATAATTCAAGATGTCAAAAGGGATTAAAAACTAAAGCACATCAAAGCTACAAAGCAGGTGATGTGATTTGCACATTTGTACCCAAGATCAGGGTTCTGGAAACTTATCCACATGAAGGTAGTGAAGATTACAGGTGTAATTGTTGTGCCACATGTAATGCAAAAGGAGGATTAGAGCGGATAACTTTTGATGATATGGAATTGAGGTCTAGCTGGAGGACGGAGACCTCACCATCAGTCGCAAAAGTAAAAAAAAGAAAAAATAGATATGGACTTTTAGTCTGTGAATATTGTAGTTTTATATCTTATTGCTCAGATAAATGTAAAACTGAAGATTGGGAAAAGTTCCATAAATATGAATGTTCTTTCATTAAAAAATGCAGGAACTCTGAAACTTTACCTTTACCTAGCTCTAAAATTTTATCAATTGTGAGATTGATAATTTGGTCTTGTGAATCTCAAGAAAACTTCTCAATGTTTAAAAATTTTGCTTCTCATTCATCTAAATTTAAGCAGATCCATGAAGACTATTTAAAAGTAAAGAATGAAAAGGAGCATATGAAAGGGAAAAAAAAGAATAGAGATTTTGATTTGAATAATCTCAACCTTTTGAATAAGAAAATAATGAGTGAGTTTTTTCAATGGATAGATATCTTGACAGAATTTAAGAATGAGCAAGTATCCAGACCTGAAGTAACTAAGCAAACTAGAAAATACTTGAATGTCATCAACGTTATAGCAGTATTTCTAGTGAATTCTGCAATCTTGCAAAATTGTTTTCTTGAGTCTACCGGATTCTTATTTGATCCAACAATCGCATTATTAAACCATTCTTGTAAACCAAACACTACCCTTTTATTCGATGGGAATAAAATTTCGTTAATTTCTCTGGAAGATTTAATGCCTAACCAGGAATTATACATATCCTATTGTTATTTGGAGAACCCTAAATTTATTAGAAACTTTGAGTTAAAACAGAAATTTTATTTTGATTGTGAATGTGAATTATGCGAAAAAGAAAACTTTATCAGTATTAATCCGGAGATTCAAAAACATGAGTTTTTTCAAGCCAACTATATGAATCTTCTATTTTCATATTGGAATCATAACAAACTAAATGATTCTAAAAAGAAACTAAGATTTTATGATGCCTTGATGAGTTCTGAAATCATAAATGTTGGTCATAAATTTTTGTTGTTTGATATTTGTAAACTTGAATTTGGTTTAACAGTAAGTCAAACATTCTATAATGTCAATCTTAATAATTTAACCACTTATATTTCTTTGATAGATAAAATATATTTTGAGAATCTTCGGGAACGCAACAAATACATCACATTGAATAAATATCCAATTAACAGAATCATTGAAAGACTTATCATCTTGTTAGAAGAAAATTTGGAAAAGAATTGGAGGTTGTTCTTGAAGTTTTATTTGCTAAATTTATTTGAGGTTAAACTGATAAATGAGAGCTCAAAATTTAAGGCAACCTTACCTTTCTATTTAAGAGAGTTAGCGTTTACGTTTGTTAGAATAGCATATCTAAATTGTTTTGATCAAGTATCAGATGATGGTACAGACCTTAAAGAATTGAAAAGACTTCAAAGAAATGTTTTATACGTTGGCATTTATATTGGTCTTCAATCGTACACTTATTTGAGACAATTATTCAAGACATCCCCAAATAATGATATAATTAAAGATACAACACTTTTTATTAAGGATTTAAAAAATAATTATCCAGCAGATTGGTCAAAAATACAAGAATTGAAAGACGATATTGTAAACTCAAGCTTGAAGGAAGTTTTATATGAGGTTGGAATAAAAAATAATTTCGGTACACTAAGTATGACTAGCAATTCTGAAGATGGCAACTTGCGTGTATTTTTGCCATTTGACCAACTAATCATGTCCGACTTCCATAAGTAAATGAGAATTGCCTAAAGAATCATATCATGATATCACAAATATATCTTAAGTTGAACCAATTTTTGAATATATTTCTTAATCTATATATATCTGTAGATTTCTATTTGGCGTAATATTCATTTTTTTTGTATCTATGTTGGCGACAACCCAATCGGGTAAGATTCTGTTTTGAGGTTTTCTTGATTTATATATTCTAAGACACCAGGCAGAAATAGAGATCACGCACTGCGTATAAACGAGAAAGAAAAAAGAAAAGACAACAGAGGAGAAACCCGAAAAAAAAACAGAAACTTACACATGGATAAAAAGAAAAAGAAAAAAAAAAAGAATAAAAACACGATCTGACTTATCTAGAATGCCTATTTAGATCTGGTGTGAAAACTTTTCAGTTGTATTGTATTCTATTATCCAATCCAATATTAACAAGTTAGACAAGAATGAGTTATGTAAGTATTATTTATTTCTCGGAGAATAGCTGATTAATGTGACTATTTGGGTTATGTGGGATTCCGCAAGAGAAGATACGAAATTGTCAGTTGGTACTAGTGCTAACTTTGTAACCTAGTATTAATTTTGTAACCTATTTACTAACTTTTATAATATTAGCAACAACCCCATTACCAACAAGGCTACCCTCCTCAACAAGGATATCCACCACAACAAGGATATCCACCACCCCAACAACAATATTATCAACCTCCACCACAACCAGTCTACATCCAACAAGCACCCCCACCACAACAAAAGGATGACAACGGATGTTTAAAATGTTTGTTATGCTGCTGTATCTTTGAGTTATGTTGTGATATGATGGATTAGTTTAAAAATAGGAATTCATACATTATCTATTGTATGGCAATATCTAGAATCTAGTGAAATAACGACATGTCTGTGAATCTGTTGTTTTTGTGAATACAGTATTGATTTAATATTCTCGGTCCTCAGGATATCTTGCCATAGGTTAATAAGTGTCCTACATAGTCAAAGAAAAGGGAAATAGATTAATGTATTAATCTGCTTTGATATGATACATTGTTGGAATTTTTCTTATTTAACCCATTCACTACGTATTTTTTTAAGCACAGTACCAAATTAGAACTCTAAAATATATTAACAATATTGAAAATGTCTTAAAAAAATGGATTTGTAGAACTTACTTGCTGGTGATAATTAAAGGCGGCGTGTAGAAATGTCTCAGTTCCAGAAGCTTTCAAAATATTTGATTTATTTCTGTATAAATATGTCTAAGCCATGAGCCACGCATACAGCGTCATGCAGACCACAAATACATACGGGCAGCTTCCACGGGTCTGACAGTGCTGGTAATATATATGTTACTTATTTGTAGAATTGGATAATCCTTGTGACTGTTTTGGTACCGCAGAAAGCTGTGCAAAAGACAATTATTTAAATTACCATGTCATGCTGGGACTTGATTTCGCGCTCATTTCTTTATTCTAATGGATTATTCCCCCGCTTATTACAAGGCAATTGTTGATGACTTCTAGAGGAATGAAGGCCTATTGCAAATATAGGCAGCTTCAGCTATTATCACAGCAGTCCAGCTATGCTTACGATCTGTAAGCGTACTACAACTGGCTCTCAGCCAAAAGACAAACGCAGTTACGTTGTCCAGAATGTCTATGTCTAGGGAAAAGATGTCACTCACCGCTGCCATACACTAAAATGAACTGGCACTAAATGTCAAACATTACAGTTCCATGTCAAAGATTATAGTTCAGATGATTCCTGTGTCATACATAAATTAATGAAAAACCGTTTTAATGAACAATGTATTAAGCTTAATTAGGCAAAAAGGGCCTCAACAAGAAAAAGAAACTTTTTATACGGTGTTAGATGTCACATTATTACATTTTTTGTTGGCTAATGAATCTGTGAAAAACTTAGAGAATAATAATGCGAAACTGTTTGTTGCATCACGTGCATAGTCAAAGGGCACACAAAGATCATCTGACCTGAAGTGTTTTTTGAAGGTGGTAAAGAAATGCTATATTTGTTCTCAGAAACTTAGCGACGTTCACTTGGAGCGGAATCGGGAAAGGAAGCGCAAGAGGCAAAGAAATCAACAAGAAAATGGCTTTTGAGTATACAAGTATCGCAATAATTTGAATGAACTAAAGAAGAAATAACAAAAATAAAGCAAAAGGCGATAACATGAAAAACCGCCAAAACTGCAAAAACTGCCTAATTGAAAATTTCATGGTTCTGAACAAACTAGTGCACTTCTTTCATTTTTTTTCCTTTGCTGCTTTTTTGTGCTAGTTTGTCCTGCTGCATCAATTTTACAGTCAACCGCGTATGTGCCCTGTTGCATCCAGACACCATGCCTGCCGTATCTATGAAATTCGTTTGTTCCCCCGGTTCATAAGAGAATCGTAGGCGCCTAACACCTTCTTACACTCAAATAGCATTTCATGAAGCACAAAAAAAATATTACGAAGAGGTCCTAATAAAAGACAAAGTAAAAAAAAAAAAGAAGGAGCAGGATTATAGTTACAGGAGCAGACGAAAAAAAAGAAAAGAAAAAAAAAACTTTTGATAAAAATATTTTCACTTGGTATTCTTGTTACATATTTCCACTTATTTTTCACACATTGCTATATTCATCCAATATTAGAACAGTATATTAGTAAAAAATGGCTAAATTCATTAAATCTGGTAAAGTTGGTATGTATTGCCTTCGTGAATATTGATTTTCGAGAACTGGCTCAGTACAGTTATCGTGGGGTGTGATTTGACAAGGACAGCAGTAAAGCAGGAAACAACGTACAAGGACAGGACAAAGGATTCGAGACATATATGGTGGAGAGTATTCTGTTTGTCTGCCTTGAATTAGTCTACGCATAGATAAATCTATTAATAATTGCAAATGGAAAACTAGGCAAAGGCGAGATGGCAAATTTATATGACAAATTCACTGAGTTGTCATGTAGCGTGGACAGTAGGGAGTAAAAGCGAATTGTTACTCTAGAAGAATGGGTAAATGATTTAGAAGATTGCAATCATAGTTTTGTTGTATGACTGTTTTGGGCAAGGATGAAAAGAGAATATGACCCCTGTGGTATATTTGGGATCTTAGCGCATTGATATATTAGGATTTGAACTCACTTGTCCGAATTGAGCGTTTTACATGTAGTATGGCGTCAGTCAGCTGTTAATCTACTTATGAAACCAATGGATTGCATTATCATGGGATAATATCGTTTTTTTGTTTAGATGGAAGAGTTGCCTTATGAAATTGCTGTTTCTCTTTCCTTTACTTTCCCACCTCAAATTGTGTTGGAGTCAGTCTTTCAGTGAAAAATATCAAATACTAACTTTAATTCTTATAGCTATTGTTGTCAGAGGTAGATTCGCTGGTAGAAAAGTCGTGATTGTTAAGCCACACGATGAAGGTTCCAAGTCTCACCCATTCCCACATGCCATTGTTGCTGGTATTGACAGATACCCATTGAAGGTAACCAAATCTCACGGTGCTAAGAAAGTTGCCAAGAGAACCAAGATCAAGCCTTTTGTCAAGGTTGTCAACTACAACCATTTATTCCCAACCAGATACACATTAGATGTTGAAAATATCAAGGCTGCTGTCACTTTGGATGCTTTACAAGAACCAACCCAAAGAAAAGAAGCTAAGAAGGTTGTCAAGAAAGCTTTTGAAGAAAAACACCAAGCTGGTAAGAACAAGTGGTTCTTCTCCAAGTTGAACTTCTAAGCTCTTTACCTCTCATCTTTATATTTTTTTATAATAAATGTACTAATAAAATTAAAAAAAGACAAAGCTGTAATGCAGTTTGTTAATGACCTCCTTTTCAATTAAAGATGTATCTTATCTGTAAACATTGGATTCTTATTTAAGAAAGGAATAACTGCTCATTTTTAAGTTTTTACTAATGTTTAAATTGATGTTCACTTTTACTGTCTTGATTATTGATCCTTTTTTTTAAAAAAAAAAAAAGGTGGAATTCACTAACACAGATAGAACAATGCTATCTTCTTCTTGTTTAATGAGAGGCATACACGTCGTTCCGCATTTAGGATTATACGATATTTGTTATTCACTGCGTGGTTACAGAAACAAAATGTAAAAAGCTCAAATATATATGGTTCTGTATGTGTATATTGGTGAAAACAAAATAAAAATATGTTAAGAGAATATGTATAAACACCAGCTATATAGTTCTCTTTTATTTCCTTTTATCAATATTATGAGAAAAAAGTAATAAAATCAAGAACAGTCACCTGTCAATCTATTCTTTGGGAAACTATAACCTGCATCTTCCCAACTAGTTATATTTGGATTAGAATAAGCATTCAAATGATCTTGAATATAATCATAAGTAGGGTAATCTGATGGGTCACAACCAAGATTGATTTGATCTTTAGGCTGATAAACACGGACATAATCAATTCTAAATGTCACAGGAAACTTGATACTTTGCCAATCAATATAGGCCCAACTATTAGATATACCCAAATTTAAAATCATTGACATCGGCTCTTTACTAAGTCTTCTCCAACCAACATTACCATTAGGATGCAAAGATTTAGCATGTATTGTCATAGTTGGATTGTCACCGATAAACCATTGAAGATAACCATCGTCATTATCGTTCAAATATTCAAAGCCGACTTTTTGAAATTCTTGAGTTCCACCCTGCTTTATGCCATACTCATACCAGTCTGTATTCAAAGTACTAGTAGCGGAGAAAGCTTGTTGGAAAGGACCACCTGTATAAGTATTCATGGAACTAATTGTTTCATTATGCAATTCAACGAATTCGTAATCTGGATAATACCAGATATCGTAAGGTGCCAATTGTAAAGACTGGGAAGCAACACCTACACCCAAATTAGTATCTATTTCAGCTTCGATTGCATCAATTTCTGGAGCACCACGGCCTACACCTCGATTTGGATGCTCCTCGCCCTCACAGGTACAAGCATTTAACTTCTGGCCAGGTAAATAACTGATACCATCGGTACTTGATTGATTCGGAGTGATACCTGCATCACACGAGTCATAAGAGTAAGGCCATACACCTTCAGTAGTAGCCAAATAACCCGGTCTACCTAAGTTACCCATTGTCCAGACACCGGGCCAAAGACCTGTGACATTACCATAATTAGGTAATTGTATACCGACTTCGAAAGCACCTTGAGTAAAACACATTCTATTCCAACTTTGGATCATACCTGATCTGTAAAACAAATTGTGATTTTTGTAAGCATCCATTCTAAGGTTCACAGAACCGTTGGCGGTACTGACAGCGTCAGGATCATACCATTCCAAATCGCTAGTGGCGGCATAATGAACATCAGGAGCTTGGAAGAACTGATCCTCACCGTCGTAAAAAGTACGACCTTCTTTATTGAATTCATCGGAGAAAACTAGATCCCATTTAGAGCCATCTCTAGCGACTCTTGTTTTTGCCAGCGATGGTGTGTCCGGATCGACCAAGCTTGTTCTAATGGCAGATAATTGTGGATATGTATACTTGGTCAATTGAATATAAGTTTGAGGAGGATCTTTGTTTACAACACCGGTAAGAGTTAACACGGGGTAAATGACAAAGACCAAGATGGCACCAATGAATAGGCCTACGAAACCCATTAAACCCCAAAAGGATTTTCTATCCAAGGTCTTCAAATCGTAGCACATTCTGTGTTTTTCATAAAGCGCTTCTTCCAAGGGATCTGGGTTGTGCAAATAATCGTCCGGTTCTTTCTCGTCGATATGCAATGGGAAACTGGAAGCTGGGTAGCCGCCAAAAGGAGAGAAGTCTGCATCGACCAAGAAGGGGCCGGAACTGCTGCCATCACTAGAAGACGAGAGGTTGTCGTGATGAGTTGTGAATCTGTTGTTGCCGTGGAGAAGTGAGTTTCTAGAGTTGATGGATGTGGCCATGGAGGTGACTCTGTTGGATCTTATTGATGGGTATCTGTTGTATTCGTCGGTGGCATTGTTGCTGCCCCCCAACAAGCTTTCTCTTGGATTGTAGGGGCTGTTTGGGGTGAGCGGTGTATTGATGACGTTGTTGTTGACATTATTGTGGAAATTGGTGAAGGACGAGTTGTTAGGGTGCTCGAGGTTGGACTGCGAGTTGGAATAGAAGCCCAGGTAGTCGTTGTTGGCGGCGCTGCCGCTGTTGTTGCCGCGAGTGCTGTCGGCTATTTGGTTGGCCTGGTTGTTGACGTTGTTCATCTCGATGGCCTGGTTCGAGTTGAGGAGCTCGGACTCAGAACCGGAGAAGGAGGTCTGGTCGTTGAAGGGGTTGTGCTCATCCTGGTAGTAGTCGGGAGAGGCCGTCTCCTGGTTGGTCAAGTTTCTTCTGGCCATGGTCCCGGAATGCTGTGTGAGTGTGTGTGGCGGCTAAGTTAGCTGGGGCAGCGAGGTCGGTAGAGCAAGCGAGGGAAAGAGACGGGGTGGAGGATCAGGGGGAGATGGGGCGGTTGCTACTGCTGGTTCGTGAGCTGGAGCAGAAGGTCCTGGGGATCGGGCGGCTGTGTCGTCTGCGGGGAAGCCTGCTGTGTTGCTGGGATGGTGTGTCGTCGAAGTGCCCAGTCTGCGTGGTGGTGGTGGCACTGCTGTCGTGTTTCGTGTTGCGGTTCGCGTGTCTGTGTCTGCGCTCTGTTCTAAGTTCTAAGTCTATATCCGAGTATCGCGTTCTGTATCCATCTATGTTGGACAAAGGACGTGGTAGGCGATGTGGGATGGGATGGGATGGCGTAGCGTGGCGTGTATTACGAGACGTGAGAGTGGTTTGCGGATCAAATCAAGAAAGGCAGATTGGCTGATTGACCGAGAAGAGAAAGAAGAACAACTAATACAGCCTGGATGAAAAAACGAATGAATGAATGAACGAATGAAAAAAAAAAAAAGAAAAAAAAAAAAAAAAAAAAAAAAAAAAAATAAAAATAAAAAGATAAAAACAGAAACAGAAAAGGCAGAGGCAGAAAGAGAAGAAAAATCGGAAATCAGCAAGAAAAATCAATGTAAGGAATAAAATGTGAAGAAAAATCAAATCAAATCAAAAAAACCGAAAAAAAATCAAAAAAAATCAAAAAAAAAACCACAAAAAATCAAAAATAAAAGTAAAAAAAAATAAAACAAGTAAAGCAGATAGAAAAAGAGCATAAATAATACAAAGAAGAGTAGAAAAAAAATAAAGACACATAAAACAGAAGGCATTACAATAGGGAAGAACGAAGAGCACAGAGAGCAGCATGAGCGGTTAGACAAAGGAAAAAAAAAGATCGGACAGACGGGCGCCTGGCCACGGACGGCCACAGCAGGACAGACGCGCAGACAGGGGGCTGCAGCAGGAGCCAAACGGCTACATCAAGCTCAAGCGGGCGCTGCAGCTGGGCTGCAGCCGGCCAGCCGAGGCTGCGTCGTCTGGGCTGCTTCCCCCTGGGGTGCTTCCGCCTGGGGAGTCTGGGGCTGCGCGGAGCCCGCGCGCCCACCCCCATGGCGCGACGGCAGCGTGGGCGGCATGACATGTCTGCCTGTCTGTCTCTATCTGTGTGCAGCGCTGTGCGCTCTGATGTGGTGTGGCGGGAGCGTGGCACAGCCCGCTGCGCTGCTAAGCGCCGCACAACGCCTAGATCTTGGTAGAATGCGAGAACAGGAAGTGCGAGGAAAAAAAGAAAGACGGAGGAAAAAAGAAAAGCAAAGGAAATAAAACGAAAAGGAGATAAAAAGAAAAGGAAAAGGAAAAAAAATAAGAAGGATGCAACACGCAAAACAGGAAGGAAATAAAACGAGACCGGAAAAACAAGCAGCGTCTGTGCGCACGCCGAATGTGCACCCGCACACTTGCAAGGCCGCACACTGGCACCTCTGAACATGTGTTCCTCCGCACAGCGGTGCAGACGTGCAGACGCACATCTGCACACCGCCTGAGTCCGTGCACCAGTTCGGCGCGCCCGCACATGCACCCGAACACCCGATGCGTTACAAAACCTTGTTTCGTTTCGCCTCGCTTCTGTTTCTCTGTATTTCGCTAATTTTTTTTTGGTTTCCTTCATCTTTCATCTTTCCCGTTCTTTTTTTTTTTTTTTATTTTTTATTTTTATTTTTTTCTCTTTATTTTTTTTATTTTTTTCTGGCCTCTCTCCCCCCATCTGTCTCTGCTCTTCTTTTCTCGCGCAGTTTCTCAAAACGGAGTCTAGATTCGCTCCCAGAAATTGAACATCAGATCCATTCGGTGCAGAATATTCGCGGAACGCTATCCAAGCAAGATCTATCTGTCTTTCCGCTGTCTTTGTCTTCTGCTGTCCTGTCCCAGCTTGCCAAACCCACTACTCACCACACATCCCAGCAGTCCTGCTTGTCTGCTCCACTGCACAGATCCACAAAGGGCACAGCAACCTCAGAAGCCCTGTTTTGTTTCACAGCACACGTACCAGCGATGTTTCCAGCCAAGATCAAGAACAGGCTCGGGCTCCACCTCCCGGCCTCAGACGACGCCAGCAGCGACCCCCGCCACATAAGAAAGTCCGCCATCGGGTCTCCCGTCAACTTCCAGCACATCCAGCACATGAACGAGCGGCTTGACGGCAGCGCAGACAGCGCTGCCGGCGCCCCGGCAGCCGACGTCGGTGCCACGACGACCATCCTCACCACAACCACGACCACGACCGCTGCCACGCCCCAAAGCCCCCTCCTCGACATCAACAACAAGTCCTGGAACGCTCCGCCACCCCCACCGCCGCCGCCAGGCTCCCGGATGTTGTCTCCCGCAGCGAAGAACAGCCACGGCCACAACCAGTCGATCTCAAGTCTATCCTCGTCGGTGTACGACGGAGCGTCCACGAACACAAAGAAGCTCTTGGTGCAGACGAACTCGTTCCTCAACGAAAACGACCCCAAGAACAACAGCCACACTACCCCAACGCTCCAGCAGCTTCAGGACATAAGCGATCCCAGCAACTCTGCCAGCAGCTCCGGCTTGATGTCGCCTCCGGTGTCCTCCTTCGCCTCGCATCGTTCTTTGCTGAAGAGACCCTCTTTGAAGAACCTTCACCATGTCAGATCCTTCAAGGACTTGAAGAAGAAAATCTTCTCGCCTACATCGTCCTCGTCCAACGAGCCTAGTAAGAATCCAAATAACAGCAATTCCTCTTTCGATAACAGCCTCAGCAGTACGTCTTCTGTTCCCCAGACCCCAAACTCATTGACCTCCAGGTCCACTTTCACAACCACAAATAACGACTACACAAATTCCGTATTGCTTTCACCTGAAAACCAGAGCGCTAATGATGACACTGTAAATAAAAGCTCCGAAATTAGTGAAGCCGTCGAAGTATTAGACTATAAATCAAGCTCGTCTACAAACCTTCGTGCAACCACCACAACCTCATCATTCGGAGAATCAAATACTATTGGCACAAAGGTTAAAAGCACCCCAGATTTCAGTGATTCGTCGTTTTCATCTACATCCACAGGGGTGGCCACCTCTTCAAAGCTCAATTCAAAAGCGTCTCTTA
The DNA here is from genome assembly GCA_010994365.1 of Saccharomycopsis schoenii. Classification (NCBI taxonomy): domain Eukaryota; kingdom Fungi; phylum Ascomycota; class Saccharomycetes; order Ascoideales; family Saccharomycopsidaceae; genus Saccharomycopsis; species Saccharomycopsis schoenii. Next base: position 320,340 of record JNFU01000010.1, on the reverse strand, counting down.
GGAAAAATAAATCTATGACGAGAATCTTTGCCACTCCCATCCTTTCAAAATCTAAAAAGTCCTCCTCTTCAATCAAGAGAACTTTGGATTCAGGTAGCAATGGCATCGGCACCAATGATGAAAATATAAGCTCGTCACTGAAAAATGATATGCATGATGTCTCGTTGACAAAATTCTCCCCGGAGATTGAACAATTAATACCCAGTACAGTTTCCTCAATAAACAACACCATTCTTCCAAATAACTCAAAAAGGATCAGCTCTTCTAGTAGCGTCGGAATTTCCTACAACACAACTCGTCCGCTTCTTTCCTCAACAGTATCAAATTCCAACACCACAAACTCTTCAAGAAACTCATCTCGTCGAAACTCCATAATCACATCCCCTAGATCCCGTGCAATAAGCACCAGCAACAACACCAATGTAATCACAGGATCGTCCTCATCTACTGGTTTGGGTGTTTCTGCCAATGTTACTAGTCCAATAGTTCTGCGTAATTCAATGTCTTCCACAAATTATAACTCGTATTCGAGTGGAGTTGCTTCTTCTCCATCTCCTTCAGCGATGTCTTTTTCTTCAAATTCTGTCTCTTCTTCTGCTAATAATAATACATACACAGGTTACAGAAACAATGTCACTTCAATATACACTAATGGCTCGGAACCACCTACTATTGAAGAGCATGACGAAGAGGGCGAAATACCTGAGAATGATAATGAGAATGAGATCCCTGAAGGTAGTATTGGACTCGGATTTGAAAACCTCGCAAATAATAATATAGGTATGGGAGATAGTAATCTAAGTAGAAGTGGTACTATTATTGGGTACAAAAGATTTCTGATCAAGCAGAGTTGGTTAAAAGATGAACTCTACTCTGATAAAAAAGATAAAATCACCCACAATGCAAATGGCGAGTCAAGTTCTAATGATAACAATACTAATAACTCCAATGAAAAAATAGTATTCACTGGAAGTATTCGTAGAAGAAGAAGAAGTGAAACCGATATTAACAATATAGCAATGTTGGAGGTTGAAGATGTAAAAGAAGATTCTGATATTAATATTCCAACTCCAATTGAAAATAAGAATATTCCTGTTAAGAAGAAATCAGATCCTTTGAATCTAGGAAATAACATCAACGGCAGTAATGATCCTAATGCTGATGATGACAAGAAATCAAGACTCAAGTTGCATCGTCTTACTTTACATACGCCTCTCTATCTTCTTAATGATCCTGAATTCCTAAAGAGAAGACTTGCAAATATGAAAAATTCCTCTTCCTCAGAAGCAGAGGGTGATAGCGATACCAAAGATAAAAATTTGAATGAAAATATCATTGAAGAAGAAAAAGAAGAAAGAATCGATGTTAAAGATATCGAAGGAAATATTATGGATGAACCAATTGATATTGATGATGTCGTGACTATGAAAGAAGAAGTTGTTCCAGATCATTTATCAGCATCTAGTAGTTATGTGCAAGATATCAGTACCTTTTATCATGAACCAGAAAATGACGACGATAAGAGAACAAAAAGCCTTGATGAAGCAGAGCACCATAATGAAATTGAAAGTTATAATAAAACTAATACCCATAATAAAATCATAGGTAACAATGAAATTGAAAAAGATGATGAAAATATCAATAATGAGATTATTGAAAAAAATAATGGGTTGTTGGAAACACGATCTATCTCAGTTCAAGATAGTATACAAGACAGTATTCAAGATAGTATTCAAGATAGTATTTCAATCATACAGCGTCCATTATCTGCTTCTTCCACACCTTCATCTCTTGAAAACACTATGAACATCCATTCTGTTGAAGTATCCAATTCTGGAGATGATTTGATAGTTGATTCCGATACTACGAAAGATAATAATGATATCAATAACGAAATCGTGGAAAGTAATGACAAAACCTTGGAGGATATTCCTATTGTTACCACCTATACCATCAGTGATTTTGCAAGTAAAACTAATGAAGTGGCAAAATTGAAAGCAGAAGAAGAAGAAATACCAGTTGTTCCTGATCTTCCTGATTTACAGTTCACTTCAGAACAACAGAAAATAATAGAAGATAAATTTGATAATGATGAAACTATTCCTAGCACTCATAAAAATGATGATAATTACGATGGAAGTTTCTATATCGATGATATTTATGATGATTACAACTATTCCACAGACGATGATTATAGTGATATTGATGAAAATGAACCAACTAACACTACAACTGATATAAGTAACCATAAATCAACAGAAATTTTTGTTGCATCATCACCTTCTGTAATTAATACCACAGAGAAAACAAATAAGACCTCCACAATAAATCAGAAGAAAAGTAAGCGTCTCCACACACATTCTTCAAGTGTTTCTTCATCTATTTACAATAATTCTATACTTTCTGTATCAACCAATTTCTCAACAGCAAAGAATAATTCAAAATTACCACCAGGTATTCCAATTCCTCCAATCCCACCAGCTTTGAAACATGTGGACTTACCAGCAAAGAACCATTCTAGACATGGTTCAGTATCGTCGCAAATCTCCGAAACTCTACTGAGTGATGGTGCCATTAGAAGCTCGGATAGCGCCCATTTTTTCAGCAAATTGGCACAAAATATGGAGCTGCATCACAATAATAGTCAAGAATCAGATAACGTATCAATTTTAAAGAGTTCTGATTCTGTTAAGTTTTTCAATAAACTAGCAGAAAATAATAAGTTGAAAAAGGAGCATCAATTGTTAGCGTCAGTAGATGATTTCTTATTGAATTTGGAAACTGATAATTCTTTACTTTACGATACTAGTCTTGAGAATGCAGCTGCTTCAAATAGCACTGCTGAAGAAACAAAATTGCTGAAGACAAAGAAATTAATTCGTAAATTTGAAGCTGTCAGTAGTATCACTAACAATTCCAACGGTGATTTGGTTCCTTTCGTGTACGAAATTCCTAAAACTCCTGTAGCTGGTAGCTGGGGAAGCAGAAGCCGCAGTGGAAGTTTTAGCAGTTTGAGGTGAATTCTTGTTTCATAAGCTAATGTGATTTTATCTACTTTTCATCATTCACTTTTAATACACATATACTTTACACACATATTACAAAACCTTTTACTTTTTTTTATATATTTTTACATAATTGTTTTTTGTAAAAAAAAAAAAAAAAGAAAGAAAATTTGATTTATTTCCTTTATTCTTTAAAAGCTATTTAACAATATTTTCTTTGATACGAAAAAATTTGATCCAAATTTAAGTTCTTCATAGGTCCAAAGATTTCATGTGCATTGATAGATTTCTGCATAATTAATACTTGCTTCAAATTATCAAATTTAACCCAATCCTTTGACTGTATATCTATTTTCAAGGAACAACTCTCATCAAATTTGCTTTCTTCGTTAAATGTTAAAATTTCGCTTGAGCTGTGTTTCATACTTGCTTTCTGAACGTCATAAAGAGATAGTGTGTCCATTGATGGTTGGTTTCTATTTCTTGGGCCTTTCTCTTTTGCTTTAGCTTTATTTGTTGATGTGATACTTTTATTCAATCGCGTCGGCCTTTTCTTAATACCTAGATTACTGCCTGTTTGCTTACCGGTTTTTTTAAGCTCAGAGAATTCTAACATGCTATTTACTGAACTGAAGCTTCTCTTTAAAGATTCAAGTGATATTTTTGATGCTCTAAATGCAGTTTTAACTGGTTCCTTTTCTTCAACAATCTTGTTTACATAAAAGATACGGTCATTACTTGGATTATCAGCTTCGTTTAATCTTATCAAGGAGTGTTTTGAACATGATTTCTTAGAATATGTAGGTCCTATTGGGGTCTCTTGATTACTTATCTCCTCGTTAGTTTTATTAAGCTTCCTCTTTAAGTTGATCAATGTTTCTGTATTTAATAAGGATTGGCTTCGCTTCGGCACATTGTATCTTGAGCCTTTGCTAATTATATTGCTATTTCCATATCTTGTTCCTGAGTTTCTTGCTGTCGTTTGTTGTTGGTTTTCTGTTTTCTTTTTCTCTAATTTATTTAATCCAAGCTTTCTTTCAAATTTATTTGTCATCCGTATTTGATTAGTAAAAGTAGATCTTTTTCTTGTATAAGGTGTGGTATGTTTTTCAGATGAGTTTATATTGCTTAATGATTTATTTACATTATACTGATTCTTTTTCACAACCGAGGAAGCTCGTGTTTTTGAAATTGAGTTTGTATTTTTTTCAGCCAAAGGATTTCTTGATTCTGTTTTCTGTAGATTCTTTTTTCCAATAATTTGATTGAAATTTATTACATCAGGATTTTGTTCATGCTTTTGCATGTTATCTTTCATGACTTCAAATGATTTCCCTTTACTATTTGTTTCGTTAATATTCTTGGAAAGTGCTATTGGTTTTTTCCTTTCTGTTTTCCTGTTATGAATTTTTGTTTCTTGGGGTAACTCGTTATTTTCTTTTATGTCTTTCTTAATATTTTTCTTAAAAACTTGCTCTATATTTACATGTTCTTCTGAATATTTCTCTGAATTTTCAAACGAATCGTCTTTCTTTACGTGCTTAGTTACAATATCCGTTTTCTTTTCAAAAAAACATGATATCAAGTTTTTATCAATAGATTTTATATCTGATAAATTCCTTTCTTCCTCAAGATATACTGTCTCAAGGGTTAGACTTTGATTAGCAGAAATACTATAATTTTTAGCAATGTCAATTTTAGGTTGAGAGACAATCTCTTTCGCTTTTACATTAATGCTACGCACTTCTTCTGCTTTAATGGCACATGTTTCCTTTTCCTTGATGTCAGAATAAATAGCAATCTCGGGTTGCTGGATTGGCAAAGAACCAGATATTTGTTGGTGGGACTTATCTTTTTGCAAGTCGCTATTAGTTTTGCAATTTTCATCGAGCTTTGGTAGCTCCATATTACAATAGGCAGTTTTATGTACAATTTGAGAATTCGACTCAATATCTTTGTTGCAGATTTGCTTTTTAAAGCTCTTTTCCGCTTCCTTATAGTGTTCAGGATTTCTATTTACACATTCAGATTGGTTGTCAAAGCCTGTTTCAGCATTATCTTCCGGTCGCTTCGTGATATGCTGAGACGCGTCCTTCGATTTTTTTGGCATGCATAATGAAGCCTGTGATTCACCTTTCTCCAATATTAGATTATTCATGCAAGAATTATTTTTGCTATCTTCGAGGCATTTAACATTTGCAAGATTCCCTAAAGATGCAATTTTTATTTGCTGTGATTTTTCAATGAAAGATACTAAGTCATTTCCATGGCTTGCTTTGCTAGGTGATTTTTGAATCTCATTACCCAAATCACCAGGATTGTCGTTTCTGACAGCGGGAACCATAGCGCCTTTTCTAATTAAATCATGTGTCTCTTTTCCAAAGCAATGTAAATGATTTTCAAAAATATAAGTGAAATTATTGAGCGAATCCAATAGATCTTTACTGTATTGTGTCAACTCGTTGGATATCCAAGCAGATGACCCAAATGTTGTACTTTTTTTTGACGGCAAAGCGCCATTTACTTTGAGAAACCAGAAACTCTCCATTATTTATAGATTTTAGCAAGCAACGAGTACTTGAATTACAACTAACCTTTTATAAAATATACAATAGTATTATTAATATATTCTCTCTATAAAATGAATGCAAAAAAGAAAAAAAAATATTCGAGGAAAAAGTAATAAGTACCAAATATTGTTATGGCGCTTAAAGTAAATACTTTTTTTTTTATTTCTTATTCATTCGCTGTAAACATTCATAATTATTTCACACCAAAATCTTTAAAATCTTTTAAAATTAAGCGAAAAGTTGAATATCATCATTGGCGATTTCCTCTGCTTCCTCGATTGCTTTTTGATCTGCATTAGAAGCAGGTTCTTCACTAACTGTGTCCTCATTCATGTTGATTCTCTGGCCAAATAAGCCAGCGAAGAATTCATCAATTTGATAATCATCCCATTTGTTCTTATTAAATTTAGGTGCTTCCCAATTTTGCAATGATTCTTGAACTTTATAGTTTAACTTACGGCCCTTGGAAGCCTTGGTATCAACATTTTTTTTAAATTTTGCAGTTTTTGTCAATGATATACTTGCAATGGATTCATTATTGGATGTATCATTTACCTTTTTGTCAACTAATTCTCTTAATAATAACCTGTAAAAATCATCATCATCAAAAATAGATTCGTTCTCTTGTAAAGAAGGATCCAATACAGCCTTACTCCTATTTGCATTATCTATATTTTCAGGTGGCAAATAACCTAATGGCTTGACATTTTTTCTATTCAATCTTGTTCTTTTCACTAATCTATCCATATTAGCCAAATTATTTTCAACTTGTGTCTCTGCAGATTGGTTAACTGCTTTGAATTTAGAAGCATTTAATGCAGCAGCACCTGATGCCGACTGAACCTTCTGAGACCATTTAGTCAAAACAACGCCTCTATAAGCATTTAAAGTAGTATCTAAGTTTTTAGATTCTTCAAAATAAGTTTCTAAGGATCTTTTCTTTTTATTTATTTCTTTACTCAGTTTAACCAACTTATCGTCTTTGTATAATTGTAGACGTAATTGCATAACAGCATCTAATAAATCATATAAAGATGATTCAGCTTTTTTTATATATTTACTGGTTTTTTCCGTTTTTAATTCTTCTAATCCAGAACTCTCATTTGGGAAGTGGTTATAAGTATTGACACCTTTTTGAATTTTAATTCTGAAATCTAAAATAGAATCATATAAAGATTGTTGTTTTAGAATATGGAAACCTTTCAATGCATCAACTTGGGCAGCTGTCGCCACAGACAGATTTGATGACTTCACATTTCCATTATTTATTAAACTTTTAATCTTATCTCTTTTATATCTGTTTTCTTCAATTGCACTTTGAAATTTATCAAGGTCATTATCATTATCATCATTTTCTTGTTCATCACTTGATGACAGAATATCACTCAAATCTACTTCCACATCTTCATCAATTTTAGAATCCGAACTTTCAGCTTCCTCCTCTTGCTCATCAGCTTCTTCAACTTGATGGTTCTCTTCATATAGATCTTTTCTAGTTATTGCATCACCATCATATTTTGGACCATTCAATTTAATACCATCATCACGCAATTTACTCTTTGCAACTTTAATATAATGCTCTTTTTTTAATTCTTCATTTTCTTCATTTTCGCTTATTTCTTGATCATTTCCCTCATTATCATTTGTGATTCTTTCGCTATCTTCGATGTCATAATCAAAGTTTTGTGGTTTTAAAAAGTCCAGCAATTCTTCTGACAATGTTTTCTTACCCATATTTTAAATTAATTTTCTTTCTCTTATATTGCAATAATATATTTTAATATAAAATTCAATATTGTGAATCTCTGTTGGAAATACAAAAAACAATTGTGAAATGAAGTTAGTGATGAAATAATAAAAAATAAAATTTTTTATCAGATAATAAATTTTCACATCGCATAATTATGCATGTATGTCACGTGCGAAGTTTGAAGAATCATAAAATTTGGAAAAAAATGCTTTTCTTTTTTTTATTAATATGAATCACATATAAGATTCGTCATTCTGGTATCTACAAATATATAAATCTTACCAATTTCGGATAAGAAGGAAAAATAACTAAATATAGTAATACGTACTATTCTTATATGAAAGCTGTTGTACAAAAAGTTTTGAATGCCTCAGTCACTGTAGACAATCAGGTTATCTCTCAGTAAGTATCAATTGGAACGTATACGGAGTCTTTTTCATAATATGTTTATTATTAGAGTATTAGATTATTAACAAGCGGATCCTATTAGAATTAAGACTGGATTAATGGTCCTCATTGGAATTTCTGTGACCGATACTAAAGAAGACGCAGAGAAATTGAGCAGGAAGATAGTATCACAAAGGCTATTTCAAGACGGAGATGCTTTCTGGAAAAAGAGCGTCAAAGACATAAATGGGGAAATTCTCTCAGTTTCACAGTTCACGTTAATGGCAAAAACTACAAAGGGTTCTAAGCCTGACTTTCACAAAGCTCAAAAGGGAGAGATCGCAAAAGGCCTTTACGCATACTTTCTTGAATGTTTGAGAAAAGATATGGGGGATGATTCTAAAATTCAAGATGGAAAATTTGGTGCTATGATGCAAGTTGCATTAACTAATGAGTAAGTAAGCATTTCAATAGGTTTATTTCCCTCGGTATCGATACTAACGTACATTTTTTTAGCGGACCCACCACTATTTTGATTAACACTGCTGAAAAATAGGCTTTTGTGATATCTTATTTCTAATTAATGCCGATTAATCACATATATATAGTAAGTTATGAGCAAAATTGATAATTAATCATCTATTTAAGATTAATAAAAAAAACAATAAAATAATGTATCACGTGAATATCACGTGAAATGACTTTTTAGTTCAATAAAGCTGATGCTTTTTTTTTTGAGGTTAACGCTTTCTCATATTAGTGAAGAGAGCGAAAATTTTTTTTTGTAGTTAATCTTGCAAATAATTAAAAGTGCTGTAGGTTGAAAGGCATTGATTGATTGATATTAACTATATCAATTTATATTTAAATTTCTGCTTCTTCATAAATACAACTTCTAATAGAAGAAAAAAAAATATAAATTCAATGTCTACTGTTATTGGTATTAATTTTGGTAACACGGCCTCCTCTATTGCTATCGCTACTAGCGAAGGTAAAGTTGACCTCATCGCTAATCAAGATGGTGAACGTTCTATTCCTACTTGTTTGTCCTACGTTGATGAAGATGAATATCACGGTGGTCAAGCTTTAGCGCAATTGTTAAGAAATCCAGAAAATACTATCATTGGATTCAGAGACTACTTGGGTGTTGCATTTGATAAAATTGATCCAACTAGCGCTGGAAACGGTGCTAAGCCAATTGACGTCAATGGCAAGGTTGGTTACAAAATTAAAGGCCAAACCATCACTATTGATGAGGTTGTTAAGAGACACTTAAACCAATTAAAATTATCTGCCGAGGATTTTATTGGTAACAAGGTTGACGGTGCTGTTATTGGCGTCCCAACTAACTTCACTGAAGAGCAAAAAGACGCTTTGATCAAGGCCTCTGAAAAGGCTGGTATCAAGGTTTTACAATTAGTTAATGAACCAACTGCTGCTTTATTAGCTCATACCGCTAACAGCAATGAATTGCACAAAGATAAATTATTTGTTGTTGCTGATTTTGGTGGTGTCAGATCTGATGCTGCTGTCATTGCTGTCAGAGGTGGTATTTTCACCATTTTGGCTACTGCCCATGATTTAGAATTAGGCGGTAAGAAAATTGATGATTCTTTAGCTGATTACTTTGCTAAGGAATTTCAAAAGAAATTCAAGAGTGATCCAAAGAGTAACCACAAAGCTATTACCAAATTATACACCAGTACTGTTATCACTAAAAAAACTTTATCTAATGTTACCTCCTCTACTATTTCTATCGATTCTTTAAATGAGGGTTATGATTTCCACTCATCTATTAACAGATTACGTTTTGAAGTCTGTGCCAGAAATGTTTTCACTCAAATGACCACTTTTGTCGAAGATGTTGTCCAAAAGGCAGGCTTTGATAAATTAGACATCGATGAAGTCTTATTAGTTGGTGGTTCTTCGTTCATTCCAAAGGTCGCTGCTAACTTAGAAGCCGTTTTTCCAGAATCCGTTAGTATTATTTCCCCATCAACTCCAAAAGCTATTGACCCAGTTGATTTAATCGCTAGAGGTACTGCTTTGCAAGCCTCTTTGATCGATTCTTACGATGATATTAGTATCAATGATACCTTACAACCTGTCATCTTAAACACACAACATTTAACAAAGAGTTTGGGTTTACTCGATGCCGAAGGTAAATTCGTTCAGATCTTAAGATCAGAAACTGCTGTTCCAATCAGACGTTCTATCAAGGTATCTGCTCCAAAGGGGGATGCTTTGATCTCTATTTACGAAGCCGAAAGAGACATCAAAGAAACTACTATTGAACCAGAACCAAGAGAACCTGGTGAAGATGATGAAGATGAATCTGACTGGTCTGATGATGAACCAGAAATTGTCAGAGAAAAGATTTACACTCCAAAGACTAAGATTGCTGATTTGGTTGTTAAGGTTACTGGTGAAAACGCACAAGTCGAAATTACCATCGATATAAACAAGGATTCTAAATTGACTATCTTTGCTAGAGAAGATAAGGCCGGTGCTGAAGTCTACAAAATTGAAGTTTAAATAACAGTTCTGTACTTATCATAAATAAATATTATTGTCACATATATATATATATAATCCAAGCACAGTAGACATAATGTATAATTATGTATCGGTCATGTTGAATGATTTTGCATATTTTTCTAACTCTTGTTTTGCAGTATGAAGCTGAACTACAGCATCTATCAACTCTTTGCTATTTAACTGACATAACCGCAAGTCTCTTGGAACCATCCCACCTCTAAACATCTTAATTGGGTCCTTCTTTGAATTTGCCTTTTTGAATTCCTTAAATTTTTTCTCAACTAATTCATCAATTTTATTCGTTTTTGCTTCTTCTTTAGCAGTCTGCTTCGAGGAATCTAGCCTTCCTTCTGTATTATGTGATTGTGATTCTTGGTGTACTTTTCTACTTTTGATACGCTGCTGATCATCGTCTTTAAATAATTTGAAGTCTGTGGTAGATTCTTGACACTTCGATTGGTTCGTCGATTCTCCAGTTTCAAGAGTTTCTTTGGATTTGCTTTTGGTGTTTAATTCATCCTTAAGTAACTGCTTTTTGATCCGACTTAGAACCTTATCCTCGTCAATGAATAATTTATCCTGCAATTCAAATTTCTCGGTTATCGCTAACGTGCAGTCTCTATCTCTATGATCATAATGATCTTCACCAAATGCCCTGATTCCCCCTCCACTTGATGATAAATAATTAGCTTTGGATAAATGCATGAACGCGGTTTTGCTTAGCTGATTAGTATGCAAGGTTAACTTGTATATTTTATCCAATGCATCCAAATACCCATCCACATCAGAATTTGAAGATATATGCTTTTCATCCTGCTTTATAATATCCATGGTTAAGATTGTAAAGTACTAGACCAATAGAGGATAGCTATCATTGCTCATTTATAAATAAAACTCAGATAATAAATACAATAATATGTCATCAATTATGAAAAACTCCGAAATAGGTAAAATGCTTTGTTACTGTACTTTATATTTTTGTTGTTGAATTCTAAAAATACACGCACTACACACCACCTATGATTATAATTATAGTTGAAGAGAAAGGGTTATCTGAGTTCATTATATATACAATGTTTTTCTATCTATAATATAAATTCTGCTTGAATAATAAGATTTTTACCAGCTTTGCATTCTAATATACATCTACTATATAAGATAACTAATTGATTTGATTCAGACAATTGTTTTCAGCGTGTGTGACTAAATACTTGACTTGAATTTCTTTTAAAGTCGCAAAATAAGATCAACATATAAAAACACAGCTTCACTCAAGAAGGATACATACTATCTGAAAATATTGTAAAACAAGAACATATTGATTTAGAAGCTGGCCATGTCTGAATCTAATGGAGCAATTGATATCAATTTATATACAATTGAAAATGTACTGGTGCATTTAATTCCAGCTCCTCTTAATGGAACTGAAGAACATAACATTAGTAATTGGTCAATGGGTAATCCTTTATGGAAAGGGAACCTTGAAATGCATGAAATAGAATATTATATGGAAGATACTGGTGATATTATAGACAATGGGAACAACTACAATCATGTTGATTATAATCCGTTCAACAACTCATCAAATAATGAAGTCGCTGTGGCTGAAGATTATTTCAAATTAGAACTAAAGCTTGTGAACGCGTCAGACAGTTCTATATTTGCAAGAATTCCACAATTATCGTCCATAGATAGGAATATACACAATATTATTGGAACTGTGTCGCCTAAGTATTATGCAGTATATACGGAGATCAGTGATCCTAAGTTCAACTTAAATGTTATTGGTAATGAAGATAATGCTATACAGAATAATGGAATTAAAAGAATAGGTTTAGGTTTAAAATTTGAAAGCAGTTATGATGCAAGTAATTTTGTTATGTATTTGGGTCATTTTAAGAAAGATTTTGATATTTTCAAGGAATCATTTCTTGATAATATTAATTCTACTCATGAAGAGGAAAATGATTCTGCAAAAATGATGAACAGTAATAGTATGTACAGTAATCAATCATATGTTGAAAATGTACCTTCATCATCATCTTCTTCCGGAAGTGAAGATAATAATGATGATAAGCATATAATAGCACAACAACAGAAGAATGACAAAGACACAGGAATAATTGGTAAAAGCATGAAGAGCATGAGAGATCAGTTTTTTAGAATAGATTTGGAGCATTCTTACAATAATGCAAGCTCGGATAACGACAGCAGTGATGACGATTTCGGCGATTTTCAACAGGTATAAATAAAAGTACTTTATATAGTACATAAAGTTATAATGATGGGAAAGGAAAACAAAAATATTATTATTAATATTAAAACAATTATTTTACCCTTAAATAGAATAATAAAAAAAACTCTTACAATTAAAGTCACAAATACCAGAACACATTATGGGCTCAAATACGAACAAGACTATTGGATTAAGAAAAAAATAGTAGCTTCTTATATATATATATATATTCAATCTTCTACACCATAATCACTAAGTCTTTCACCCAAACTATTAGACCATTCTTTATTTTGTAATTCTTCAGTCAAATCTTTAATAGATTTTCTACCCCCATCTGCTGGCCAAGGAAGACCTAATTGATCTTCATCAATCATATCAGAAACTTTCCAATTGACGCCATCACCTTTTGGGCCTGCCCAGGGCACAAGCCAAAGCCAAGGATAGTTTAATTGATCGAATAAGTTTTGAAATATTCCATAATCATATGGAAAAATAATATCATCTATGCTGAAAAGAAAATGATCTGAATCTCGGGTATTTTTATAGTAGAAGTACTGCTGAGACCTTATCGATATTAGGTTTGGCATTTTATCAGCACTGTGAACTTTCTTATAATAGTATCTTATAACCTGCCAAAAACTTTCTTTATGGAGTTGCGTCTCCAATCTTTCCCATTCCCATGTCTCTATTTGAGACATTCCCGATGTGATATGGATCACACACTTCAAGGTCAATAAACCCACAGATAATAATACAAATCCATCCATGAAAAACAATAAAATAGTAAATATAATTTCTGATTTATTAACCATGTATGCTGGGTAATCTTTCATCTCATATAATCTATAACCAGATTTGCAAAGCTCAACAAATACATATAGCGTTGTGAAATCTACCCAAAAGAGAAATCTCATAAAATGCGGCATATTGTTGTAACCGACACAATTCATTGTCCATGGACAATGATGGTCCATTTTATAAACACATTTATTACAAGTTTTGCAATGATGAGACCTTTCAGGTTTGATAATTTTGCATTTATCACATTTCTTGATCCATTGTGGATGATTTGTCTTTTTATCAAGCCTGAAATTTAAATCTTCCACATTTTTGAATTCTTCTTCCTCATATTTAAGTATTGTATTTTTCTTTGGCGATCCCGGATCCTTCTGGATTGCAATTATATACGATATCCAAATCATGGTTAAACAGATTTGAAAAAAAGCCTGCCGTTTGATACTATGATAATGCCTGAAAATGAAATAATGTACATTATAACCAATAAATGATATAAGAAAGCTTGGTATTATCACACCCAAGTATGGATGTGGTAACTTGATAGGCATTATATCTTAATATATGGTAATTTGTGACGCTGCTAACAAATCAGATAGTATGGAACATAATGTACGCTATGTTAATCCTCTATTAAAGTAAATGTGAAGAACTATTTTCAATATCTCCATTTTCATTTTTTTTTTATGTCCGAGATTATCCTTATCTTAGCGGCACGCTGCAATCCGCTAAAATGTCATTAAATCAAATCAAAATGGCTATATGACACGATCACTAAGAAATGAGCATATAAGTGCCAGGAGAGAATGTGTAATAGACTCGTATTAGGTATATAATTGAGTTTTAGGTATAGTATATATGATATAGGATTTAGTATGAATAAAAGAGAAAAAAAATATCAAAACAAAGAAGATATCATATTGTCAAATGGGCAACATATTGCTAAACTAACAGTAACAAATGAGATTATTGAATATTAATTAACAAAAATTGAAAAGGCATAGCTAAGTGTTTGCAGAACGATCAATGATGACAGACCCACCTTCACTTACTACTGGGTTGGAATTCTTTGTATTTCCAAATTTGTGGCTCTTCAAGATTTCCTTCTTCAGCTTTGCGGCATCTGGTATTTCCATACCATTTACCTCATAATATAATGAAATACAACTATTCTCTGACCAAACTTTATCAAATTCTGGACTACAGTCGCAGTTCAAATCGTTTCTAACCTCTTGTTCAAGAGGACATTGTCCAATGGGGGAATGATAATAACCCGTGTTGTCAACATAATGAACTTGGTCTTTATCTAAAAATAAAGCCACCGCCATGGTATGAATAGGAGCATCACCCCATCTTTCGTAGTAAATACCACAAGAATAGTCTATATATTGGAAGAAATCTTCATATTTCTCCAGTCGATAAAAGTCCATATCACCCACTTCAAAATTCGACCAGAAATGACACATATTGAAAGTCTTCCCGTCATCATCAGTTAGAAATTCCAAGTTGTTGTTAGGTGATAGATAATCTGGGTAAGTGCTCGTGAAATTTTTTACGACAGACCAAAGGGAGAGAACAGTAGTGTGAATCTCAAATGGAGCTAACGTGAAGCCATAGGCTTTGTTATGATCTCGCATGAATTTGAACAAATCATAATTTATATCACAGTTGAATTCAATATTAGGCTCTATTCTCCAGTAATATTTGTAATTCAACATCTCTGGCAACCTGTAGAAGAATCCCGAATTAAATCTGCACATATGCCTGTAAGATTCCAGATCTCCATATTTGACATCGGCTGTATCCATGTCCGCCCTTATATTGGCAGCTAACTCCTGGTCTATCCATTCCGGATATCCCCAGAACTCCTCGGGGATATGGGAATAAATTGCATTTCCCGAAACTAGGTCCGATGTTAGCTGGATAAATGATGGAGTGAACGGCTTATCGTTAGCAAAAACCACATCGTAGTGGTAATTCTTGTTGAATCTCTTCTCCACAAACTCAAGAGTGGAGAGAACATCGTCTAGCTCTTCGTTTCTAGCCAACATGAAAAAGGTAGCGTTAGCTCTATCGTAATCATCTATTTTTTCATCAATAATATCGAAGTTGATATCATGGTCCAGGAAACTAGCATGGTCTAATATCTGCTTTGATTCTGATGATTGTATCTGCAGCCTTGACACCAAACCAAAAAAGTAATACAAGGTGAATACGAACACTAGCGAAAGAGGAAGTCCAATGAGAAGGTTTTTCTTATTAAAAGTTCGTCGGACTTGCTTTACTTTAATAGCTCTTCTCATTATTGTCACCTTTGTATGATGAAACAGTATTTAATACATTCATTGATAGAGCCTGCATACAAGATTGTAAACTGCAAATCAGAACCTCAATAGTTAGATTTGTGGCTTTACTTATAATAAAATTTCTTATTTATGAAGGGTCCTGCTTCTTTAGTTTGCATTTCTTTTTTTTTTTTTTTTTTTTTTTTTTTACTAAGCCCCCAAAAAAAAATATTCTGATCGGGTTAACTTAATAGTAAACGGAAAACTTTCAGAAAAGTAGTAAAAAAAAGGAAGGGATCTGTAAACAATGCATATCTATCTGCTAATGCAGACAGATACTTAAACAATACTTATGTTATTATTGTGATTTTGATCTTTATTATTAACACTTCCGAAATCAATAAGGGTTTTTATTGTATATATTTTTAGTCTGCCAAGTTCCAGCATGATTCAGAAACGAAGTAGAAGAAAAGATAGCATAGAACAACTACTTAGCAAAGAGGTTCAACCGCAATTACATGGCGAAAAGTTGAGTCATCTCAGATATTTAATCTTGCTGGAAGGGTTGAAGGTCCCACAAGGATATGATTATTGTCCTTACAGAATATATGTATGGTCGGTATTATTAAACATCAGACCCATTGAGGACAACAGTAGATATATAACGTTGTTAGGCTTGAAAGAACCCCTGAATTTTGACAAGATCCGAAACGACACCTTCCGAACGTTGACAAAGGATGCAAAATTTTGGAGCAAGGTCAGTAACGACCAGTTGACACGGTTGTTATGCGCCTTTTCATGGGATGTAGAACACAATTTAGAAAGGACCGGCAACAACAGCCATCAAATATCTGGCTATGTACAGGGCATGAATATTCTTGTAGCTCCAATATTGTATGCTGGCAAGAGTGAGACCCAGGCGTTCGAGATTTTCTGCGGATTGTTACGTAAGTTTATTCCGTTGTACATTACACCCACCCTAGAAGGAGTCCACACAGGTTGCTTGCTTGTCGATATTGTTCTTCATATTGTGGACAAGAGGCTATCTGACTACTTGAAACTGAAATCATTGAAACCAGAGATGTACGCATTTGCATCAGTATTGACTTTATGTGCTGCTACACCGCCCTTGGAGGAGGTATTGAGTCTTTGGGATTTCCTATTTGCTTACGGATATCACATGAACATTCTTTGTATAGCAGCAAGGCTAGTCATGATGAGATCCGATTTGTTGAGTGACGCGTCCTCACCGATGCAAAAACTACGCCAACTCCCCGATTTGCAGGCCAAAGAGGTTATCAAGTTGGCAGTGTCGTTCGTTACAAGGATTCCGGACGAATTATACGACTTATTGGTAAGACATGGTTACGATGAGAGCGTCAGAAATTCGTTAATAAATAAGTACGGTTTGCCATAAGAAGAGGAGCAGTAGTGGGCACCCGGTATCCTTTTTTTGCAACTCATTTCTGTAGAGATCTCGACAAACCTAAATAGATACACACAATATACAACTTTTATGTCACGCCGCCTGTACTCTTCTGAACGAGATTCCGATGTCTTGGACACTCTAAAAAAATCCTTTTTACAGCCAATAACGCCTGGCTTGTTAATAAATTTTCACTTAATGAATAGTACAAATGGCTAGTTAGTTTTTGACATACAATGGAAATTAATGGTTTGAATCTCATTTGCTGGCAGTTTTGTCTGCTTAAATGCGCGCCAAAGTAACAAGTGGTAAGAAAAAAATCGAGAGAAAACCAAATCTAGAATGAAATATATAGGAAAAAGAGGCGAGAATTAAACAAAAAAAATAAAGAGAAAAAAATCAGGTTAAAATTATAGGGCAAACCTATCAGTGCTGAATATTCACATCATCAGTCATCTGCATTGAATCATTTAAAAATAATATATATAGCAAACTAGAGAAACTTTCCGATCCTTTTTAGTATAATTCTTTACTTGCTAATTAAAGACTTGTATTTGCATTACATGGAATAACGTTGGAAGAATTGACTAATTTGAACTGCAACAATAGAAGAGGTTTTCTCATATCAAGCCGAATCAAATCAAACGGAAATAGAAAGAAATAATTTTACTGTAGGTATCAAAAATGGCAGAAAAGGATGAAGCAATTTTTCGTTCTGCGGAAATGTCGTTGATCCAATTATTTGTGGCGACAGAACTCTCAAGAAATGTTGTCTCCGTTTTAGGCCGGATGGGAAATGTTCAATTCAGGGATTTGAATGAAGATGTTAATACGTTCCAAAGATCTTATATCAAAGAAATACGTAGATTGGATGAAGTCGAGCGCCAATTGCGTTATTTGTCCAGCATAATTGATAAATATGACTTGCTCAACCCGATTTCTTATGAAGATGAAGAACTTTCTGTTTTGAGTGGTGCCCCTACTTCTAGTCAGATCGAAGAAATCGTTGACATGGTTAGTAGATCCGATGAAAAAATTAAGGATTTGGATAAGTCATTAACAACTTTAACTTCTAAAAAACTTTCCATGCTAGAAAATAGGCATGTGCTTTACCAAGCGGATAGGTTTTTTGGATCCCCTGCCAATAGCTATAACAATAGAGAAGAACAGGATCAAATAGATCATAGATTTTCCATAGACTCAATAGATGATGCACCTTTATTAGAGCAGACGAGTTTTGAATTGGGTACCGATAATAACCATCATATGGAAAGCTTGCTTGCTGTAAATGCTGAATATATTATTGCCACCGTACCTAGAGATAAAATTAAGGCTATAGAGACAATTCTTTGGAGAACGTTGAGAGGCAATTTGTTTATGACCACTTTACCCATAGATGACCTAATTTTGGATGAAAAGACTAATGAAGAGATTTCTAAAGATGTGGTTATAATTTACACGCATGGTAAACACTTAAATATGAAAACCAAGAAAATTATTGAAGCTTTAGATGGTAAAATATTTGATTTAGGTAAGCAGATCACTCCCGAGTACTTAGATGAATCTTTGTCGCTGATCAACATTAAGCTAACTGATGTAGACACAGTTCTAAATGAGACTAAATCTACTTTAATAATAGAACTAAATCTTATTGTACAAACTTACCATTATTGGGAGACTACTATCAAGAAGGAAAAAGCCATTTACTCCACTCTTAATCGATTTGATTTTGATCACTCAAGAAGATCATTGATCGGTGAAGGTTGGGTTCCAACAGATGAAATCGAAACTATAAAAACAGCAATGAAGGAAATTACAGATGAAAACAGCTCAAATACTAATAGTAGTTCAAATTCCATGACTGCAATAGTGGTAAATGTGTTGCAAACAAATAAATCACCACCTACCTTTTATAGAACTAACAAATTCACTGCTGCTTTCCAAGCTTTGGTTGATGCTTATGGTATTTCCAGTTACAGGGAGGTCAATCCTGCATTAGCTACAATAATAACTTTCCCATTTATGTTTGCATTAATGTTTGGTGATATAGGCCATGGCTTAATTGTGGCATTGATTGCTTCTTATTTGATTATTAATGAGAATAAAATTAGAGCTAACGATGATTTATCAGAGATGGTTTTTGGTGGTAGATATTTAATTTTATTAATGGGTTTATTTTCCGTTTATACTGGTTTTTGTTATAACGATATTTTTTCACTTTCTTTGTCATTTTTCAAATCAGGCTGGTCTTGGCCTGAACATTTCCAAGAAGGCGAATTAATTGAGGCACATCAAACTGGTGTCTATGGATTTGGATTAGATCCTGCTTGGCATGGAACTGATAACGGATTAATTTTTATGAATAGTTACAAGATGAAGTTGTCTATCATTATGGGTTTCATTCATATGTCATACTCTTTATATTTTTCCTTGGTTAATTATAGATTTTTCAAAAGTAAAGTCGATATTATTGGTAACTTCATACCTAGTGTGTTGTTCATGCAAAGCATCTTTGGGTATTTAACTATCATGATCATTTATAAATGGTCTGTTGATTGGATAGCTCTAAGCAAGCCAGCACCAGGTTTACTAAATATGTTGATCAACATGTTTTTATCACCAGGTACTGTCGACGAACAATTATATCCAGGTCAAAAATTTGTTCAAGTTATTTTATTATTAATAGCATTGGCCTGTGTTCCTTGGTTATTATTATATAAGCCGCTTACTTTGAAGCGTGAAAATCAAAGAGCTATAGAGCAGGGTTATAGAGACATTTATTCATTAGAACACCAGCAATCCATTTCATTTTTGGAGGAAAATGCATCCGAAGATGATCTAATCATAACTGATTTGTCCGCTAATCATGGATCTCATGGCGATGGTTTTGATTTTGGTGATGTTATGATACACCAAGTAATTCATACCATTGAATTCTGTTTAAATTGTGTATCCCATACAGCTTCATACTTAAGACTTTGGGCGCTTAGTTTGGCACATGCACAATTATCCTCAGTTCTTTGGAATATGACAATATCTAATGCATTTGATGATTCGAAAGCATCTGCTTTCACCATCATTAAAGCCTGGTTTTTATTTGGTATGTGGTTTGTTTTAACCGTTTGTATTTTGGTTTTAATGGAGGGTACAAGTGCTATGCTACATAGTTTAAGGTTACATTGGGTTGAAGCTATGAGTAAGTTTTTTGAAGGCGAGGGTTACGCTTATGAGCCATTTTCATTTGCTGCTATTTTGAAAGGTAAGCGTGAAGACTAAAAATATTATAGGAAGTTTCTTCCCTCGACTTTATATTTTTAGAATTTTTTTTCTTTTTTTTCTTCTTTTTTTTTTTCTTTTTTTGATACTTTCTACGATTGGACAATTCTAATAAAAGTGTGATTGTATATGTGACGAACGTATGGAGAACTATTGTAAAATCATAAATCGATTAAAAAATCATAAATCGATTAAAAAAAAGAGATAATACCTATTCATGATATCAGGTATTGGCTGGTCTCGGTAAAGAAACTCCATATGACATTAAAAATCAAGAAAAAAAAGTTCTATAAGAATGATTGAAAAGATGACAATTGAAAAAATGCACTAAAGAGAAATAATAATGATATAAAAAAAAAGGGGGAAAACCAAATGATATTGAATAATTATTAAAGGTAGAAAATCAAAAAAAGAGAAAAAAAATGACATAGTGATGCAAAGAAATGAAAATGTGAATAGTAGAAATAAAGAAAGAAATGTTTTACTCTTCACCATTCAAGGATTTCTGCCCATTTAACTGATTTTTTACAAAATGGGTTTGAATTCAAAGCTATTTTCCCCTCATTAGATATTCTTCCATTATGCTTCAAATAAGAATCTAATTGATCGGAAGTGTAAACGCCAAGATGTTGTTGCTTACTCAGTTCGGAAACTGTTTCTTCTTGCTGTGAACTATTGAAACGATACACTTTTTTAGCTTCAATAACAGCAGCTTTATTCAACTTATCGTTGCTTTTATTTCTTCTGGACTGATTGGTAGGAATGTAGATTCTTCCATTGAGCTTTTTTGGAAATTTCACACCTACACAATTATCTGAATTCAATTCTGTAGCGTATCTTGTTGCATCCTTAACAGTACCATTTTTGGCGGACATTAGATAGATTATGTCATGTTTTGCCATTTTAGTCTCAAGAATGTCAGTTTTAGTTGCGTCTGGAGAATTTAACTTGGATAAAAGTTTTGAATCGTATAATGCCAGATAGTCCGTTTCTTTATCAATTGTTCTTAATGATGATTTCTTGGGGATTAAGTTCTTCTTTGGAGTGAAAATTCCTGGTGGAACCAAAGATAATGTTATTTCATTATTATAATATAAGATACCAGAAAATGCAAAACTATCTTCTTCATCTTCAGAAGAATAATCGGAGTCTGAAGATTCAGAATCTGACTCTGTTTCAGAACCATCATCGTCCTCTTTTTCTTGGTCAGCTGAATAATATTCCTTATATCGTTCCTCAGTTGTAATTTCTGCTCCCTGCTCAATCTCATTTCGATTCTCAAAACTGGAAATAATCGTACAAGAATCTGAATCAAGTGATTTCTCCAAATCTTCTTCTGAAGTATCTGTTTCTGATTCATAAAAAGTCAGCAGCAATTTCTGCAATTCCATGTTTTGAGAATCTTCTAAAACCATCATATCTGAAGTGATTGTATCGAAGATATCTTCCATGGAGATAGTATTAAAATCATCATCTCGGAAAAAGTCATCGTTGAAACTATTATCTTCATGCAACATACTATTATCACTACTATTGATAAATTCTAAGAATGCCTGATATTCATGTGAATGTTCTGTTGTCATATGTGTAAAATAGCTATTGGTTTCGAACAGCGGGGAGGACATTTCAATTTCATCTAATGAAGATTGATCTGATTCACACTGTTCCATTGATACATTATCGTAAGTTATGCTGTCGTTACTATTGATAGACTTACAAGATGAAGTTCTTAAAAGCTTGTACTGGTCATGTTTGGCTTTGAGCTTAGCTTCCTTTCTCTGTTTTTGAATAAGCTTTTGTTGTTTTTTAAACAAAGCGTATGATTTAGCCATATTCTTATTGTTGTTTTCAATCCAGTTGAATAATTGCAAGAGAAATGAAAGAAAGGAGCTAAAGTTGAAATAGGAGACTGGTTTCAGCTGATAAGATGAAAAGTGGTAGAATAAATTAAAATGAAAAAGATAAAAATATAAAATGAAACGTAATCCTGGCTAGAAACAAGGAAAGTACTTTATTATACAGTAAAATAATAATTTGAGGAAGCGAAACTATTTATAAATGAATAAAGTTGACCCGCCAAATGCGGTAATTTAAAGGAAAAAATCTATGAGTACTTATCCTTGCTATTGTTACAAGCATATCGTTAGCAAAAGAAAAATTAAGCTGTTGTTTCTTTTAATTTTTTTTTGTTATTCTTTATTTACCTTTTTTTCTCCTCCAGATTAAAATTATTATGTAATAGTTTTTTCTAATATGCTGCAATAACAGGCCTAATATTTATTTAGTACTGTAATTAAGTTTAGTGTAAAGTAGAAATTTATTTTAAGGGACAGAACAGGGGCACAGGATGCGAATCACGCGCTGAACGCAAGAGTAGTTTACTTTGATCTGATTCAACCGCAATAAGTTGAATTTGTTTATTTCCTAAATTGGATAATCTAAATTACCCAATCTAGTGATGTGATTATTTACATATTACCCAATTGGGAATTTATAATTACCCTTTCTGTAGTGATGCTATAGTATTAATGAGATAAGCCAAATGAAGCCACTGAGAGAGATGAAAAGCAAACAAACTACATTAAATACGTTGGAGAGATTCTAACGAGAACTATCTTTGAGATAAGCTGGTGTCAAATTCATATGGGAATCGAAGATCTGACTCATCGAAGAAGAACTGTTATGAGATCTTTGCAAAACCTATTTCTTCTTCCCCTTCCCCATATACATAGATTGTGAAAATAGACTCTCGGTGAGAATAACAAAAAAAAATTAGGCTTAAATTGCTTAATTTAAACATATCTCATAGACAAAATTTTAATTCGTCTTCTTTTTTTGTCTTCTAGGTTATCATTATTGCTGCCACATATCATTATTGGTGACACTACCTCATGATGTTTCAGCTTACTCTGATTGCACATAAACTTAGAATATCTATCAGTCTCACAATATTTAACATATTTATGTGGGAAATTTCACTATATCTATTGCTATGCAGACTGTACCTCGAGGTCTATGCTATCCATTGTTACAATATTTTCATATATAGATCAGATTTTATTTCTTGGTTTACTGGAAATAAAATTATTTTGACTAAGAAACTAAACTAGAATTGATCTATCAGATCCGCTGATATATGACTAATTTTATCCCAATAAAAGCGTGCTCTTGAATTAAGAAAACAAAGGCATTGTACTTGAGGATCCACGAGAAGAAATTATAGTCATGTAAATACTCCCAGTTTATAATAACATCTGGTTACTCTTAGACAAAAAAACCAAATTTGCGCCAACTCAAAGAAATGCTACATGTACGTAGACTAAATGAGTTTTTCCTTGTATCATAAGGAGCCTCATTTATCGATCCATTCAATCTTTTCAAGTGTATGTATGGTATGTACTCTGTATATAATTGAAAGCATACTACTATATCAGTGCAGCATAATCAAGATGATTAGACGCCCTTGGCTATATGGAATTTTTCAATTCAAATCTATAAACTTCATTTATTTTTGGTGATGCGATGCCTTGAAAAAGAAGAAAAAAAAGAAATAAAGAAAAATTAGTTAGCAGTGAAAGAAAATTTTTTTCAGTAGCGAGCGAGGGCTGCCTTAGAAGAGAAGAGCAGAAGAAATGAAAAAAAAGAAAAATTTTTAGAAAAAAATATTATTATTATTGTACCGCCATTCTGTAGGTTGGTTGATATTTCTAAATATCTATTAAATTGAATCTCGAGCCTTTCGAAAACTTTAGAACTTTTTTCCAAAATATAGAGGGTCTTTTATATTAATTCTTCGAGGAAATTCAAAGATTATATATATTCAACCAAGAATAGTACTACAAAAATGGCTTACGTTTTAACTGAAACTGCTGCAGGTTATGCTCTTTTGAAAGCCGCAGACAAAAAGATCTACAAGAGTTCTAACTTATTGGATACTTTAAACACTGCTGAAAAAGTAGCAAAGGAGTTCAAAATATCTGCTTTCTCCAAGTTCCAATCTGCTGCTAATGCTTTAGAAGAAGCTAATGCTATCATTGACGGTAAAGCCACCTCTCAATTGAAAAAATTATTGGAAGAGTCAAAATCTGATAAGAAGGCCACTCTTTTGGTCTCCGATACAAAATTGGCTAACTCTATAAATAAATTGGGCTTGAACTTCCAAATTGTTTCTGATGCAGCAACTTTAGATATACATAGAATTGTTAAAGAATATTTACCAGAGCTTTTGCCAGGTTTAAAGGACAGTGATTTGTCCAAAATGTCCTTGGGTTTGGCTCACTCTATGGGTCGTCACAAATTGAAATTTAGTGCTGACAAAGTTGATACCATGATTATTCAAGCCATTGCTTTATTAGATGACTTAGATAAAGAATTGAATCAATACGCCATGAGATGTAAGGAATGGTACGGATGGCATTTCCCTGAATTAGCAAAAATCGTTACAGATTCTGTTGCTTTTGCTAGAATTGTATTACATATGGGCCTTAGATCTAACGCTAGTGAAACCGATTTTAGCGAAATCTTGCCGGAAGAAGTTGAAACTCAAGTCAAATCCGCTGCTGAAATTTCCATGGGTACTGAAATCACAGATATTGATTTAATGAACATCCAAGCTTTGGCTTCTCAAATAGTTGAATTCTCAGCTTATAGAGAAAACTTGTCCAATTACTTAACCAACAGAATGAAGGCTATCGCTCCAAATTTAACTGTCCTTGTTGGTGAATTAGTTGGTGCTAGATTAATTGCCCATGCTGGCTCTTTGATTTCTTTGGCAAAAGCCCCAGCTTCCACCGTTCAAATTTTGGGTTCCGAAAAGGCATTATTTAGAGCTTTGAAAACAAAGCATGATACCCCAAAATACGGTTTGATCTACCATGCCTCTTTAGTTGGTCAAGCTACTGGTAAGAACAAGGGTAAAATTGCTAGAGTTCTTGCTGCTAAAGCTTCTGTTGCTCTTAGATATGATGCTTTGTCCGAAGACCGTGACGATAGTGGTGATGTCGGTTTATCTGTCAGAATCAAAGTTGAAAACAGATTGAGTTCTTTAGAAGGTAAAGATTTAAGAACTACTTCTAAAATTGAACGCCAAACCGCCAAGGTCGAAATGTCTGAGGCTAGAGCTTACAATGCTGATGCTGATGCTATTATAACCAAGGAAGATTCGGACAATGAAGAAAAATCAGACAAAAAGCGTAAGAGAGAAGAAATTGATTCTGACGATGAAGATGATGAAGAACCAGAAAAGAAGGTCAAAAAAGAAAAGAAAGAAAAGAAGGAGAAGAAAGAAAAGAAGGAGAAGAAAGAAAAGAAGGAAAAAAAGGAAAAGAAGGAAAAAAAGGAAAAAAAGGAAAAGAAGGAAAAGAAGGAAAAGAAAGAAAAGAAGAGTAAAAAATGAGTACAATCATACTTGATTAATAGTTTATTCTTATAACCTTGATCCATTCTTTTTTCCATTATTATTTATTTCATCTATCTTGTTATTTTTATTATCCTTACATATAAAAACATTCCATAACTCACTCTGTTTATTATGAACTTACTAATTTATCTTTTTTATATTAACCATTATTTATACATACAAAATTTTTTATGCTTTATTGTCATTTTAAACCATTTTGTTCACTTTATTTATTCACTGATTTATATATTTATTTATGAAAAAGAAAAGGAACTATTTTTTCGAAAAATTAAAACAAAAAAAAATGTAAATCCTAATCATTATTGTTATCTATAAAATCTATCACCCATTTTCTCAAAAAAGATCGTTATTAAAATCATCTTCACTGAAGTAACTTACTAAAATAACACGTCCAAAATATTTGATTCCATTAAATTCTTCGAGGCAATATTCGCAATCATCCATAGAATCAAATTTGATAAATATTTTGCCGAAACCATTAAAGCATTTAATCAAATCAATTTTTTTCAAATCTTGCCTTTTGTTAAATACAGACTCATCAATCAAAGGTACTTTGATCTCAAACTTACCAATACTTTGAAATCTTTTGATTTTCTTCCGTATGTCAATCTCTATGCTATTCAAAGTTTCCTTAATAGTATTATAATCAGCCGCATTACTAGAAGGTAGTAATAGTAATTCGGCAATATTGATCAAATTAAACAACTGCAATACATTGGTTCTCTTTCTTGGTGGAGTACCCTTTGCAATGACTGCGCGATTAATTAGCCCACGGAAATTTAAATTCTCGTTAGATTTTAAACCTTCACAAGTTTTAAATAATCTTAATTTTTGGTCAGAAATCTTAATCTCGGGAATTTCGCGAATAGCTTTTTCAAATAAATTTTCACCGTGACTGAGATTGTTTTTCTTAAATTTTAATAAAGCTATGCCTTTTGATTTATGTTCTTTGTCAAATAAGAAGTTGAAATATTGAATTTGATTCTTCTCTATTTTCAATGATTCTATAATTGTATCTGTCAATTGTTTTTCAGTTATATCTGCCGGAATATTATTTATGGTCAATTTATGAATGGAATCACTAAGAAATTCATTTTCATGACTGCTTTCATCGTTGTTACTAATTTTATCATCTTCCCAAGGAACGACATATTCTTTTGGTCTACTTAAAGTCAACTGAAATTTAAGGTCCAATTCCATAGGAATGCTAAGACCATTCAATGAAAAGCACGCGGTACAAAATTGATAATCATCAAATTCTAATAGTAAAATGTTATTATTATGTATTCTCTTAAACTTGATGCTCAATTCACTGTCCTCATTAATCTTGTCCTTAAACACTTCTAATGATTTCAAAAATGATTTGAAATAGTCAATTATAACATTATCAGAAATTTTATCATTTACTCCATCAACTAATAATAAGCAGGAATTTCTTGAATCTCTGGGATTCATTACAGATTTCTCTTTGGATATAACTTCCATTCTCTTCAATTCATTCTCCAATATAGATTTAACAATTTTCTCATCAACATATTTCTGCTTGACTATTCCCGGCATAGGAAAAAGCCCCAAGCTTTTAGCTTGATCACCGCTAAACTTCTCAAATCTGCTAGGTTTCAAATCCCACTTAGTAAAGGAACTTCTATCGATTTTATCAATACATATGGCGGTATCAAGAAACTTCTTAGGAAAGTAGCCCATATCATCAAAATATCTATCAAATTCATCCCTTGAATTCCCTGCCTTATAGTTATTATGGTGTTGTTTGTTGCCTCTTCTATTACTATAATCTCTTCTGTTCGACGAGTCTCTCCCGTATTCTCTTCTATTATGATGTCTATCGGAACTGCTTCGATATGCACGCTTATTGGAACGCGAATGTTCGTCTGAATCCTGGTACGATCTCTTAACTTTATTGTCGCCACTCATCTCAGTAAATCTAATCACTGTATCACTAACTTACTCTGCTTTTCGTGGAATAAATTCAAGCTGTTGAAGATATCGCCATCGCAGTACCTCTTCTTCCCTTTTTTGATAAATGCTCCAGAATACATCATTTATTTCAGTCTTATTTTTGCTACATTTTTCTTAAGGTTATGTGCACTGTCTAAACACACATACAAAAGAACACTAATACAAAATCTAAATTACCGAAACAAAAAGAAATCTTTCTCAACATTACAGGGCCTCAACGCGTGTGCCACCTAAAGTGTTACTTCTATCTGCAATTGAATTGCTATTTGGAACATTTATAAGATAATATATATAAGTTGTAAGATATTAGATATAACAATGAAGTTTTGGAATACATTATTGCAAGCTTATTGTTTTTTATTCACCATATGTAATGCGGCAGCGTTGTTGGGCATTGATTTCGGTGACAATTTCTTAAAATCTACATTAGTTGCTCCTGGGATTCCATTTGAAATCGTTTTAACATTGGAAACCAAGCGTAAAGAGCCGGCCTCTATTGCGATGAAGTCCATTAGTGATGGTGATTTTGAAAGATTTTATGGGCACGCTTCCATTCCTATATGTTCTAGATTTCCTCATACTTGTGTGTCTAACTTGAAGAATTTGTTGGGAACTAGCCGCAATGATCAAATAGATTCGCACTTGCAATACCACTCAGGCGCTAGTATAATCACAAACAAGAAAAGAGACAGCATTGATTTCAAATTTGGTAAAACTGTCTATCAAATCGAGGAAATTACAGCTATGTTGATTGCACATATCAAAGACCGTGCTGAAAAACTTTTAAAGCAGTCTCTCAAGAATGAGCTTTTGCAAGACGTGGTTTTGGCTGTTCCTTCGCAATTCAATCAGAATCAAAGATTGGCCTTGATTAATGCCGCAAAGATTGCAGGTTTCAAGACGGCGAAATTAGTTGATGACGGTTTAGCTGTCGCTATCAATTATGCTACCAACAACATCAAGTTTGATAAGCCTGTTCAAAGACATTTGATTTTTGATATGGGTGCCACCTCAACTAAAGCCACTTTAATCAAATACATTATTGTAGATGGTAATAAAGTTTCAACGATTACTGTGGAAGATTTCCAAATAGATGAGAGTTTAGGTGGGGAATTCATCACAGGTATACTTTACAAATTACTTCAAGAGAAGTTTGTTCATAAACATAAAATAGACAAATTTGATTTCCTCGGTAATAAGAAATCCATGATGAAATTATGGCAAATGGCAGAAAAACTCAAATTGGTTTTAAGTGCCAACAATGAAGCCTCTAGTTCTGTTGAATCTTTATATGATGACATTGATTTCCGTGCTACTATTCAAAGACAAGAACTTGAAGATTTGATGGAAGAACATAAATTTAGAATTACAAAGCCTATCATGGATATCATTAATAATAAAAATAATGGAATTTATGCAAAAGATATCGATTCCATTTTATTGTTTGGTGGATCTAGTAGAGTTCCATTAGTTCAAAGGGAATTAGCTTTATTAAAAGATGAGAAATTCTATGGAAATTCCGATTTGATTTCAAAAAATGTCAATTCTGATGAAGCAGCTACTTTAGGAAGTACTTTAAGAGGTGTCATGATGAATAAGATGTTTAGAACTAAAGATTTTAATATTAGCGAAAACTCTTTCTATGAGTATCTGTTTGATTACAATGTTGATGGAGACAAACACTCTGATAAAATAGTATGTTTTACTAAGCATTCTAGTTATGATGATATTGTCAAGATTGAGTTAACTCATTTGGCCAATGTTGACGACCATAAAAATCTAAATATTAATCTTTATGAAGATGATTCCTTAATTGAAACTGATTCCTTCAAGAAAATTGCAGGTGATATCAAGACTGCTACTGATAAATTGACCAAATTCAATATTGAAGACTGTAAGAATAACGGTTACTTGAAATACTTTGCATTTTTTAAATTAGATCAAAGTAGAATCTTCCAAGTTGAGAATGTTACTGTTGAGTGTGTTGAACCAAAAAGTAATAAGGGATTCATGCAAAAAATTTTGAGCAATGGTGATGTCGACGAAGAAGATATGGATGACGTTTCAGATATATTCAATGGTACTAATAATTCCACCGACACTAATACAACCAAGAAGAGCAAACCTAAAAAGAGTAAGAATCTTTTGGTGGAGCTAAGTGTTAGCAAGCTGCCAGCAGTTCATAAACCATTAACATTATCACAAATTGAATCATCTAAGAGAAAATTAAGAAGCTTGGCGTTCAAAGAGCAAGAAAGATATGAAAAAACTGAACTATTAAATTCCTTGGAGGGTGATCTCTATTCTGTTAGGTCTTTGATTGAAGACAAAGAAGATGAGGATGGTAATGCAAAATTCTTGGCGGCATTACAAACATTGATCAGTGAAGAATTAGAATGGGTTGAAGATCAGACATACAACTTACAAGACTTGAAAGTGATTGAAATCAATGAGAAAATCAATAAGTTGAAGAACATTTTGACCTACTTGAATGAGCCTGTAAGTGTTGATGATTTTATTAAGTTACACGATGAAACCAGCTCTGTTCATTTGCAAATTAAACAAGTTGTTGGTGATTCCAGGGAAAAAATTGATGCATTACAAGACTTGTATTTTGATAAAGGATTCACTGAAGCTCAGTTCCAAAAAGATAAATCAAGATTTATGAAATTGGATGATGTCACAATTGAAAGCCAATCCTTAAGTGTCCTTGAGAATTTGGACAAACTAAGCCAGATCATTGACAGCAAAAAGAATGAGGATGACTATGAAGATGTTGAAGAATTATTAAACAACTTGAAGGTTTACAGAGAGACAGAGGAGAATTTAAATTTGATCAAGAAACAAATTGTTGTTATTGAAAAGGATCAAAAGCGTTCAAAGAAAAGCATCGAAAGAGCATTGGAGAACAGGATAAAAAAGAGAGATGATAAAGAAGCTAAATTGGCCGCTGAGAAAGAAAATAAGATAGAAGAAGATGTTGAAGAAGAACAAATTGAAACAGTTGAACAACTGGAGATAGCCCATGATGAATTGTAATGGCAGCCCACTGGCATTAAGATATATATCAGTAATTCAGATATTAAAGAAGACTCTTTTTATCAGCACTTGTGTAGCGGATTCAACTTTACCAAGACAGAGAGAGGTGCAATATTCGTATGCAATATATTTCACGTGCTTTACTCAAGGGCATTTTAGCTCACATGATTTAATACGGATTACTATTTTCTGTATTGGTGTGCGCTTTACATATCTCGCAAATTTAACAATAATAAAAAATAGATCAAAAATTAGAAAAATAAAAGTAAATCGTGCGTTACATTTGAAGAGGTTTGTATCTCTGCATGCTTACTGGTGTTCGGTTGTATGTTGGGTGAGACTGCATTTGCTCATATGGGAAGCCTGAAGAAAACTAAAATTTACATGTATGGGGTCAGAAGTGAAGTCAAAGAAAAATAAGAGCAGGCTTATTCTTTCACTAGAGGGAGATTACTAGAGAAATTTTTTTTTGCGAAGCAGAAGACAAATAAGAGAAGAAGCAGCTGGGCAGAAACAAAAAAAAAAAAAAAAAAAAAGAGAAAGGTGAAAATATTGAATTATATACCTTCTTGCAATATTACCATACAGCATATTACTGTTTAATATTTACATTAACAACAATAAATATCAAGTAGGAAAAAAGTAAGTAGTTACTTAGTCTGTGGGATTGTTATTGTTGGGATAGAGTGGACAAAGAGAATGAGATCATAAAGAGCTGAATCACTGGCAAGAATATGGATTTATGAAATTATTGTACTATCTATATGGATGAGAAGCCACTATGAAATCGAGTAAATTATGCGGAAATAATCCAGTATTATCAAACGAACGAATAGTTACTTAATTTCTTCGGGATATTTTCACAGTTATGGGTTGATTCATTGAATGATTTATGCAAAAAACTACTTCATGGATTCCTAGTTTGAAATACATGATGAGGCCTTGAATATATACGTCCGTGCAATCATCGACATGTATACGATGAAAAGTCTAATAAATAATATTGAGCAGCATATCATTGAGCGACTGTCTCTTCTTCCTTGGAGGAGCAAGAATAACAAAAAATAATCTTCCTTGAATAGATGCATATAATTGAATAAATGTCCTTGTTTTATATATTAGCTCAAGACTTTTCCTAAAGATTCTAACGTACAATATGTTCCACAATCTAAATATAATAAACAATGATAACTAACAATTTTCTTATAGTGGCTCGTCTTACCGAATACGAAGTTATTGGTCGTCGTTTACCAACTGAAAACGTCCCAGAACCAAAATTATACAGAATGACCATCTTTGCACCAAACACTGTTATTGCTAAGTCCAGATACTGGTACTTCTTACAAAAATTGCACAAGGTCAAGAAGGCTTCTGGTGAAATTGTTTCTGTCAAGGTTATCCAAGAAAGAAACCCAACCCACGTTAAGAACTTTGGTTTATGGATCAGATACGACTCCAGATCTGGTACCCACAACATGTACAAGGAATACAGAGACGTCACCAGAACCGGTGCTGTTGAAAGCATGTACTCTGACATGGCTGCCAGACACAGAGCTAGATTTAGATCTATCCACATCTTGAAGGTTGTTGAATTAGAAAAGACTGCTGACGTCAAGCGTAACTACACCAAACAATTAGTTGCCAAGAACTTGAAATTCCCATTACCACACAGAATCCAAAGATCCAGCAACGTTTTCTCCTACAAACCGGTTTCCACTTTCTACTAAGTTTGTTTTTTAGTAGCATGTTATTATTAGTATTATAATTTATATATTAATTTAATTTCAATTAATTTTTTAGTACTGTTTTATAAATTTAATGAGAGTGAAAACAACTTAATAAAAGCAAAAACGATTTTATACAATAAATGGAAATTGTAGTATTTTTAGTCCATTTTCGTTAAACATGAACGAAATTGATCTAGCTATTACTGAAGTGTAGTATAATGTATAACTTACAAATTGTTATGTTTCCTGACTACATTTTTATGGTTATGATGCACGTGTTTAGGGGTTCCGGCCAGTTTCTGTCTGTCTTTTGGTGATATAAAGAGATACGAAGAAAAAAAAAGAAAAAGAAATAGAAAAAAAAACCAACGTTATTTATTACATTTAAATTAGAGCAGATTCAAAATAACGTTGGACATGTTCTGTTTTGATTTGTTTGTTTTGATTTTGCTGTATTAAGTATATTTTGCAACCATTCTTTTCATTGATTGATTCATTTTTGTATTTCCTTGAAGAAAACTCTAACAACAGTAAATCAATAAAAGAAACAAATTATCGTTCAAGAATATTAAAACCCAGATCTATTAAATAGTTTGATCACACTTACTCTCTTTATTGATAAAACCGATAGAAACTATAACAAGCACGGATAAACCAATAATGACTAGTGTCTCTGCTACTCCTAAGAAACAAGCTTCTTCCAAGCGCTCAAGTTCGTTAACCCCTTCAACGAAGAAACAGCATTCAAAGACCTCTACCCCTTCCTTTAAGAAAACATTGTTTGCCGAGGATGATGTGGATGTAGATTACAACTCCGAGGAAGATTCAGATTATTTGCCAGAGAGTGAAGAAGATGACCTGGATTTCGATGTGGAAGAAGAAGAAGATGAGGCCTGTCATGACATAACT
Organism: Saccharomycopsis schoenii; assembly: GCA_010994365.1. NCBI lineage: Eukaryota > Fungi > Ascomycota > Saccharomycetes > Ascoideales > Saccharomycopsidaceae > Saccharomycopsis > Saccharomycopsis schoenii. Next base: position 287,001 of record JNFU01000010.1, on the reverse strand, counting down.
AGTCTTCTGAATGATTACAGCACAGATAGCAAACTCAAACCACCAAAGAATGAAGAAACATTTAAAGAATCTACTCCTTTGAAAATATCAGCACATCGTAATTTCTCAAGCTTCATTCACCAGCATGAAATCCCAAGAAAATTTCTTCATGTCTCCATTGGATTTTTCACTCTTTATTGTTACACATTAAATTGGACCACTCAAATGTTTATCCCATACTTATCCACCGCTTGCGTCATTATTTTCTCTCTTGATCTTATCAGATTTAGATTCCCGTATTTCAACCAGCTTTACTGTGAAGCAGTAGGCTTCCTCATGAGGGAAAAAGAAATCAAAACTTATAACGGCGTCATCTGGTACTTGTTAGGGCTAAGTATCTCTTTCCAATTTTTCCCTAAAGATATTGGTGTCATGGCTGTTTTATTATTAAGCTGGTCAGACACCGCTGCATCTACGTTCGGAAGATTGTGGGGCCATCACACTCCAAAAATCACATCTCATAAGAGTTTGGCTGGCAGTATCGCTGCTTTTATCACTGGTGTTTTATCATTCTATGTGTGGTACGGATATTTTATACCAGCCTATCAATTCAACGATGGAATCATGTGGTCAGAAAAAACAAGCTACATGAATTCAAATGTCTATGCTGTTGCTTGTGGATTTGTAGCCGCTTTATCTGAGGGAATTGAACTCTTTGATTGGGATGATAATTTCACCATTCCTACCTTATCTAGTGTATTCTTATATGCACTTGTAGCTGCTACTAAGAAATAAATGAAGAAATCACTAAATAAATATAAATTAATTTTGTTCCAAATCATGCCTCCCTTAATGATTGTTAATATTCCTTCTTGTTCTTTTTTTCACCTATTATTATTGTCTTTATTATTATTATTATTATCTTTATTATATACAATACCCCTCTTTTGTTTCAGTCCTCTCTTTATAGTCTAATTAAACTTCATTTTTATTATCAGAACTAAATGTAACTTGCTACGAACATATTCAAAATGTGAGAACATGTTTTGTGAAGTTTATTTGTTTGAACATTTTTATGGAAGATTCGCAAGCAGCTAAGAGGTATAGATTATCTATAAATACAATGTAGCAGCATTAGCCAACAGTAACTCAAGATGCAAGATTACCATTAATTATACTATTCTATTGAAAATGAATTCAGCAATGTACATAGTGCTCAAAATTTATTAAATTAATGATTATCAGCAATTCAATACACAATAACACCTTCGGAATATTTATCTGTACATATAAAGGATTATAGGATTCCACCTTTACAAAAAGATAAAACAAATTAGTCATGATAATAGTTAAAATAATATTAATAAAGAAAGCATTAAAGTGTTGGGGATCAGGTACAATTTTTCTAACAAAATAATAATAAAAAGAATTTTTTTAAAAGGAATTTTATTGTTGTAATCGATATCGATTTAATGAGCTCTACAAGAGTTATTTCGTTTTTCACAATTAATAATATGAACCTAATTTTAAACGAAGAATAGGATATATATTACTACTATGCAATAATTCACCGTGTTAGAAACGGCGAAAAGTCATTTAGCCCTTAGTTGACTTTACTCCACTAAGAGCCCTTGCATTATAAATAAGTAAAATCAAATAATGATCCTTGATAATAGTACGCACTTTATTAGAACTATTCGCAATTAGTTGTGCACAATTTGAGATGATATATACGCAGCAGGGCCTAAAAATGTTTAAAATTTGAATCTACATAGCTTTAACGATGTTAATAGTTTATGTATAATATTATATAGGTATGCATGCATAAATGTATAAATGTATATGTGTACAGGTTTATTGATGATATCATTTCATATTCCAATTGTTAGAAGAAATTGACACGATTCGATTACAGTATGACTGACGCGTCTTTTTTTTTTATTTTATTAATTTTTCGTTGCTTAGCGCGTCTTTTTTTTTTTCTTGTTGTTGTTTATCATTATACAGATGGTCTAACAGCAAAAATTTTTATTTCAAGTTTTTTTATTTTGAATCTTTACTTCAAAAAAGAAAACAATTTTCAAATTTACGCGTCTTTTTATAATTTATATCCCTATTAACGTTTCTCTTTTCACTTTTATACTTATCCTTTTATGAAATTCTTTAATTTATATTCCTGTTAAGAACTATTCCAGTTCAACTGTTTTTTTTTGAATCCATTCGCTTTAACATAAAAAAATATTAAAACTAAAATTGTATTATCGAGATATTCATAAGACAGTGCCGTTTTCAGAATGTCAACAGTTACTCCAATTAAAACAAATAAGAAAAAACCGTTGTCTTCAAGTGCTTCCTCAAAGAAACAATCTTCGATTTATAGTTTCTTCAACGTCAAGAAAGCTGCGAAAAATTCGCCAACGACAACTGCTGCCAAACATTATAATGATATCGCCAAGAAAGGATTAAATAGCCCACCGAGATCTGCTAGCAAGTCTACAAAAAGTCCATTTTTCAAGCCTTCGACAGGAAAAGCAATCACGGATAAGAACCAACGATGTTCAAATACGAGTTCTACAGAGACAGCTGCAATTGAAGAAAGTAAACCAAAGATAGAGGAGGAGCCGGCGCAGTTGTCAACGCCGTTGAATTCGAGCCAAGAAAATAATGATTATAGCAATATACATAGTGACAATGAACAACCTATGACTAGCAGTCCTTTGTCACGTCGTCGCAAGATTAATTACTCTGAATTAAGCGATGAAGACGATGAAGACGAAAAAGAAGCTCCCAATTCAAAGAAAAGGAGAGCGATAAGAAAGGTCGTAAACTCGGACCTGGAAGATGAATTTGTACCAGATGAAGCAGAGGACGAAGAAGACGACGATGAAATTTCCGCAGATGTTGTTCCTGAAGATGCCGAGATTGTTGAAGATATTCATAGTATTACGGCCATTGATGATGAAGATGAAGATTTATTGATCAGTGACTTATTAGATGCAGACGAATCTAAGGCAGCCTTTTCCGATAATAATTCTTTGAAGAGCAAATATATTGCAAGTTCTGCATATAAGGCTGATCCACAAAATCCAGTAGTACAACCAAAGAAAAAGAAATCTTCAAGTAAAGAAGATTCAGCAGCAAAAAAATTCAAAAATGCAAATGAAGAAAGATACCAATGGTTGGTCACCATCAAAGATGCTGAAAAACGGTTAGAAAATGATCCAGATTATGATCCTAGAACATTGTATGTTCCATCGTCAGCATGGGCAAAATTCACACCTTTTGAAACTCAATACTGGGAGATCAAATCTAAAATGTGGGACAGTATTGTATTTTTCAAAAAGGGAAAATTTTATGAACTATATGAGAAAGATGCAATGTTGGCACATTCTTTATTTGATTTGAAATTGGCTAATACTGGCAGAGCAAACATGCAACTAGCTGGGATTCCTGAAATGTCCTTTGATTTCTGGGCTTCTAAATTTATTGAGAAAGGTTACAAAGTTGCTAAAGTTGATCAGAAGGAAACATTGTTAGGTAAACAAATCAATGAAAGAGATTCCGGTAAAAGAGAAACCAAGGTTATTAAAAGAGATTTATCATGTGTGTTGACTTCAGGTACTTTAACTAATCAAACCATGATCAAATCAGACATGTCAACTTATTGTTTTGCTATTAAGCAGGATGTTGAAAAAGATGGGAAAACTACAGTTTTTGGAACTGCATTTATTGATACTTCTACTGGCGCTGTAAGACTATTAGAATTTGAAGACGATGAAGATTATACAAACTTAGAAACCTTAGTAAACCAAATAAGACCCAAAGAAATTATCGTCGAGAAAAATAATTTATCATCTTTAGCTTTGAAGATTATCAAATTTAATACTAGTGACAATCCGTTATGGAATTATTTAAAACCTGATGATGAATTCTGGGATAGCGATACAACTTTGGAAAATTTGAGTCAACTGAGATATTTCAAAGCAGAAGATTTGGATGATCATTCCAATTGGCCAACTATATTACGTTCATATAATGAGGCTCATAAAGATGTTGCATTCTCTGCATTTGGTGGTTTATTATGGTATTTGAAATCATTGAAATTAGATTCTGAATTGATCTCTATTGGAAATATTGAAGAATACAGCATTCATAAATGTATTGATACTTTAATTCTTGATGGACAAACTTTACAAAATTTAGAAGTTTTCAATAATGAATCAAATAACAATGATGGCACATTATTTAAACTCATTAATCGTGCAGTCACGCCTTTTGGTAAGCGTATGTTAAAAAATTGGGTATGCCATCCATTAACGAAAATTCAGGAGATTAATGCCAGATTAGATTCTGTTGAAGCTTTAATGAACGATGGTTTTTTGAAAGATATCATTATTAATTATCTATCTAAATTGCCAGATCTTGAAAGAATGTTGTCGCGAATTCATGCTGGAAGTTTAAAAGTGAAAGAATTTGCTAAAGTTATTGATAGTTTTAAACAAATCAGTAAATTTGTAAAAGAAATGAATAAGCAAAAACTAGAGGGTGAATTAAAAGGTGTATTACCTGTATTTTTAAACATGATCCCCGAAGAAATTCATGAACTAGTTGATGAATGGCAAACTGCTTTTGATTTTTCTAAGGCTTATAATGAAGATTTGTTAATACCAGAAGCAGGAGTAGAACCTGAATTTGATGCATCTTTAGAAAAACAGGAAAATTTAGAGAAACAATTGGTTACACTTTTAAGAGAATATAAAAGACAGTTCAAAACACAAGAAATTTGTTTTAAAGATGCAGGCAAAGAAATTTTCTTAATTGAGGTACCGAATAAATCAGTTAAAAAGATTCCATCAAACTGGATCACTATGGGATCTACGACAAAGACTAAACGTTATTGGTCACCAGAAGTGAAAGAATTAGTTCAAGAATTGATGGAAACTAGAGAAAGACATAAGCTGATAGCAGATAATTTAAAGAGTAAAATTTACAATAAATTTGATCAGAATTATTCGTTATGGTTGGCTACAATCAAAGCTATTTCCAACGTTGATTGCATTCTTAGTTTAGCAGTAACTTCAGAGAATATGGGCGATCCATGTTGCAGACCTGAATTTATCGAAGCCAATCAGGGTGAAGTTCATTTTGAAGAATTAAGACACCCATGCTTTATAAATAGTGATAAAGAGTTCATTCCAAATGATGTGAATCTTGGAGGTGATGCTTCTGCAAAAATTGGATTATTGACTGGTGCTAATGCAGCAGGTAAATCTACCGTATTAAGAATGACCTGTATCGCAGTAATCCTTTCCCAACTTGGATGCTTTGTTCCAGCAGTTTCGGCCAAACTTAGCCCAATTGATCGTATTATGACAAGATTAGGCGCCAATGATAACATCATGCAGGGAAAGTCGACCTTTTTGGTAGAACTTTCTGAGACTAAAAGAATGCTTGAAAATGCCACTCCTAGATCCTTATTAGTATTAGATGAATTAGGTAGAGGTGGTTCATCATCAGATGGGTTCGCCATAGCTGAAGCAGTATTGCATCATTTAGTAACGCACGTTCAATCTATTGGATTTTTTGCTACACATTATGCATCACTTGGATACCCATTTAAAAACCATCCATTGGTAATTCCATTAAGAATGGCGATCTTAGTAGGTGACTCCAACCCCGGTTCAAATTCAAGAAACGTGACATTTTTATACAAGTTAGAAAAGGGATCAGCAGCTGGGTCATTTGGTATGAATGTAGCTTCAATGTGTGGTATAAATGATGAAATAATAGATAATGCGGAAATTGCTGCTGAAGAATTGGAACATACTTCGAGAATGAGAAAACAAAATTTGGCTGCCTATCAATTATCAGAAGTTGGTATTCCATTAGGTTTGCAAAGTGACTTATCTTGGATTATTAGAGGTGGGTTAAATAATTTAAAAAACGGTACGGGTGAAGGTAGTAAAATCTATGATGATGAAGTTAAAAGAAATGTTATTCGTAGTATGATGTCAATGATTGAAGGATTATGATAAATAATATATGAATATACTTTCTTTTTTTCATTTTACAAATTGCTAATGCAAAGAAACCTTAATATAATTTATTTTAACAAATATATAGCTTCGTTGAGAAATAATACTGAATAAATAAAATCAAATAGCATTAATATAATTATTACTTTCAATAGTTTTGCTGTTTCTGAATATTCATAGCTTCAATACTATCAACCATTCTTCTATACTCTCTTTGCCTTTTTGCCATATCAAGGAAAATCGAATACTTCACATCTAATAATTTTCTATCTGGATCGTCTTTACCAGATGGGCTAACTACTCTTCCAGGTCCAGTTAATCTTTCCATGACTCTCCAAAGTTCATCACTTTTATCATTCATTTTTTTAGAGACAGGTTTTTTGCCAGAAATTGTGAGATCATCTAAATCTAATAGCTTTGCCTTATTAGAGGAAGCAACAGCTTCTTGGAATTTCTTTCTTGCACCGAACGAAATGATTTCTTCTTCATCATTGTCGAATTCATCATCATCGTCATCACTAGCATCACCCGCTAAAATCTTCTTTCTTTGAAATACACTTTTCTCTGGTGCCGATGTTTCTTTAGCCTTCTTCAACTTATCGGAATTATCCAAGTTGACAACATCTGCATCAGGAGCAGCTCCTTCTGGTGCATTCTCCACCTCGAAATTGCCATTATTGTTATTACCTCCTTCATGTTCTTCTTCAGCCATTGAAGTCATCAATGGGAATGGATAAGTTTCCAGAACATTTGGCATTGCAGTGGTTGCGGCAATATTACTACTAGAAGCCGCAGTTGGGAATGCATACGGAGAATTAACCGCTTCTACATTAGTGACACCAACAGCATTAGCAAATGCAGTAGCGGCATTAACTTGTGAAGCAATGGTATTACCAGGATTATTAGCCATTTGATAAGGATGCGACTGATGTAGATTTTGAGATGAGCTTCTCGTTCGCATGTAATTTCTTGAGTTACTTCTTTTCAATTCTTTAGGCACACTTTCAGCGGCCATGGCGCCAAGAATAGCCGAACCAAACACCACTGCAGCATCAATATATCTTGGGATGACAACCGGGATTCCTACACAATCCGCCAAAAGTCTCATTAATAAACCATTACGACATTGTCCACCAGACATGAAAATAGCATTAACTGTATGACCCGCGGTGATCATGGATTCGACAATTTGCCTGGTTTGTTGAGCGATAAATTCGCAAGCTCCGAGATATGTCACTGCTAAATCTTCCAAGGACGTGTCCATAGATTGGCCAATAATATTGGCACGCATATCTGGGTCTGCAATTGGGGATCTATTACCGTGGTAGTCACCGTACAAAAAGAAATGTTTAGCTAAAGAAACAACACTTCTAGCACCACGAGTCACACGGAGCTGTTCAAGCAAAGAATTGAGATAATCGAATTTAGAGACGTCAGCAGCATCTGCTTTTTGAGAAAGTTCTGCATGCGCTGGATGAGAAGTAATTACATGAGCGAGAAGTGCACCCGTCAAAGATTGCCCACCTTCTGCTAACCAGTATCCAGGGGCCATGATATCTCTGTATGGGCCCCAAACACCAGTGACAAAGATTGGGTGATCGGACATTACACAATGGCATGTAGAAGTGCCTGCAACAGCAGCAAGACGGCCAATTGCGTTCTTCATCGAGCCTGTACCATTAGCGGCAGCAGACGTGAAACTGGCGTGGCTGTTATTATTATTGTTTACCGTGGTGGATATTCCTTCAATTGGAATGTCAGTTTTACCTGCGATGGTCCCGATCCAGCCAGAATAACAATCAATAACACCGGAACCAACGTTACAGTTTGTGGTTAAGCCCAATTCTGCGGCTGCTTGGCTACTCAACGGGCCTACTGTTTGGCCAGCAGAGAACCAGTTACCAGATTTATTTGGAGAGCCGCCGAGCTTTTCAAAATCGTTGCTCACCAATTCGGGAAGATCGATAGCGTTGAAGAAATCGGCAGACCAGCCTGTGTACTGGTGTTCCACGCCTAGCGGAAGCAAGCCTTGCTTGCAAACTGTGGAACAGTAGCTTCTGTGGTGGATATGTGTAGCCTTGTAGACCAACCAGTCAGGAAGATCAAAAAACAAGGCATCGGAGAACTGCTTGGCCGGCATGTTGTTTTTCAACCACTTGATTTTGGGGATTTCCATCTCGATGCTCATCAGGCCGCCGACATACTTTAGGCCCTTGTAGTGGGTGGAGTTAATGACCCTGGTTTCGTCGAGGGCACGATGGTCCATCCAGAGAATGATGTTCTGGTTGGGGTTTTGGAAGTCGGGGCCGACGGCGATGGGCTTGTCGGTGGATTTGTCGATGACGGTCAAGGAACAGGTCGCATCGAAGCCAATGCCGTAGATCAAGCTTGGGTCGACCGCGCTGTCGCGGACGACGTTTCTCACGGTGTAGCAGACGGCGTCCCAGATCTCGGTGGAGGACTGGGTGATGTGGTCGGGCTTGATCTCCTGGCGGATGATTGGGCGCTCAGAGAGCGCGAGGATGGTGCCGAAGGAGTCGATTATACAGGCTCTGCAGGAGCCGGTGCCGACGTCGACGCCGATGTAGAAGCCGTTTTCGACAAGGCTGTTGACGGCGGACGCGTTGTAAAGGAGGCTGTTGTAGGACATGGTGCTGGTCGACGGATGAACAGGTATGGGGTTTGCGAGTTGGGATCTCTGTGGGTTCTGTGAGTTCTGTGAGTTCTGTGAGGCGTGTGTTTTGCGGGGAATAGCTGGTCAATCGCGACTGGTATCAAATGATCGTATCTTGCAACTCAGGTCTTGTAGCCAGAAGGTCTTGTGTCTGTCTGTCAACGCTGCTGCCAGAGTGAGTATATATATGTGCTGGAAGCTTGGGTGTCCAGACAGAAATGCTGGAGCTAAGCGTTAAGTTGAGGCAAGATAAGTTACATCTGGAGCCCAGGAATGATGATGGCCAAATAGCAAACGATTTGCTTATTCATCGCTCGCGCAGGACGCACGCATAGTCGCCAATTGTCTCCACCAAGAAATAACATATGTCATCATGTGTCCGCAAGCAAAGCCAAAAGAAACGAGAAGAAAAAAGAACAAAAAAAACAAAAAAACAAAAAAAAGAAAAAAATTGCTTTTTGGCCCCAGAGAGAAAAGGGGGAAAAGGAAAAAGGAAAAAGGGACAGAAGAAGAAGGAAGAAAAGAGAAAGAGAGGATAAAGCATCTGCACGTGTGCAGCACGTGACACGGTTAACAGCCCGACGCAGCTCTAACGGCACGCCCAAACCCTCTTCTTCCCTTGATCTGCCTTGGTCTTCCTTCATCCCCCTTCTTCGCCCCGTCTGCCCGACTTTCTCCGCCTTTGGCCGTTCTTGTCTTGTATGTCTTGTCCGTCTTGTCCGTCTTGTGTTTTCTTTTCGTTTCTTTTCTCGTGTGTCTCCCTGTGTCTTTCTTTTTCGAGACGCCACAGTGCCTGAGCCAGTGTGCACTATTTCCGCGGACACGGTGTGGTTTACCGTGTGGCTGCGCGACAGCCTGCACGGCACCGCGTGGAGTGGAGGCGGAGACGCGGCTAGTGCGCGTCGGAGCTAGTCCACGGAGATAGCTGTCGGGCTACACAGGCAGCCGGCCACCGAGCTCCTAACGCATAGCTACCCAGGCTCGCAACCGCGTTGCGAGCACCGCCGGCGCTCCGCGCTCCGCGGCCGGCCAGCAACATGCAGCGCCATGCGCAGTTGTCAGAGCACAGAATCCAGACTGAGAGCTTCGCTGGCGCAGGGCCACGGAGTATAAAAGCGGCGGCGATTCCCCCCTGGACGCAAAAGCGAAACAAAAAAAACACAGGAGGCAGCAAAAGCAGCAGGAAACCCAACGAAGCGCTCCCCACAGAACATAACACAGCAGAAGAGAAGACCCGTCCGTCGAGCCGTACGCACGCATATTCGCATTCGCCCGTCCACACCTTCACACATTCACACATATCCACACCTGGACACCAGCCGCCCCGTTCAGCCCACAACCCCCAACATGTCCATGTCCGCCCCAGACAACACAGAGTCCAGCATTGCCGCCTACGACAAGATCAAAACACACTTCCCAGCCGCAAGAATAAAGAAGTTGATGCAGAGCGACGAGGAGATCGGCAAGGTGGCGCAGGCCACGCCGGTGGTGGTTGGCAAAGCGCTCGAGATCTTCCTCTGCGACTTGGTGCTGAAGTCCTGCAGCGAGGCCAACCTGGCCGGCACCAAGCGGATCTCGGTCGACCACTTGCGCGCCGCGGTCAAGAACAACGAGCAGTTCGACTTCTTGGAGGAGGTGGTCAGCGGCAGCAAGTAGCCGGGCACGCGGAGACCACTCAGCGCAGAACCCAGAGCGCAGAGCGCAGAGCGCAGAGCGCAGAGCCCAGAGAGCCCAGTATAGATGAGGCATGTAGAATAGACAGGATATATATGCACCGCGGGCGGGAGCCCTGCCTGGGATTCGTCTGAGGCCCAGGGCCGTGGCTCGACCTCGAACCGCCAGCTTAATATACGTTCGCATGCTAGCAAGCCAGCCAGTAGCTAACCGGCGGCCGAACCAGCATGTTCAAGTTCAGCAGCCTAACCCGTAAGCCACACTAGCCACTGTGCTAGCCAGTAAGCCCCTAAGCCACCGGTATCAGGGCGTTGTCTGCCAGCTGGACATCCCCCGAAGCCACAGAGCACACCGTGCAATCACGTAGCCTCGCTGTGGCTGGCGCTCCACAGTGGTGCCCCACTGCACAGTGCCGCTTGACGGCCAGCCAATCAGAGAGTGCGAAAGTGTCAGCACCACGGCAGCGCCCTGCTGCGCGCACAACGCGCCACAGGGTGCCGTAACCGCGCAGCAAAAGTTTTGCAATTTTGTTCTGTGATGGATCACTTGCTTACGGAAGAAAATGAGCAGGAAAAATACACAATATGTATATATATATGCTGGCTGGCTTGCCAATGCTGATGACGACCTGCCATCACACCTGGTGGTGGCCATCGAACACACTTCTGCTGACAATCTGAACACCATCCGACGTTTGCTTATCGATCTTCCCGCCTAGTTTACCGCCACTTAGTACACCAGTTGAATCACAGCACACTAGCACAGTTCAAAACAGACCAGCACAGCACAAGAACCTTTACTTTCAGCATGTCCATAGTAGCTCTCAAGAACGCAGTTGTCAGCTCCATATCGACCACCTCGTCGTCCAATTCGTCTTCCCAGCCGCAGTTGTCGACCTTCTCAGACACACATCCGCCATACGGCTCCATATCGTCCACGCAGGAAGACCGTTCTCATCAGACGGCGCAGGAGGAATCTCTTCTAGGAACCAGCAACTACGACGACGGCGACGCGGAGTCGGCCAAGTCCCTCATCACAACCATTATCAACAGATTCGACCCCCGCGTCATGAGCGACATCATAATTGGTCTCTCGGACGGGTTGACCGTGCCTTTTGCATTGACCGCAGGGCTCTCCTCCCTTGGTGACTCAAAGCTTGTCCTCACTGGTGGGTTTGCCGAACTTATTTCCGGGTCCATATCCATGGGGCTTGGGGGATACTTGGCAGCAAACTCTGAGGCCCAGTATTACCGTTCCGAGGTCCGCAAGGAGAAATCGCAGTTTTTCAGCGATCCCGACTCCTTGGAGTTGGAGATTATGGATATCTTACACGACGATATGGGAATCACTGACCCAGACACGATAAACTCGGTGATCACAGATATGCAAAGAAACCCAAAAAATATGGTGAACTTTGTGATCAGATTCGGCAAGGGGTTGGAAGAGCCTGCGGAGAACAGACAGGTCACCTCGGCTATCACCATTGGAGGCTCGTATTTTCTTGGTGGGTTCATTCCATTGATTCCATATTTCTTTGTGGATATTGTTCAAACTGGTTTGATTTTATCATGTATTGTAATGGCAATAACCTTGTTTTGGTTTGGCTATGTGAAAACAATTGCTTCTATGGGCTCCGATTGTGGCCTATCAGTTAAGATTTCAGAAGGGGTACAGATGATGTTTGTTGGTGGGTTTGCTGCCGGGTCAGCTTGGTTATTAGTTAAATTGATTGGATAGATGAGATAATTAATACATTCATACATACATTTTTCTGTTAATATATTTATGATTGTCCTAAAGCAGGCAGTAGAAGAGTCAACCATTGTCATCACGTGATGTACATGAGTAGTTTTTTTTAAATGATTGATATAATATCAATTTAAACAGGCACTTATTTGAATCATTATTCAGCTTCAAGTATAAACTAACATGATTCAATGGCACAATGGACAACATGGGCTCGATATCATTCATCGCTATGCTGGTTTTTCAACTTTAGAAACCTTTTTTTTTCAAAGTTTTACTGTAAAAGAGAGGTAGATAAGCTTATCAGTAAATATATCGGATAATTTGTTTATTTATGTATATACGTTAATTCGTTCGTTATTGTTTTCTATAGAAAAAAAAGAAAACAAAGATCAAAGAATGGAGCATATGAAAGAAAGAACCAAAAATCATTGCCAGCGTGATACAGGTTTATAAAAAGTATCTGCATATTTACAATAATAATATTTAATGATGACAACGATGGATAATAAAACAAAAAAAAAGGAGAATAAAAAAGAGAGGGAAGCGACAGAACGAAGGATTTCAATGATTTATCTATGATGATTGTTCTTTCTTCTCAATTTTCAAACTTTTACCTTGAGCCAATTCCAATTTTTCTTCATCTTCAATGATATCTTTCCAGGCATCATTGGCGGTGTGGGTGATTTTCTTATGTTTTGATTCTTTTTCCATTTTTTCTTCGTATACAGAAAGGAAAATAGTACCCAATAACAAACCAACGGTTAAGAATTGGGCGTAGACTCTAGCTTGCACGATCTTTTGAGATTGGGTCATGATTGGATCCTTGTCAACCAAAGCCCATGAACCCCATAAGGAAGCAGCCCAAGCACCAACAATGATCTTGTATTTATTATCCGACAAACTTTCGATAGTCTTTTCCTTCAAAGACAAAGAACGCCATCTTCTCAATTCTTCTAATTTTCTTTCAGCTACTCTTGGATCTTGGTGATGCATGGATTTTTCGAAACTAAGAGCTTGCAACTCGGCCACACAAGAAGCACCGAAGGTAGGAGGAGCGATAACAAGAGCAGTTTTGAAAGCGATTGGCAATCTTCCAATAGCAGGGTATCTTCTTTTACCAATAGTGAAGATCATAGCGGTAATGGCACCACCCATAAGAGCACCTTTGATACCACCATAAGTGATGACTTCGTTATGTGCCTTCAACTCTTCATCAGTAAGAATCTTCATTTTTAATAGTTATTTTTTGCTTGTAAGTGGATCGGCTTAATATTGTCGAGAAGTTTTCAATTTCAATTTAAAACTTGTAATTTTAGACATATTCAACAAATGAATCAGATCAGATAAAGTGCTGAAAGGAAAAGACTGAATACTAAAAGTATTTATAAACTTGCGGCATTATTTTTAAGGTTTGGTTTTCCTTTCTTTTTTAGAACAGAAAAAAAAACGAAAATTTTTTTTAGTTTCAAAAAGAAACGGATGAATGATCAGACCATCGGGAAATTTCGTGTGCGCAGATTTGAATGTCATTGTACATGGCTAATCATCCAGTAAGACCACCGAAGAAGAGAGGTCAATTTGCCTCTTTTGGTGATAGGTACGTCATTAATTGAAAAGATTGTATGGCGTATCCATATTTACATCTCAAAGGTAATGATGTTTTATACCGGAAATCTACGTGCAAACAAGTTCCGAAGAACTGGAAACAAAAATAGTGTATGTCTCATCCACGGATGATCAATGAAGAATTGAATGCGTAGAAATGATGCTAAACTATCTATTTAGTGTGAAATTTTCAATGATTTTGAACTGTCCAGGTCATAGTTAATGCAGGCTTGCTAAAAAGTACTAGACTGAACTTTAATACCATACCAATTTCAATAACAGTCCTAACCAACTCTCACCTCCATTTTTTCCATCGATATTAATAATTGCCTGGTCATTTATGTCTCTGTTACTAATCCACAGATTGTAAAAATTCACGCAAAACTCATAATCGTCATAAGTTAGGGGTGCCAATCCCATTTGTGCAGTTGTTGCAAACGGAATTCGCTCCAAACTTTGAATCTTGTCGTTCTCTAAATTTAAGACGTTCAAATATTTCAATAATAATTTGTTAAACTGATAGTCAATATTGTTGTTAAATATCAGTGGCGAGGGAGGAGAAGACGATAACTTGGACTTTATGTTCTTCAAGCAGGATCGATTCTTTGGATCTTCTAGATCTTCTTGACGTTGGCTATCGGAAGAACTGCAGCTTACTAATTCGTTTGTGCCAACGGCCATTGCGTTATGCATATTGTCATCATCCTCATTTCGTAAATTTCCGTAGATGAAGGAATTAATTAGTGCCAACCACGAATTATCTACTGCATTTTTCCAGTAGTTTGTAACAGCAGCATCATCAGATATCGCCATTATACTACAAAACTCAAGCATGTCACGGGCTGTGAATTTCACTTCATGCAAACGAACATCCTCTTGTGAAACTACTCCATTGTTGTTCAGATTCACTTTCTCCAATTTAATCACACCCCTTGAATTGGAAAAAGTTACCAAATAATCGAATTTAACCATATTCCATTGGCTGATTATTAGTTCTTCAGAGGTAGATGCGATGAAAGAACTTTTGTCCAACTTGAATTTGGAGATATCGTGTAAGGTTAAATTGTACAAGAATTTCACGTGCAAAGTATTATTACTAATACCATTGCAAGAATTCTCCAAGAATTCAATCAAAGACGTATTTATATCTATAGGACCATGAAAGTCATCGTTGTCGTTATCATTAACAGCGTGATTTTTTTGAACTTCATTCTTCAAGAGTACTCTTTTTCCAGTGAGTAATGCTCTCCAAATTCTGTAAATGAAAGGTCCAAAATGACGGATTGTTTTGTTGACTTGCTCAAAATTATCTCCATTATTACTATGGTCCTTATCAAAAATGGTAGTTAGTTTGTCAATAAATTGTTGCTCATTTTCATCCATCGAACCGGCTTCCAAGTTAATAAATTCATTTAATTGGAATTTTATATCCTGCACCAATTCGGAATTATCATTGATGTTTTCATTGTAATCATGAAGAATACCCACGGAATACATCTTAATCTTTGATCGGTCAACCTTGTCATTATCATCATGCTCCAACTTGAACCCATTCTGCTGGAAAAAGGCAATTGCTTTCATTGTTTTTACGTGTTCATTATTATCATTACTATCACTACTCTCAGCACCAATAACTTTGTTGACTGTTTTGACCAGCTGCAAGAATCGAATGGTATCACTTTCACAAAAATGCAATCCTGAAGGTATGGCACGATATTCAATTTGGTCAGCTGTGACTTTTGTATCATCATTACTGGTAGCATTTTTTGAAGAGAGATGAACAAGGGTGTAACCCTTATTCATGTCAAATTTAACCACAAATAAGTAAGTCATCTCTGCAGATTCATAAATAGTAAGTTGATGAGTTGATAAGCAAATAAGTTGGCACGTCAGGCAGTTGATATTATAATTTATGTCAGAATGCTACATAGTCTGTATGCACAAATCACATCACGATTGCGTACAGCTACGTACTTTTACAGGAAAAAAGAAAAATTTTTTTTTCCTTTTTCCTTGCGAATAAATAATAGTTCATCCCTATATAGATGATGATGCAATCAACGAGATAGATAAAAAGCAGCCAACTGGAAAGGCATATCAGCCAGAGAGATAAATACCATTCAACTATGAAGATCCTAGAACAGAGAAACAAGTTTGTCACCAATTGTGAAGTTGCAAGCCATTTGAAAGACATGCAGCAGTGGCAGCAGGAAGATGAGAAAAAGGAGTTGTATCGCAACAACCACAAGATGTCCTCTTTTGAAACAATCAGCGACAATATTCAGCGGTATTTTGCGAAGACACCAACCTCGATCCAGGATGTAGAAACGGTAAAGAAATTGGTGCTGGATGAGTTGTCCAAGTATGAATTAGAGAAAATCGAGAAGTTGCAGTTGGCCAACTTGTTACCTCAGAATACCGTCAACTTGTTTGCCATTGTGGAGGAATGTGATTCAAGATTCAGTGAAGAACAATGTACTGAAATATTGGAGCTTATTGCGTCGTATTTTCCAAATAATGAATGAATGTTGACAACAGCAGCAAAAGCAGTTACCAGGGCCGAATAACATCACGTGACTTTTTTTCACCTTTGTTTCCCCCCAACAAATATCTCAATGAGTCATTAAAATTTTTTTTTTTTTTTTTTTTTGGTTTTCTTTGCAAATATAAATATTGCTGTGCATCAGCTTAATACAAGTCAATAGCACATATAGCAACATAATATACAGCCAAAATTGATATTAAAAACTATGTCCACCATGTTGAGAGCTGCCAAATCGTTTGCCTCTTGCCGTTTGTCTTCCTCCAGAGGCGCTGCAACGGCCGCTGCTGCGTTGCCTTCTTTTACCAGTAAGTTCTCTTTGTCGTTATCTCAGGATACTCGTTCATCGTCTTTTCTTTACAAGCCACAACCCAAACTTTTTTACTCCACCAGATCCACCGTTGTTCAGCTTTTAAACAATATCGGCTCGAAGCGCGAGGTCGAGCAATATCTTAAACTTTTCACTTCGGTGTCATCTCAGCAATTCGCCGTTATTAAGGTGGGTGGTGCCATTCTTACGCATCAGCTCAATGAACTAGCGTCTTGTTTGGCATTTCTTTACCATATTGGTCTCTACCCAATTGTTCTTCATGGTACTGGCCCACAGATCAATCAACTCCTTGAAGCTCAAGGCATTGAGCCTGAATATGTCAATGGTATTCGTGTTACTGATGAGAAGACCATGGCCGTGGTTCGCAAGGCCTTTTTACAGCAAAATTTGAAGCTTGTCACCGCTCTTGAGAAGTTGGGTGTTCACGCAAGACCAATCACTACTGGTGTATTCAATGCAACTTACTTGGATAAGGATGTTTACAAACTTGTTGGTGACATCCAATCGGTTAACAATGCTCCAATTGAAGCTAGCATTGCTGCCGGATCTTTGCCTATTCTTACATCTCTTGCAGAAACCTCAAGCGGACAAATTCTTAATGTTAATGCAGATATCGCTGCTTCCGAATTAGCTCGTGTCTTTGAACCTTTGAAAATCGTATATCTCAGCGAAAAGGGTGGAATCGTCAATCCTGTTACTAACCAAACGATCTCCACCATTAATTTAGATCAACAGTACAATGATTTATTGAAAGAACCTTGGGTTAAATATGGTACCAAGTTGAAAATCACCCAGATTAAAGAATTGTTGGATTTCTTGCCAAGAACTTCCTCTGTCGCTATAATCGATGTCAAGAATTTACAAAAAGAATTGTTCACTGATTGTGGTGCCGGTACTATGATTAGAAGGGGTTATAAATTGATCTCTGACAAAAACTCTTTGCACAATTTCGATGCCAAATCTGATTTATTGAGAAAGATTTTATCCACTAGTGAAGAGTTTAATTCTAGCGACAATGGTAATTCAGTATCCAATTATTTGAGAAATTTGCAAAAATCGCAAGATTTCAAGGTTTATGGTGATGAACCTTTGGATGTATTGGCCATTATTACTAACACTGAATCTAAAGTTCCAACCATGGATAAATTCCAAGCGTCAAGTAACGGCTGGTTGAATAACGTTACTGATAATGTATTTACTGCTGTTAAACAAGATTTCAAATCCTTACAATGGTTCATTAGTGAAGATGATCCAAATTCCGTTTGGCATTTCAATAAATCAGAGGGCTCTTTCCATAAGGATGGCTACATTTTGTTTTGGTATGGTGTCAATGATCCAAAAGTTGTTACTGAGATGATGTCTGCATTTCAATCTAATGTCGCAAAATTGAATCTCAACAAAGATAATATCATTCCTTCTTCTAAAATTAATAATGGCTTCAGCAATGTCTTCAAGAGAAATTATCATCAAAAGGTTTTCAGAAGATCCTATGCTACCGAATCAAACCCTAACCCACCATTGCGTGAGGGTACAAATTCCAAACCATCAAAAGTTGCCATTATTGGTGCTAGAGGTTACACTGGCCAAAATTTGATTTCTATGATTGATTCTCATCCATATTTAGAACTTGCTCACGTTTCCAGTAGAGAACTTAAAGGGAAACCTTTGAAGGGTTACAAGAAAAAAGAAATCTTCTATGATAATTTACAGTTAGAAGATATCAAGCGTTTGGAAGAGAACAATGATATAGATATCTGGGTTATGGCTCTTCCTAATGGTGTTTGTAAGCCATTTGTCGAGACTATTGATGATTGTCAAACTGCTTCTTCCAAGTCAAAAATTATTGACTTATCTGCAGATTACCGTTTCGATACAACTGGCGAATGGACTTATGGTTTGCCTGAATTAAATGACCGTTTAAAAATTTCGAATTCAAGAAAAATTTCAAACCCAGGTTGTTATGCCACTGCTGCCCAAATTGCTATCTCCCCTATTGTTGATTATGTTCAACCTGGTGTTTGTCCAACTATCTTTGGTGTGTCTGGATATTCTGGTGCAGGTACAAAACCATCTCCTAAAAATGACTTGAAGTTTTTAACCAACAATTTGATCCCATACTCTTTGACTGATCATATTCATGAGCGTGAGATTTCAAGAAGGTTGGGTCTCGATGTCGCATTTACTCCTCATGTAGCTCAATGGTTTCAAGGTATTACTCTTACAATTTCCATTCCAATCAAGCCTAATTCTCTTACTTCTAGAGATATTAGAAACATGTATCAAGATAGATATCAAGGTGAACAATTGATTGAAATCAGCGGTGAAGCTCCATTAGTAAAAGATATTAGCGGTAAGCATGGTGCTGTGGTAGGTGGGTTTGCCGTTAATAGCAAGGGTAACAGAGTAGTCATTGTAGCAACCATTGATAATTTGTTAAAAGGTGCAGCCACTCAATGTTTGCAAAACATTAATTTAGTCTGTAAATATGGTGAGTATGCTGGAATTCCTGATGATTTGATTATCAGAGGTTAATGGTAGTAATAAATAAAGCCTTTTATTAGACGTAGATCAACAACCATTTCTTTCTTTTTTTTCTTCTTTTAGATAACTTATTCAATAAAAAAAATCAATTACATTATAATAATATTTCTTAGATAATAAATAACCATATTAAGATCGTCTTATTCTGCAGGAGGAATTTAAATAATAGAAGGAAAAATCAAAATATGGAGTCGAATCTACAGAAGTATCACGTTAGATCTGTAGATTAATAAGGAAGCACCGAAGCTCAATAATTGTAATGCACGCAAGGTCTGTATGATTAATGATTTTCTTTGTTAATGTACACTCATATATAATCTTCTCTTTAATGTCACTTATCAAAAACTTAAAGCGAGTGAGTTTCCGGTTCACTTATTACCAGTATTGTTTTACTCAGGAACACATATATCATATTTCTGGTGTTACTGATCCCGTTGGATCACTGTAACTATTTTATTTTTTATCACAATAGAAAATCCGTAGAAAATGCATTTATGGGTATGCCATTCTCTATTTCTGGACAATTCGCATGTTGAAATTTTCTTTTTCTTTGTTACACCAAACACGTTTCAAAACTTTTCTTATTAACAACTAGCGCACAAACAGAATCCATACACTTTTTCTGCGTGTCCCCCAAAGGAGATTCAAGCTTGGGAATAGTATAGATTTCAAAACCTTCTCATCAACTTAACTTGTTTCCCTTTCTGTTATCTTTCCAAGAAATAACAAATCAAGTTAACTAAAAAAGTACAAAAATGACTTTGCAAAAAATCTACTGTGATATTGCTAAGGTCTCTAAAGAGAATGAAGCTAAATTATTACAACAGTTAAAAAATTTAGATCATAAGCTTTTCCAACATGCTCAGGAAGCAATCAAGTCATCAAAGGCTGCATCAGCTTCCTCTTCAAAAATCGAGTCATTACCAGCATCTTCATATTTTTCCTTGACTGAAGACAATGATAACTTCATTGATAAACCAACCCAAGAAAAATATATCCAAATCGGGTTGGAAAGTATTTCCAAGAATGAGGTTGCTGTGTTAGTCATGGCTGGTGGCCAAGGTACAAGATTAGGATCAAGCAACCCTAAGGGAACATATGTCATTGATATTCCTTCCAAACAATCATTATTTGAGCTCCAAGCGCACCGTATTTTAAAATTACAAAAATTGAGTAAAACAGGAACCATTCATTGGTATGTGATGACATCTGAACCAACGAGAGCTAAGACCGAGCAATTCTTTAAAGAAAAAAATTACTTTGGATTGAATCCAGAGAATATTACATTTTTCAATCAAGGCACATTACCAAGCTTTACTAATGACGGTACGCAACTCTTCAGAGAAAGTGAAAGTCAATTAACAAAATCTCCAGATGGCAATGGTGGATTGTATAAGGCTATTCATGACAATGGAATCTTAGATGATTTAAATAAAAAAGGTGTTAAACATCTTCACATGTACGCTGTTGACAATTGCTTAGTGAAGGTTGCGGATCCTTTATTTATTGGGTTTGCAGCCAGTAACGGATTCCAATTAGCTACCAAGGTAGTTAGAAAAACTGATCCAAAGGAGAGTGTTGGTTTAATAGCATGCAAAGATGGTAAGCCTTGTGTTATTGAATATTCCGAGATTTCTGAAGCGTTAGCAAATGCTAAAGATGAGAAAAACCCTGAGCTTTTGAAATTAAGAGCTGCCAATATTGTTCAACATTACTATTCAGTAGATTTGTTAAACGAAAAATTACAAGTCTGGATCAATTCTAGGGAATTCTTACCTTATCATATCGCCAAAAAGAAGATCCCTCATTTGAATTTGGCTAATGAGTTTGTTAAACCGACCGAAAGCAACGGAATTAAGTTAGAACAATTCATCTTTGACATCTTCCCAAGCGTCGATATTTCCAAATTTGCAAGTTTGGAAGTGTTGAGAAATGAAGAGTTCAGCGCTTTAAAGAATGGACCTGGCACAAAGTCAGATAATCCGGAGACCAGTGCCAATGACTTAATGAGCTTACACACTAAATGGATTTTGAACAATGGTGGTCACGTAGAAAATAACGGAAAAGTGGAAGTCGATGGCTTGGTCTCTTATTCTGGCGAAGGATTACAAAACGCCAAGGATAAGACATTTTCTAATAAGCAGTTTATTGATAAGTTATGAAAAAGAAAGAAAGAAAAGTAAAATGATAAGAATAATGCAGTCATCCCGGGTAATAACCCAAAGAAGTAGGGAACGGTGTATACTATATATACTTAAATGTTTTAATAACAAAAACTTAGCGTGTCAATCTATGGTTGAGGTTTTTCTGTTGAATGGGAAATATTTCTGAAGGTCAGCTTACATAAGTATACCATATCAGAGCTTCAAGCATAGACTTAAGGCACGTGACACGTACAAAAGTATCCGTGCGCATAACCATAATGAATCCTTTAGTTTCTTTTTTTTTCCTACTTTTCCAATGTGAGAAAATTTTTTTCATTTGACTCACTTAGAAAAGTTGTATACGAATGAACGAATAGAGAAGTTTTTTTTTGTCTTCTGATTCTTGAATATTTACTCTGGATGGCTTGAGAAATCATAATCTAGATCTGTTTCCGATTTATATATTTTCAAGATTTTTTTAAAAGAGATCAACCAAACCAAGCACGTTATTAGAAAGATAGTATACGGTACTAATAACAGTAATAATAATAACAATATTAGTAATAAATATAGGATCCAAACATGAACTTCAACAATTATATTGACTTGTCTCCTTTGGAAAACGAAAAATTTGATTTATCATTGTTCATTGATGATAAGTTCAAATTTGTTGAATTCAACGATGTTTTCAGCGATGGAAAGAAGCTTGTTGATAATGACGACAAGCTATTATTGGACTTGTTGTCTTCAGCTTCGTCTTCCCCTGTTGATAACAGTGATTGTGTTGACCAACTTTTGATCGATGATGTTATAAATAGTGCTATTGGCGTTCCTGAACAACAATCGTTTTTAGCCGCTACAGCTCCAGAAGTTAACAGTTTGGAAATTTCTACTACTAAGTCTGCTAAAAAGCCGTTATCTGTTCAAGATCGCAGAAAGAGAAACACTATTGCCTCTGTCAAGTTCAGAAACAAGAAGAAGTTGTTGCAACAGCAAATGGAATCAAAGTTATTTGAGTTGACAAGTCAAACAGAAGAAATGAAGAGTTCTATTATGAAGCTCGAGTTGGAAAATAAATATTTGAAAGGCTTACTTGCTGCTAAAAATGAGCAGAGCTCCAACGAATTGTTGGTGAATATCAGACAAAATGCCATTTCCAATAGCAAATAGGCTAAAATGACAGTCCTTCCAAAAACCAGGCAGTAGATAGACCAAAGTATTTTGGTCTTACTGACATGGCTCAACACATTATTATCATTATTGTTATACCACCTTTTCAACGCTACTAACTTCAACATGCTAGCATGTTTTCTTAATGGTTCAACACATTGTTTCACTTCTTTTATTACCCTTTTTATTATTAATTGCCTATATTATCTTAGTATCAGCTTACGGTTCAACACATTTTTCAAGTACTATACATTTTTTTCCCTCCAATTTATTACTATCATGATTACTGTTTCTCTAATTATTATTTCCTCGGTTCAACACACAAAGGTATTATTAATTTAATTATCTTATTTCCTACATTCACACTTGCTCATAGTTTATTATTAATTTTTTTTAAAGCATATTTATAGATTTCAACAATTTCTTAGAGAATCTCCACTGTTTACATTATTTTTTTACTTACTTTTTTATGTTATTTATGGTTCAACACATGCTATCACACGTTTATTATTATTTGGTTTTGGTTCAACACTTGACAAATGTGTGAAAATTATATTCATCCTTATTATTCTTATATATATAATCTAGATTCAACACAGATTTCAAAAAGATAAAAAGAATTTTATTTTGTTAGTTAAATTGTAGATGTCAACTTACAAATCCTTGAGCACGTTTATTGGCATTTTTTTAAGATGGTTTAGAACTTTTTCATTGGTTTTTCTCCACTTTGTAACGTAATTATGTAAACAAATTTAAGAGATAAATTTGGGCCCAATATTATATTAAACAATTAGATGTTTGCTAATGTATTCGAAAATTAGGTAATTGAAGTTTGGCTTTCATATGGTATGCAAAGCTGCTATTTCATCCCTTATGTAAGCACTTAATAATATCATAATATGAACAATCCGTGCTGATTAACCATTCTTTTGCCTAGTCGACAAAAAAAATTTTTTGTTTTCAGCTATTTTAATTTTTTTTTGTGAGCTTTTTGGGCTTTACGTGTTTTATTGAGAATAGAAAAAGTTGAATGAATGAAAATAGTGAATTTTTGATTTAAACAATACTGAGTTAGAAATCAAACTTACCTCCATTGATTTTTTTACTATCAATATAAAATTCCTTTTTTATTCGTTTATTCTTGGCGATTTAGAATAGTAATATATACTAATGAAGGTTCAGTACTCCAAAGTTTTTCTGAAATCCACAGACCGTGTTAAAGCGGTAGATTTCCACCCTACAGATCCATGGGTTTTGACTACATTGTATTCTGGTAAAGCCGAAATATGGAACTATGATACTGATACATTGGTGCGTTCTTTTGATGTGACGAATGTGCCTATTCGTGCTGGTAAGTTCATTACTAGAAAAAACTGGATTATTTTAGGTTCTGATGATTTCCAAATCCGAATCTACAATTATAATACTGGTGAGAAGATCCACCAGTTTGAAGCTCACCCTGATTATGTCAGATTTATTGACGTTCATCCTACCAGACCTTATGTGATTTCTTGTTCGGACGATATGACTATCAAGTTATGGAATTGGGACCTCAATTGGAAATTGGAACAGGTCTTTGAAGGCCATCAGCATCTTATCATGGCTTTAAAGTTCAATCCTAAAGATCCAAACACTTTTGCATCTGCTTCTTTAGATAGAACTGTGAAGGTTTGGTCTCTTGGATCTCCAACCCCTAATTTTACTCTTGAAGCACATATTACAAAGGGTGTCAATTATGTCGATTATTACCCATTAAATGATAAACCATATTTGATCACATCTTCTGATGATCTTTCGATTAAAATTTGGGATTATCAAACGAAAGCTAATGTTGCCACCATGGAAGGCCATCTTTCTAATGTGAGTTTTGCTGTGTATCATCCGGAACTCCCATTGATCATTTCTGGTTCAGAAGACAATACTGTTAAAATTTGGAATGCTAACACTTACAAATATGAAACTACTATCAATGCTGGATTCGAAAGAGTCTGGTGTGTAGGTACCAAGCCAAATTCTAACTTGACTGCCATTGGGTTTGATGCAGGTGTTGTAATTTATAAATTTGGTAATGAAGAACCGACTATTTCCATGGATCCTACAGGTAAACTCATTTGGTGTAAAAACTCTGAAGTTTTTACCTCTATTATTAAGAACAATTCTGTCACTGAAGATATGAAGGATGGTGAAGTGATTCCAATGCAAATCAAAGAACTTGGTACCGTGGAAATCTTCCCTACATCTTTAAAGCATTCTCCTAATGGAAGATTTGTGGCTGTCACTGGTGATAATGAATACATTATATATACAGCATTAGCTTGGAGAAATAAAGCTTATGGATCAGCTGTTGAATTTGTTTGGGGTCAAGATTCAAATAACGATTATGCTATTAGGGAGCTGAAAAATACAATTAAAGTATTTAAAAATTTCAAATTAAAAAATACATTGGCTATGCCTTTCGATACACCGATCGATAGAATCTTTGGCCTTGGTCCTTTACTTTGTGTCTCTGCTAATGGAATTCTTTATTTCTATGATGGTTGGGATACTACCCAATTTGTTAACACTATTGCCGTCGAGGGTGGTGTAATTGATGTCGTATGGTCTGTTTCTTCAGAATTAGTTGCTATTATCTGTACAGATATAGCTTATATTTTAAGATATGATCAAGAAGGTTGTGCAGCTGCTCTCCAAAGTGATTCATATGATCCAGATGAAGGTTACGTTGATGCTTTCGAAAGTGTTGGTGAAATCAATGAGTCTATCACCAATGGACGTTGGATCGGCGACGTGTTTATTTACACCACGCAGACTAACAGATTGAACTATTATGTTGGTGACTCCATCTTTCATGTTTCCAATTTCGATAAAACCATGTACTTATTGGATTACATTCCAAGAGATAACAAGGTTTATCTCACCGACAAGAACATTAATGTGATTTCTATTAACTTATCTTTGCCAGTGTTGGAATATCAAACTACAGTTTTAAGAGAGGGTGTCGATGCTGCAAGACAATACTTGACGCAATTTACAGGTGACAATGAAAGTGACGCACATAATAATGAAATTATGAAAATTAGTAAGTTCTTACAAGACCAAGGATATTTGGATGAAGCATTGAGTATCAGTAGAGATAAAGAACAAAGATTTAATCTCTGTATGGAATTGGCTAAGTTTGATGAAGCATTGGAATTAGCAGCACAGTTAGATTCCCAATTAAAATGGAACAAGTTGGGTGACATATTATTGAAGAATTTTAAATTCAAGAGTGCAATTGCATGTTATGAAAAATCCAAAGATTTGGACTCTTTATTCTTATTATATTCCTCATTCAAGCTCGGAAAGAAATTGGATAAATTGGCTAGTTTAGCTGTTGAACAAGGAAAATACAACTTGGCATTTAATTGCTACTGGATACTTGGTAGTGTTGAAAAATGTACTGAATTGTTAGAAAAGAGTGAGAGATTTGCCGAAGCTTCCATACTTGGTTATAAATATGGTTTGAGTGAACCGGAATTGACTCAAATTGTTGAAAAATGGAACCAGCAGTTGAAGGTGAGCAATAACAGCGCTTATAACAAGTTGGAAATGCCAAGCTTTGCCGCAGAAGAAGAGCCAGTGAAACCAACAGTAGACGTAAAAGACGACGTTGAACAGGAAGCTGAAAAGCCAACGGAATTAGAAGAACACATAGAACAAGAAGAAAGTGAGCAAGTGGAAGCCTGAATAGTTTAGGCGGACTTTCGGTATTTTAATTTGTCTCTATTTGTTTATTTATATATGGTTAAATACGACGCATTGTACTTTGAAAGTAGTCAAATGCACCAATAAATTCTTTTACACCAGACTTGAAGAGATTTTGTAGATACGATTGACTAGTTGTAAATGTATAGATGTTTATTGATTTAGCCAATTTTATAACAATATCCTGCAATTTAGGTCAATATTTATGAAACATTTAATTTACCCTGCCCAGTTTGACCAAAAAGGCTTGAAAAACGGTATACGTTTACAAAAATGAAAATCAAAAATTTTTTTTCCACCGACCAGAAAATAGAAAAAGGCAGACGGGTTAGAAAGCGAAGAAAAAAAGAGAGAATGAAAAAAATTAACACCCAATTAAAGGGATAAAAGGTATAAGGAAGTACGAACATTGGTATTTGGCAATTATAGATCTTGATTAGATTATACACAAAATAACATCAACAACTTTTGCCATTGGTCATTTATCCAGCTAGTAAAATCTCCAATATTGAATTTTGCTACCAGGAATATTAAAATATATACATATACTATATATTAAGAAAATAGCAGCAGTGTGAATATACATAGATCCTTGTTGAATCATTCATTCCGATCCTATATTTGTGCCCTACTAATACTGCTAAACCTCTAAACAATTATTGTCATTGCTGTATCATCTAGTTGAAGAATCAGAAAGCAACATATACGATGTCTGGTAAAAGAAGAGCATATCCAAAAGTGGCTTACCAGATGGACCCGGCACCCGCCCAACAATACGGCGGTGTTCCAGCTGGTGGCGTCTACCAACAACAACCACAGCAACCTGCCTACGGTCAACAACCGGCATACGGTCAGCAACCTGCCTACGGCCAACAACAACCACAGGTCCAACAACCTGCATATGGTATGCCTCAACAACCTATTGATCCTGTTAGTCAAGCTACACAGGGTTTCCAAAACATGAACCTTGGAGCTGCTAACCCTTCTAACCCTGCTGGCTCTCCAGCTTCCGCAGCTGCAGGTATGCCGGGCGTTGTTCCTGGACCATATCAGGCACAATACTCTTCCCCGGGATATCCAGGTCAACCTCAACAACAAGCCCAACAACCTCAGTATGGATACCAACAAACTCAACAACAACAACAACAACCACCACTGCAATTCAGTGCTGGTGCTTATGGTAATCAGGCTCCAATGATAAACAATCAATTATACCCGGTTGACTTATTGACACAATTGCCACCACCAATTGCAGATTTGAATTTGCAACCACCACCAATCAACTTGCCAGCAAGTGCATTGCTCACCCAAAGTCCAGATTCCACCGATGCCACCCCACAATACATGAGATGTACTTTAAATGCAATCCCAAAGACCAACTCTTTGTTGAGAAAGTCCAAGTTACCATTGGCTATAACTGTTAGACCATATACGACTTTACTTGAATCTGATAATCCAGTCCCAGTTCAAGAAGATACTTTAATTTGTAGATGTCGTCGTTGTAGAGGTTACATTAATCCATTTATTACTTTAACTTCTGATGGTAGAAGATGGAAATGTAACTTCTGTAACTTGAATAACGATTTCCCAACCGCTTTCGATATTCATCCAATCACTGGTAAATCCAGAAACAGATATGAAAGATCTGAGTTGAATTATGGTATGGTCGATTATATTGCTCCTACTGAATATACTTCCAGACCTCCACAAGCACTTTCATATGTCTTCTTGTTAGAAGTTACAACTGAAACCATTAAGAGTGGATTATTATCCATTGCCGCTAGAACCATTTTGGAAAGTTTGGATAGAATTCCAAATGAAGGCGGAAGAACTAAGGTAGCTTTCCTTGGTGTCAATTCTGCTTTACATTTCTTTAAGATTCCTAATGATAGACCTGAAAAGTCGAAGTCTGAAGATGCAAGTGAAGAAGGTGAAGAAGAAGAAGAAGAGGATGATGATGAGTTAGAACCTGAAATGCTTGTTGTTCCAGATTTAGAAGAGCCATTTTTACCGGTACCAAGTGAGTTGTTAGTGAGCTTGAATGATGCTCGCAAAGGCATTGAAAAATTATTAAACAATTTGAGTAATATATTCATCAATACCGTCGACAGCAAATACGCGCTTGGTCCAGCTTTGAAATCTGCACATAAATTGCTTGAGAGTTTTGGTGGTAAAATCGTGGTTATTTCTTCATCGTTACCAACCGTCGGTGTTGGTAAATTGAGTCCAAGAAATGAAGATGCTGTCTCAGGTACCAATAAGGAAGCTAGTTCGTTACTTAGTAACGCCAACAGTTTCTACAAATCATTTGCTGTGGAATGCACGAAGGTTCAAGTTTCTGTTGATATGTTCTTGGCTTCTGGTGGATATCAAGATGTTGCTTCTTTGTCTAACTTACCAAGATACACATCAGGTCAAACACATTTTTACCCATCATGGACTGCAGCTAATGAATCTCAGGTCACTAAACTTAGTCAAGAATTACTGAACCACTTATCTATGGAAGTTGCTGTAGAAGCGGTATTGCGTGTAAGAGGTTCTACTGGTGTTAGAATGACCACTTTTTACGGTAACTTCTTTAACAGATCTTCTGATTTATGCTGTTTCCCTGTTTTCCCAAGAGACCAAACCTATATGATTGAGATGGCCATTGAGGAAAACCTAGCAGCTCCGACTATTTGCATTCAGGCTGCAGTATTGCACACCAACTTTGCTGGTGAAAGAAGAGTCAGAGTTTCTACCATGTGTCTCCCAACAACCGATAATTTGAACCAATTGTATGCTTCTGCGGATCAATTAACAATTGCCCAATTCTACATCCAGAAAGCTGCTGAAAAGGTTTATAACTCCGGATTACAAGAAGCTAGGGATTTGATGACCAAATATATGACAGATTTGTTGACAGTTTACAAAAAAGAACTAATTCCAGGTAATAACGGCACTTCCAACCCATTACAGATAGCTTCTAATTTAAAAATTTTACCATTATTATTACAAGCTGCTAACAAGCATCTTGCATTTAGAAGTGGAAAAGTTCCATCAGACCATAGAGCTTCAGCTTTGAATTATTTGACTACACAACCACTTCATACATTGATCAAATCTCTTTACCCAACTATTTATTCTCTTCATGATATGGCTGATGAAGCTGGATTACCAGATGATACTACTGGTGAATTCATTTTGCCACAACCAATTAATGATTCTGGCGTCAACTTGGCTAACTACGGTTTGTACTTGTTTGACAACAGTACTGAATTGTTCTTATGGATTGGCGGAGAGGCCATGCCGCAATTAGTGGAAGATGTGTTTGGTACCAGTAATATCTATGAGGTTCCTACTGGTATGTTTGAATTGCCAGCTATCCAAGATAGCGAATTTAATGAACGTATCAGAAACATCGTTGGTAAGATTAGAGAAAATAAGAGTTCTGTGACTCGTCAAAACTTGTATATTGTCAGAGGAGGATCTCCTAATGAAATGCAGACCGCAAACCTTAGAGATTTGAATGCCTTGAGAATGTGGGCTTTGACTAATTTGGTTGAAGACAGAGCTTTGACTGCCCCATCTTATAGAGAATACTTGGGTGCTTTAAATAGTAAAATGTCAACCTAATTGACTTTGGATTGATAAAACAAAAAACAGAACCAAAAAGGAAAAAAGAACTTACTTATTTATTCTAAACATTCCTAAAAAATATATTTATTTAAAGTGAAACAATATATTGACAATCGTTGAGATTTGTAGAAATATGGTTATACTGTTTATCGTGAGTTTGGAAAGTTCAAGTTAAAACTTTTGCATTAGTAAGCCCAATCACGTGAAAAACGTGACATATTGAATACTTTTAAAATGAATTTTCCGCCAATCAAAATTCCTGAAAAACAAATAACAGGAGAAAAAGTGTGCGAAAATTTTTTTTCTCTCTAGCCCTTAGTATAGAGCTAGAAAATTTTTTTGAACTGTGTAACAATCGATCGTTATTCAGTTAGAATAATTAGATAGGATTCATAATAACAACCGGTTACTATAATACCTTTTTCATCAAGAACATTGATATACTTGTAACATCCACTTATTACAATAATAAATATATACAAAATGGCTTCCTACAGATCTATTGCTAAGGCTGGTGACTTCATCTTGAACTCTCCATCTTTGTCCAAGTTAGTTGTTCCGGTCGCTAATGCTTTTATCAACCTTTCCGGCTACAGAAAAATTGGCTTAAAGTAAGTTTCATTGGAAATATAATGGTTAAAGCAATGTGATTTTCTTTTTTTTTTTTGGATTTTGTTTTTGTGGGAATCATGAATATATATGAAGAATTAGATCGTAGAAAGAGAATGATAAAAAATTAATGCAAGTCGTTAATCCTATGAAGGCAAAATTAGATATAATGTGTTTCATTGAGTATAATGGGAGACTTAAGTCTATCAGAAAGTGCTTTACAATTATCACTTATAAACTTCAACGTGGCAATATAATTAGAATCATATGGCACCTGTGATCGATCCATGTTTCCTAACATTTAGGCATATCATTGAAATATCCATTAGCAATCCATTAATTCACAATAGTCCTTATACTTTTGACAATTACTAACTATATTATCTTGTTTTTAGATACAACGATTTAATTTCTGAAGAAAACCCAGTTTTCCAAAAGGCTTTGTCAAGATTACCAGAATCCGAAATTTACTCCAGAAACTTCAGAATCTTGACTGCCCACCAATGTGCTTTGGCTCACCACTTATTACCAAAGAACGAACAAACCAAGCCAGAAGAAGACACTAACTACATTTTCCCATACTTGTGTGAAGCAGAAGCCGAACTCGCTGAGAAGTCTGAATTAGATAGCATTGTTGTTGTCAGCAAATAATTTGCGCTACGAAAGTACTACTATCAAATAATGACAAAATTCTAGAATACAATAATCTTTTTCATGTAATGATTTTGTTTTCATTAACTAATTCGTACACACGTCAAGGGTTCTTAGAAATTTCAGGATCTTCCCGTGCAAGAAATATAAATAAGAAAAAAAGGTAAAAAAAAATCGACTCTATTGTTGCTAATAGTTATATCATACACATAATCAAAGAGAATATGTCGATGTTATTTTTTGACATTTTTATGCCAAAAATACCAAGGACGAGGTAAGATATCATATCAATTCTCATCTTTTAAAAATAATTTAAATATAAAATCATAATTTTTCATATTGAAATAAAATAAATAAAAAATTTGACTACAACTGTAATGTAAGACTTAGTAATGTTTTCTATTAAATGTAAGACATAATCAGAACAAAAAAAACAAAATGCAAAATTCATGTATCCTTTAATTTAATTAATTTCCCTTATTTTTCTTATTTTTCTTTCTTCTTTTAAATTTAATAAAATCTTTCGCTTTATCCTCTTGTTCCAATTTTCTCTTTTGATTTTCTTGTTCAAGTTTATTTTCTTCTTCTTGTTTGGCAGCTTCTTTTTTTAACTCTGAAAATTCTCTAGCATGCTTCACCTTTTCACGTCTTCTATTGACAATATTAGCGTGCTCAACTGCAAATTCAGCGATCAATCTTCTTTTATTATCTATCTTCAAATATTTCTTTTCTTCTTCAGTTAGTCCTTCCATTAGTTCTTCTTTAGTGACTTCATGACCATTTAACCATCTAAGTGCCATAAGTGCAGATTTATGATCTCTCAATTCCAAGAAACCATAACCTTTAGATCTACCAGCATTCCCACCAGCTGTAACTTCGACCAAAATTTTGGCTTGTCTAACCACACCCTTCTTTTTAGACTTTTTAGACTCTTCCTCTGGTTTATTCGCAACAGATCTAGCAATTTCCTCTTTACTTAATGGTTGTCTAAGTTCCTTTTTGACTTCTGAGGCAAATTGAACCACCGCTTTTCTACCTAATGCCTTGAATGCTTTCTCAGTTAAAGCTCTTGGTAAATTACGAACAGCTAATCTTGTCAAGGATAAATGTAACGAAGGATTCTTGTTTAATTGGTCAATACGTAATTTATAAGATTTTTCACGCATCTCAAGTTCACCAGCAGTAAAGACTTCTGCCATTTTAGAATTGGCAGCGACACGACCTTCATTCAAAAGAAATAAATTACGCTTATCCTTTTTATCATTAAGTAAATCATCACGACCTAACGCAGCCGCACGAACTTCGGCGTTTTTGTCTTTTAAGTAGTTGGCACGGTCCCTGTTGACGGCAGATGTCACAGATAATATACGTCCATCATAAACATAAGCTGCAGGAACATCATCTGGAAGAAGTAACATTGATGAAGCAGCTCCAGAAGTAGAAGTAGCTCTTGGATCCGGTGCATTATCAAGACATGCTTTATAGGCTGCTTCAGTTTTAAATGAGATGAATCCTGTTCCCTTAGCAAGTCCCGACTCTTTATCAATTACAGGAAGTGCATAGTTTAAAGGGCCGAACTGCAGGAAATGTTCCATAAGTCCTTCTTTTGTAGCATCGTAAGGTAAATTACGAATAAAAATAGTGTATGGATCTTGTCTGTTAGGTCTTGGCTTTTGTTCAACTACAGTTGGAGCCTCTTTGACTTCCTCATCATCTTTCTCATCATTTTGTGCATCACTTTCATTTTCACTTTCTTCATCACTTCCACTTTCTTCTTCTTCGGTTACTTTCTTATCTTTGCCTGTGAATTTTTCCCATTTCGATTTTTCAACAGCAAAATCGACGGCTACTAATCTACCATCTAATTTCAAGTTTTTTGAGTTTTCTACTGCAGCTAAAGCAGCAGAATATTTCTTCATTTGAACAAATGCAAAACCTGACATTTTGCCATCTTTTTTTCTTGGAATGATGCATTCTGTCACAGTACCATACCTTTGGAAATTTCTTTTTAAATCATCACTGTTTCTTATGGACCAAGGTAAATTACGAATAATCAAACGAGATCTTTTCTTTTCTTCAATTTCTCTTTTGAAAAAAGTCTCTTCCGTATCGTTTTCAATATCCGGTTCTTCAGGTCTTTCTCTTCCTACTGAAATATTATTTCCTTTATTATTGTTTGCACGGTCT
This sequence comes from Saccharomycopsis schoenii, assembly GCA_010994365.1. NCBI lineage: Eukaryota > Fungi > Ascomycota > Saccharomycetes > Ascoideales > Saccharomycopsidaceae > Saccharomycopsis > Saccharomycopsis schoenii. The sequence goes on along the minus strand of JNFU01000010.1, from coordinate 253,748 downwards.
CTTCTTTTGGCAAAATCAACTCTCAATAATCTAGCACCATTAAACTTAGTTTTACGAGCTTCGTGTAATGCAGACTCAGCATCTTCATCAAGGGCAAAACTGACAAATCCAAATCCCCTAGATTGTTTTTCTGAGTCAGTTACCACAACAGCATGCCTTATTGGAGCTAATGATGAGAAAAAATTCGATAAATCTTCAGATGTGGCATCAAGTGGAATTTGACGTACAAACAATGTCTTTTTATCTAACACTTGGTCATCACTAGTATGTTTATTATTATTAAAACCCATTATTTCTCTAGTGTATTTCTTTGTTAATATATAAAGTATTGCTTCGGAATATAACAAGTGTCTATCATAAATTTTATTCAAAGATAACTTTATAACCAATTTTACAATATATGCAAGAGCTCTCATCTCTTCTCTGAAAATTTTCTGTTTTCATTTTTTTTTATTTTACTCTTTGGCTCTTCGCATAAAAAGTTATAACTGAGTTTCTTTTGTCGCACACAAAAGAAAAACAATTTTTATAAAAATTCGACATGAACCTCAAAAGTTACCGATTTAGTAATACTGGGCTACCCAATATAGTTATATACGTAAATATGCAAAACATCAGAAAGATAGAAAAGAGATATATAAAGGCAAATAAATTTTATAAGCGAGGATTATTACTGTTTTATTTGGGTTTCTTCTTCCTTTTTTTGTACATGCCTTTTTCTTTGTCTCTTTTTAGGGGAATTATGTCTATACAAGGATTCACAGGGGGGACACACGGCTTACTTTGGAAGCACACTCTTGTTCAACCAAACTTTCAAGTTGTCCTCAAAATTGTTCTTTCTTGTTACTTTTCTTTGTGCGAAAGTGCGAACGTCTTTATGGTAAATTGCTGTACATGAACACTTTTGCAGCAGACTTCGCAACAGACTTCGCAACATTATGAAATACTGCAATAGTACCTAAAGTGGATATATACAGATAATCTATCCTAGAAAAAATTAAATTGAAACATAAAGAAATAGAAAGCTAGATCTTCCAGCATTTGAATATTTGTGTAATATTGAGATTTATATTTATTCAAAACATAATGCGCTAGCAAACTGAAGAATCTGAATAAAATCAATTCGTTTTAAGCAGCGACCGAACTATAAATTAATCAAAACACTATTTTCCTCATTTCGATTGTACAATGGTGACTAAATCGAAAATACCAACAGAGTTAGATGAATTCTCCAAAAGGATCAAGTTTCCAAAGCAGAAAAAAAGACCTTCGATGGAAAATAGAAGTTTCAATTAAATTTGGCATATATATATGGTTTTCACCATTAGCCGCATCCATGTTATTACGATTGTTAATATAAACCATTAATTGAAGTAGACACCATTGATTGAACTAAATTCCAACAGGCTCTGCAAGTGTGTCTTCTGTTCGAACTTAAATAAGTTCCTGTTGCCCAATCTCTAAGCGCAGTTCCCAATTTCCTCCGAATACCGAAAGATTATCCTCCTGTCATATGTCGATATCCTTCGTCAACAATACTGAAATTTTGTTAGAAACACCAGTCAAGAAAAGCAGTCTCCTAATTACTGGGTGTTACCCGCTTTAAAGTGAGTGCATTATTACCGGAGCGCCCGTAGTAATGTTTTGCCACCGAAACGCATACATTTAAACCTTAGAAGAAGTCGACGAAGAATTTTTCTGAGAATCGAATATCGATTCAGATCCTAATCTCTTTCCTGTTCTACTTTATAGTAGTTAATAGATTGACCAGCGTGTATAACCCCTATAGATCATATTAATACAATACACTTCATTTAAATATATACAAGCACAAATAGTCGAAATGACATCCATAAAAAGAATCAGCAGAGAGTTGAAAGAGTTGGGAAGGTATGTATATTTTTTTTGGCTAGGAACTCGAAGATGCGGAATAATGGGGGAGACGAGAGGAAGATAGTAAATGTATCCCGAGTAGGAGATATCAGCCGTTGCTATCATTGTGAATGCAGCAGCATACAAGCAGATACTGGCCCAAGTATTGTGTGGTGTGATCCTTCGACAAGCTTCGAAAGAAGAGTCATTGTTTATGTTCTGACATACTTTGTTTTTGTTTTCCTGTTCTTTGATGGCTCTTCTAGTTTGAATTTCGTATGGAGCATGAGGTTTGTAAGAGGGCCCTTTTGGAGCTCATTTTTGAGCCTGGATCTGTAGCTCCAGATCTAGAAGGAACTCCGTCCGGAGTTTGGATCTAACTATGATTATTATCGTTATCGGAGTCGTTATTATTGGCCCTTGCTCTACAATCAAGTAGTAATATTTAAGCAAAAAATTAGTTATTCCGTTATTTTGGAAAGCTCGATGAAGTTAAATTGTGCAGCATGGAGAGTTATCCGAATAAAATCTACATAAAAATATTAGAAAAAGCATGATTTCTGAACTCAGGATGACTAAACTAGACATTTATTATTAAAATAGCTGTTTGTATATTTGTGCAGAATCACAAGAGTTGAGTCTTTTGGGAAAACACATTTTGTATTCTCTTCTCCTGGACAAATCAGTCAGCAAAATGGCCCGCAATAATTATATCGAAAGCTTTCGTATCAATTTAGTTAATCATTGCAGTTTGACTGCCTCATGCTTTTTCTGTTTATTGTTTATTTGAAAAGAACTCTTACTGGCTGCATTGACACTGAATCCTCGAATCCAACAAGATCCAAGTTATTACAAGATCTTTTGCACAGCTGAAGCTTTCACGTCTTTTCTCCCGTAGCACTTGTTCTTCGGTTTTTTTCATGATAAACTGATATGACTCATAGACTAACAACTTATTTTTAGAGATCCACCTACATCCTGTTCCGCAGGTCCAGTCGGCGATGACCTTTACCATTGGCAAGCTTCTATTATGGGCCCACCAGACTCTCCATATGCTGGTGGTGTATTTTTCCTCACTATTCAATTCCCAACCGATTACCCATTCAAGCCTCCAAAGGTGGCCTTCACCACCAAGATTTACCATCCTAACATTAATGCTAGTGGAAACATTTGTTTGGATATCCTAAAGGATAAATGGTCTCCTGCTCTCACAATATCTAAGGTGTTATTATCCATTTCTTCTTTATTAACAGATCCGAATCCAGATGATCCTTTAGTCTCAGAAATCGCTAAAATTTATAAAACTGATTTGGCAAAGTATGAAGCAACTGCAAAGGAATGGACTAAGAAATATGCTGTCTGAGAAGTACTAAGTTGGAGCTAAATACTTTATATAATAATGGCTGCCAAAAAAAACTGGACAACATCAGAGAGGTGTTTCACATGTTATATTCATCAAATGCTGATGTTATTGAGAGAGAACATATAAAACGATTCTAATAAATATTATTATTTAATAATACGTGTATAAAATTATGCTTTTGTTTATAATGTTATTTTTTTTCAATATAGTCACATTTCTAATAGATGAAAAAAAGATAAATAAAACAGTATCTCAGTTGATAAATGGTATGTTTAAGAATTAAAACTACTCTTTGTGTGGGTTATTGTAAATATGTAGTTTCTAGAAGATTTCATCTAATTAGTTTGTTGGTGGTTCAGTTCGGATACTCAACAAAACAAAGCCAAATATATTCAAAACAGGTAGGCTGCCAAATCAAAAATGTGTAAAAATGTAGGTATTCTCTTGAATATATTAAGAAAGATGACATGTTGATAAACACTCTACCAGTACCGACCCGGCTAATGACGGCTGTTATGGTAGTGCGGATTTTGCCTGCTGCCAGCGTTTACTCACGAGGTAGATCAGCATCAAGTCAAATGTGATGAGATGGATATTGATTAACAACAATTTCACACCACACGAAAGAGAAATCATTTGATATATTTTATTATTGGAGCTATTATTATAGAAATACGAAAGATAAAAGATAAAATAATAATGGAAAGAAATGAAGATGAAAAACTGCAGCCTACAAGTAAGAGATCAAACAAGGATTTAATTATACAAAGGAAAAATTTCCAAAATGAAATGACTTTCTCAATCCAAAAGACAAATCAAAGAATTTTATCATGGATGAATCCTAAAGCAACAACTCCTGCTGTGCCTACTGATGATAAATCGAATATGATCGAAGAATTTTTCAGTTTGCCAATCATTGGTGTGAACCAGGGGCTTTCATTATCTTTGTCAGACAATATTGATAAGACATCTTCAGGGAATCCCAACTCTTTGAGAAATATTGATTCACAAATCATGTCAAGAAAAAATTTGAAAAATAATGGTAGCACCATTAGTACTAATGGAAGAGGTGTACAAAATTTGTTAAAGGTAAGTGCTAATGATTCAACTTCGATGAAATCTTTGAAGAATAAACTAAGATCTGACAAGTTGAAAAAATTGGGAGGTTTATCAACAGGAAATAGTTATGCCAATGATAGATTTAAAAATAGTAAAGGTGGCAAGGCTAGCTTTTCGGAGAAGCCTGAACAACCGAAACTAAGTAAATATGAAGAACATGATGACGAAGAAGATGAAGAAATTGAGCAACTAAGGTTACAGAAGTCAATGAAGAAAAGTACGAAAAGTGGATTTCCGTTTGGTAGTTCCAAAATTAAGAAGAAGAGAAAATAAAGGTGAGTTGATTTTGAGTTGAGATGACTTTTTTTATTTTTTTTATTTTTGGTTTTCAATCCTCTTTTTTATAATAGTATTAATAGAATGTATTTAAGCTGGTTTAGATTTATTTCAAAGTGTAAACTCTGATTTGTATTATCTCTCTTTTGTTTCATTTTTGTTTCATTTTCGTTTTGTTTTTGCAGATATATTTTACGAAATCTTCCATTTCATTATCTGTATATTTCCACATGTTGAAAAATCTATACGTCAATTAAGTGAAAGTAAAAAAACACACGCATAAAATGAGATAAAAACAAAAAACAGCATTCAAAATATCAAAGCCTCGAAAAGAAAAAAGATCACCTCCGGGATCTCGAAACCCCAGGAAAAAAATACTAGAAAAACTTAAGCACAAATGAAATTACAACAATGTGTCAAACATACTTGTGATTGATCTCGTCAATATTGGTCGTACATTTATGATAAACCATGACAGACGAACAAGCTAATGAGGCTGCTAAGACCACCGTTACTGAAGATTTCGAAAATAAAGAATTAATTGAAAAATATGCAACGTTTCATAATTATGATTGGAAAAGTGATAATTTTTATAAAAAATATCTATCTCAATTGCTTTCCAAAAACCTTGCGGGTACTTCGACAACAGCCGATGATGAGTCAAATCATGATATTTTAATAATGAGGTCTAGAATATGGTTCTATAATAAGAAATTCAAGGGGAATAATATAAATCTACAAAAATACATCTCTTTAATAAACTCGAAAAAATTAAATAATGTATACATCCCTGAATTTGAGCAACAAAGCCCGTATTTTCATACTCCAGATGCGGCAGGTACCCAAGAAGAAGAAGAACAGGATGACCAGGCAGAAAGATTGTCATATGACCAATTAGTTCAGTTGATTACTAATGGCGAGGAAATTCCAGGAATCAAGAAAATTGAACCCATAGTCAATATAGGTCAGGAGTCACAGTCGGTGTTGAAACCGAGAAAGAAACCTTGGGAGTAAAATATGCTTCCATAGACTACATGATAATTAAGCTGTTCCTGGCGAACTTGCTTGCTGTGTATACATTATCTGTTGATTCGTTGTGCTTTGTACTTAGACAGCTGTTGACCTCATTGTTTTGTCAATACTCTTTTTTCTTTTTTTTACAATTTTTAGAAAAACCAAATTCATTCATTCATTTAATTTTTGAAGTAGAAACAATGTATATATGTATATACAAGCAGAAGAGATGAAAATAAGAAAAAGAGTTCATATAAATGTGCTTTAAAGTGTTATGTATCAAAGAATGGAAATAAAATTAAGGAAATATCTTGACGCATATGTAGTTCATGTTGTGAGTAGTTCATTAGGAGCTCAAAGCAAGACATAAACCAGCAAAGGCAACAAATAAGGAGGTTGTGCTGACTCTGAAAGTAGAAGAGCCAAAATTCTTCTTTGGCTTACCGGTGGAAGATGCAGATGCAGAACTGCTACTGCTAGAGGATGAGGAAACAGTGGTGGTACCATCACTAGACTCGACACTAAATGTAGATTCGCTGACGTTGGCAGTATCCAAATCACCATTCCAACAATAATCAGTGAAACATTTTTGACATTGCTCAGATTGAGTAATATTGTGTCTCTCTTGAGCACGACGAATAATAGCACAACTGACACAAACTTTCCAGGATTCTGCATCTTTATCTGATATGCCAAAGAAATCTGTGTGGTTATTTCTGGAGGCAACTTCGAAACCGTTGGTGATCATACTACGTTTATCTTCTTCAGAATAACTCATCTTGAAAGTAGAGGTGTTAGAGTTGAAACTGTATGGACGGTTAGCGATATAAATGACTAACGGTGGGATACTGGCAAGCCCAGTCAAGTTATTAGCGTCACAGCCAAAAAATGTAGGTTTGGTAGTCAAGTTCAAGTTACGGAATGAGTTGACATCCGGAACATATGGGAAAGAAGCACTGCTGTTTGGGAATGTGAATTGACGTTCATAGGTGGCAACCAAGGAAGCACCATCTGGCCAGTTATTGTCAGTGTCTGCAGAGTTGTCAAACGCAAAAATCAAATCGACGTTTCTGGATGGCTGTAATAAAGGAATCAATGGGACGTTCTGACCGTCTTCACCACCATCGACAAGGAACAATGTTTCATTGTTGACTATATTTTCAGAAGAGCCAAACTTACTGTCTTTGAATGGATTAGGCTCGTATATAGCAATATCGTTTTCGTCGTCACTGAGATCGGTCAAGACATCAGATATAATGTCTTTGAAAACAGTGCTGTAACTGGTAGTGTTCAAGTCCATAAGGAAAGCGTTGAACAAACTTGAGGAGGTGCCCATTATGAAACCCGAATTATCGAAACCAGCGATACACTTGGAGTCGGAGTCAACGGAGGAGCCGTTAGACACGTTAGATCCAAGATACTTGACATCAGTGAAGGCGTTCACGTACTCATCCCAAGAACCTAACTCAAATGGGTTGATTTCGAAAACCGTGGAATTGCTGTCAACAATCGTGGTTCCTGGTGCACGACCGTCGGCAACAGAGATAGGGAATGGCATTTCGCTGTTTTTGAAGACATCGGCCTCGGTCAATCCGGACCAGGTCAATGCGGCGCCGTGCAACGAGTCGTTGAAGAACTGGTAGGACAAAGCTCTAGCCCAGATATCCGTGATACTGAGGTTAAAGCCGGCCTTCCTTTTGGCGTCGAGGTCGTCCTTGATGTCGTCGTAGTAGGATGCGGTGCTGAAAATGTTGATGCCGCCCGGGTTGTAGATCGGCTTGGACAAGTCCCAGATAGAGTTGTTGTCGTAGTTCAAGATGTCCTCGACGGAGGTAAAGTTGTTCATGGCGATGGTGCCTGTGAGCCAGTTACCACCGGAGAGACCGGCCAAGTAGGTGGAGGCCTGCAAGATGCCGCCGAGGCCTTCTGTGAAGGCGCCGGTGGTTCTGTTGTCGATGGCGGACAATTGGCCGGCACCGCACAACATGGCACGGTAGCCACCGCCGGAGAAGGCGACGGCGATGCTGATGGACTCGTTGATCAGGCTGAAGAAGGAGTCGATGTCGAAGTCGGCCATGGAGTTGTTGTACGTGAGGAAGTCCTTGATTGCCTGGTCGGTGATCTTGTGTCTTGTGTCCACCCAGTCGGCCTCTCTGTCGCTGAGCCCATTGGCCTCTCGAAGAAGGTTTCCGGAGGGACAGTCGACCTTGCCTGGCGCGTAGGAGTTTGTGGGGGACCAGGCGTTGGCAGTCTGTGCGGCCAAAAGAACGGCCGAGACTGCAAGTGTGTTCAAGAGCATGTTGTGCGGTTTGGTGATTCTTTTGTTATTGTGTGTTTTGAAGAGAGTACTGTTCTGAAAATGTGCTAATGCTCTAATATTCTAGTGTCCTAGGGTAGCAGTGCAAATCCAAGAGTCGGGAGGGAAGTCTTAAAGAAATGAAGCAATGACAGTCAAAATTGATCAGAAATAATCCGCAATAATCAAAGTTAATCAAAACTAATCAGAAAATCAAATTAAGCAGAAAATCAAAACTAACCAGAAACAGTCAAGATTGCTGTGCTGTACTAGTCTGGAAAAAACAGGATACTCACTGTTATTTATTTGCACTAGCACAAACTAGCCCCGAAGAAAACGCAACCAGCATTTTTTTCCGTCTTTCAAGAGCCAAAGCGAGAAAGAACGAGAAAAAGCTAAAAAAAGCTAAAAAAAAATGAAAAAAGCGGAAAAAAAAGAAAGAAAGAAAGAAGCCAGCCAAAAATAACGTGCTTATGCTGCTTACACGCTGTTTTTTTGGCTGTATATCCGTTTTACTTTTTTTTAGGCTTTTTGCTTCACATCACACAGAAACAAGGCGCTTTCGTCATAGGGGGAGTGACTGAGTGACTGAGTGACCGACTGGGCATAGCCTTGGAGAGCTGAGCACCGGCAATTCTGGTGTCTGGTTTGGCATCCGCCTAACGGTTTTGATGGATCGTGTGACACCAAGGAGATATTGGGTAATATTGGCGTGCTTTGGGGTCAGTTTTGCAGTTTATCTTGCAGTTTATCTGACAGTCCATCTTGTTGTTTGATATCTGAGCGTTAGCGTCCTAACCGCGTTGTTTTTAGAAATATATCCGTTTGACACATTGTATTTGTATTTGTGTGTTTTGTATTGTATTTGTATTGTATTTGTATTGTATTTGTATTTGTATTGTACTTGTATTTGTATTGTATTTCTTTTGTATTTTGTGTTTCTTTTTGTTTTTTGGTTTATGTCTTTACATCTTTGCAACACTTTCTACAACTTGTTACAGGTTCCCACCGCTAGCTGCTAGCGTTTTATTTTACTTCTTTATAACTTCAATTTTGCTGTTTTATTGTTTTGTTGTTTTATTATGTTATTGTTTTATTGTTTTATTACTTTATCTTTTCTATCTTTTTAATCTCTTCCTTTTTAATCTTCCTTTTTATTCTATTCTGCTCCACCGTAGCTTTAACGCTTTAACGCTTTAACACTTCAGCATTTGCATTTCTGCGTCTGCGTTCCACTTCCATTCCATTTTCGCGTTCGCGCTCGCCTTCGCCTTTTGGCGATTTCTGGAATTCGGCTTTGGCATTTGGCAGTTGCATTCACATTCATACTCACATTTGCGCTTATGTTTGGCGTTTCTGGCGCGTAAAAGGCTCCTCCGCATATTCCAACGTGTGTTTTGTTTTGTGTTTTGTTTGTCGTTTCTGTCTCGCGTTTTGCGCCCTGCTATTCCTATGGCTGTTTACGCTGTTCTTATTCTTATGCTGCTCTTATGCTATTTTTATGACAGCTCGTTTACTCGCCTACTCGCCTTCTCCTCGCATGCAGAAACAAAGAGAAACAAGAAAAAGCGACAAGTTTCGCTTTCGTTTTCATCTCGCGTTGTTTTCGTGTGTGCGTTTTCTTGTCGATGTCGCACTTTGTGTGCTTCTGTGCTTCTGTCTGTTTGTTGTCTGTTTTTTCTTTCTTTCTGTTTTTTTTCAGTTTGGTCAGCTTTTCATCTTTCACTTTTCACTTTTCACTTTCGTTTTTCTGCGCTTCTGCGCTTCTGCTTTTTCGGCATTGATGGCGCGAGCAGCCGACCCACGTGAGAAGCACGTGCACCCTCATGCGCCAATCCACTCTCCAGTCTCTCCCTTGTGACATTTGGCACTTCGCGTTTTTTCTTCTGACTTTTTCTGCAGACTTTTCTGCTGACATGCTTCGGCCTGTCCGTCTCGGTTGCCGTGCCGGCTGCCCAGCCGTCCGGATTAGATGCCCTTCTCCTTCCTTTCCTTCTTGTCCTCTTGTCCGCTTGTCCACGAAAATTTTTAGCATGTCCTTGATATTTCACCATATCCTGGCCATGATTCACGCGGATTAGCTAGCACACTACAACCGGTAGCACCCTCCGCTGACATCACAAATTTGCTGATATCTGTCAACGCTTCTACACCTGCTAACACTTGCTAATAACTACGAATCAATTCGCCGCCAGTGTACAACCTCGGCACTACAACATACTATAAATACACAGCTCAATCACCACATGACCTTGCTCTTCAAGAGAACGTACGCCACACACAGGGAAAACCCAGACGCGTTCGGCTCAAAGCCAAAGGCGTCCTCCTTTGGCAGACTCAAGTCCATGGCCACCTTCTCCTTCTCGACGCTCGTCGTGCTCGGCGCGGTCGGCATCACCGGCCTCGGCGTCTACGCCATCGGCCAGGAGTTGTTCTCCTCCTCCGGCGACACCAAGTTGTTCAACAGATCCATGAACCTCATCCAGCACAACTTGTACTGCCAGCAGCTCTTGCAGTGCGACACCAGCTCCGAGAAGTTGTCCGCAAACAACGTCGGCAGCGGCGCGCCCTCCAGGTTCGCCGACAACTCCTGGGGCAACAGAAACCACCCGGTCACCAGCACCAAGCGTGTCGACCCCAAGACAGGCAACGCCCACTACTACATGCAGTACCACGTGGAGAGCAAGAACAAGGAGGGGCTTGTCTTCTTGCAGGCCATCAGGGACCACGAGACCAAGAAGGTCGACATCCACACCTTGTTGTTGAACGTCGGCTCCGAGACCTTCTACGTCGTGGACAAGGGCGGCAGGGGCAGTGCGAAGCTGCGCATGATGGGGCTTGGCGGCGGCAACTACAGCTTTCTTGGCTACAAGTGGGGCAAGTAGAGGACCGTCCGAATGCATGTTGAGTCTGCCTGCTGGCAGGCCGTCTGTGCTCGCTTGCTAACAGCTGATGGGCTGCAGAGAACCGGGGTTTGCGAAAGAAAAAATATGCTGCTTACTAAGATTGCGCGACATGCTTAGTAATCGCAGCACGCTAGTCCGCGCAGTCCCGGGTCTCACAGCCAAAGCAGACAGCAAGCTCTGCCCTTAGGCCAAGAACGCAACGGACGCAACCGCGCAAGCAGGCAGGCCGACAGAGACACAGGGCCCCGTCCGTTATATACATTATCGGGGTCCCTCCAGGCAGGGAACCTACCGATCGGCTACCGATCTTTGCATGTACCATTATTATTAAACGAGTTTCATCTTGGCCATCTGTGTGCTTTGGTGCACGATCTTTTTTGTAAGACGTCTTTGTAAGATGCTCTTGTAAGATGCTCTTTGTATGCTATTTGTATGCTATTTGTATGCTCTTTGCACGATCTACAGTAGATCTGGTTGCTCAAATTGGTGCACCAGAAGGAGGAACAAAAGCGCATTCCCGGGCAGCAAACCACTGTTCGGATGCACAGATGTCCAGTTTCGCGGGTGTTCCACTGTAGCGATGCAGGGGCCCCATCCCGTGCTGCGGACCAGCTGCTTCCCTTCGTCCTGGCAGATGACTCCCTGTGAGTCGCCGTGAGCGCGCGCACACCGGGAATCTCGGAAAGTTTAGGGAAGTGCCAAGTGCCCCCAGGTGCCCAAATGCGACATTTTTTTTTCTTTCTGCCTCTGTTGCTCCTTCAGGGGAAAGATATATTGCGCGGCCCCGCTCGGATTCCCAGGCTCGGTCGGGATCTTTTTTTGCATTGTCTGTATGCGAGATAAGGCCAAAAGCGGTCGGGGTGCTTGCATGAGCGCCTCTGGGCTGGCATGTCGCCTGGGGCCGCTGGCCCCAGGCTGCTCTGGCACTGACAGCGCGTGCTTGGCGGCGGGGCCTGCCGTGGGGCCTGCAGGGAGCGGCCCAGCTCTGCCTTGCAGCAAGACTCACTCACGTCAAAAGAAAAGAGAGCGAGACAAGAAAAAAAAAAAAAGAAAAGAAAGTCAACTCTGTCTGCTGATTACGGCCAAATGGTGGTAATTTCTGGAATTTCGGTCAGCTGACTGCAGGAAAACACTGAAATCTGAAGCAAAATGTGGTAAAGATGAAAAAAATGAAATATTGGGTTTGCTGCAGCGGGCTTTTTTGCGCTCTTTGCGGGGTCACGTGCAGGCGGGCCAGAAGCCCTATAGATATAAATATATATATAATGGAAAAAAAATACCTGAATAACCCCCATCATGAGCTATATAGCTGCCAGAACCCGCATCAGCAAAGATACTCACTTCCACACCACACGATACACAAGGACAGCCTCGAACACGATACTGCAATCAGCACAACAACAACAGCATTGCCACGCGCTCAGCATTCATCTTCCACGAACAGCAGCCCAAATGACGCCTCCTAATGACAAGTCGAACAGCTCGAACGACCACCGTAAGTGATCTTTGGCCCCGCGCGGATCTCGCCCACCAGCAACCATACTAACACCATGTAGTCATCAGCAGACTCCAGAACTCGACGATCTTCTCTGGCCTGGTGCCTAAGTTGAAGCCCTCGAAGAAGTCCAAGGACTCGTTCTGCATCAAGACCTCCAAGCACTGGGTTCTTCCGCCGCGTCCCAAGCCCGGCAGAAAGCCCTCGGCCAACCACGACACCAAGAAGAAGAAGGCTGCCGCCAGCGGCAGCCATGGCAGCGGCAACAGCGCCAATTCCGCTGCCGCTGGCAAGTTGAAGGGCAAGTCTGGCGTTCCTGCCCCGAAACACAGCAACGGCCCCCAGACGGGCTCACAGATCAAGACCAGCACCAACCTCTCCTCGTCCAAGAAGGCCCCAGCCCACAACAGCAAGACGAAGCCCAGCGCTGCTGCAACCGCCATTGCCCCGTCGGCAAGTGTGCAGGGTGCAAGCCCTGCCAAGGTGTCGATAACGCCCTCGACGTCGGCGACGTCTGTAGCATCGTCCTCGATGACGACGCCCGCAAGCAGCATTGGCACAACAAGCAATTGCACACTTCCTCCAAGATCCTCCACATCCTCCTCAATATCGATCACATCCTCCTCAATATCCGCCAAGCCAGCACCGGCTAGCAGTACAGTCGTGAGTGGAACCAGCAACGGTCCTGTTGGCTCCGCGGCAACAGAGGCATTGGCTAATAACACTATGGCAAAGATTGCACCGGCTACTTCTGCCCCAACATCAACTATCGCTCCAAAACCTAACCATGTAATAGCGCCGGCTCCTACACCACAAAAGCCACAGGCCAGCCATTCTAAGACCAAGGATGAAGATGTCACAGCAGCTGCAAGCGACTCCAATAAATGCTGTCTAGTGAATCCAATCATCGAGCAAATTCAAAAAGTGTCATTGAACAACAGTAATGAACAGGCAAAAGCCGTGAACAGTTCCACTGCAAGTTCGAACAGTAAAGCAAGCAAGAAAGGAAACACCTCCACCACAGAAAGAAAAATACCAATTGCTCCAAATATGTCCAGCAATACCTTCAGCAGTGTATCCAAAAAACCGGCAGTTGCTGCAACAACAATGACCACCGCTGCTAATGTGATGGTGAAGCAGGAGCTCACTCCTGCTTCTATCAAAACAGAGTTTATAAATGATAAAGTCAATATCGTGCCCAGCAGCACTGCAGAGGATGTCATAATGAAAACAGAGATTGATGACACATTGAAGTCTGTCTTGGAAAATAAAATGCATGATAAGCAGACCCAGCAGGTATCTGAAAATGCTATTACTGGTAATGATTTAAAGAATGTGCAATCGTTAGAAGAAGATCCTTTGAGCATCCTTGCAAAGAACCTTATAATGGATACATCCACCGAGTCTCAGAATTTCATTAACCAAACGTCTCCCACGAATGAGAATGATAACGACGCCACAATAATTAACAAGAGCCTTGAGTCAGAGCTAGAAAAGGCAAATATGGAAAATTCTTTGCTTAAAGTTGAGCTTTCAAAGCTTGTTTCTAATTTAAAATTTCTTCGTCAAGAAGTAAGCTCTAAAATTGAATCACTATCATCATCAAACTCAAAATCCAATATGAACAATAATAATAGTTCTATGAACCACAAAAGTCCAGCTTCTTCTCCATCGCCACCACTTGTCAGTTCTCCAACTATGACAGGAGCGCCATCGTCAATACCTAATGGCTCAAATACTCCACAATCAAGTATCATGGGTCATAGCAACTCTAGACTGCTGAATCATCATCATGTACACCACCATCATAATAGTGGCACTATCAATAGTCACAACAACAATAACAGCAATAATAATAACAACAGTAACCACAACAGCAGTAGCAACAATAATACTAACAATGATTTTCTGTATTTTGAAGTTCCTTCGAATTTTGAACCATTGCTGCGCAGAGCCTCCACTGTGACGAACAATGCAGGAATGAGTAGTATTGCAGCTGCTATCAATCTCCATAATAATATCAACAATAACATTAATACTGGAAGTGACATTGATACAATGTCTGTGCTTAGTAGAAAGAGAACGCATGAAATTCTAGAATTCGAAGATCATAACAGCATTAGCAGAATCCATAGTAGAATTGCACATAGCGGACATAATGAACCACACATATTTTATGAGAATGATGACGGTGAATCTATTAAGCATTTAAAACTTTCTGGCAATTTAGAAAATCATCATGCCCATCATCATCACAGTACCAATGCAGGCCATCACCATGTTCACGGTAGCCATAATACGCATTCGTTCCATCACAACAGCGAGCAGCCAGATGATTTGCAGTCATTGTCTATGAGTAGAAGCGGTTCTTTGATGGGATATCCACCGTCAGCTATAAATATGAATAATGCCAGTTCCATTAGGGGATCTATCTCTGGTTTACATGATGATGATGTCGCTCTGAATAGTGTTAATAACATTGTTGGTGGCTTATCATCACTGTTTTCCAATGCAGGTGATAAAACAAGCATCAATGCCAATAGTAAGAGCAATGCGAATGATATTATGGAAGGATTGAAATTCTTGGATAGTTACTACAGTTTGGATAAGGGCGTAGTTAATACACCAGATAATGAAGAGGAAGATGAAGCTTTCAAATTACTAGTCGAATCAGAGCTCGTTGCATCGAATTCTCATCTAACGGGCTCCGTCAAACCAAAGAAGAATTCAGGTAAAAAATCTAACACCGCTACTATCAATGGCGGTAAATCTACTGGCAAAAACAATAAAGCTGGAGATACTTCAAAGAAGCATCCAGCATCTAAAAAGGATGCATCTGCAGTCGTAGTTGCTGATGATGATGTTGATGATCTTTTGAATTTCGACGATATCATCATGACAGACATCAATACGATTAATAATAACTGTTTAATGATGTCACTGGAATCCAATATGGAATCGGATTTATTCTCAGCAAACACTGATGTTTATTTAAGCAATACTTCGAAGAATAATAGTAAGGCAGTTAGAGGAATTGATGATTTACCGTTTTCGTTGTTGAATGGAAACGCCAAAGCTTCAAGTAATGGCAATGATGATGCTATTTTGATTGATGCACCAGACATCGTTGATATTGATGAATTCTTAGAACTTAATGCTCCTTATAATGTAAATGTCAAGGAATCACGGAAATTGAACCCAACCAATGTCAAGTCCAAACTGCTGAAGCTGAACACTAAAAATAGAAAGCACGCCAAGCATCAACAATCAGAGAAGCCACTGGTTGAGGATATGGATTTCACATTTTTCAAGGATATTGAAAAACAGAAAGAGAAAGAGAAAGAGCAAGAGAAAGCTCATTTGTTGATGGCCATGTCTTTATAGGTTTCGTTGAAATAAAGTATTATTTGGTAATTGTTTTTTTGGTTTTTGTCATGAAACTAGGTTTTGTTTTTTCTTTTAGTTAGAACAATATATTTTGTTGTATTACATATTCTTCTCTCTCTCTATTTCTAATCCATAGTTTGTAGACAAAGAATGTTTGACTGATTGTAGGTATTCTGAAATCGTATCTTCAATGTGTGATTATATGCAAAAGTATGCATGTGTCAGCTGCTCAACCACTTTCTGTGCAAAATGATCATAAAAAAATTTTTGGTGAAAAGAAAAAAAAAAATTCTCAGTGAGCAGTAGCTCCTAATAAGTGAATTTTAATAATGGAGGCCAAGTAGTAAAGATTTTTGAACATTGAATTAACATTTTTGACATCTAGCGGTAATATACTCTTAATTATTAACTTTTATTTTATTTGGATATTGTTAATAGAATAAGGAGAAGAAGAAAAAATGCCACCAAAATCCAATAAGAAACAAAAAGAAGTCATTAAGAAGGAAAAACTTCAAGCCTTCATCTTAACTGATGATTTTGAAACTAAGTTTATGCCATTAACAGCGGCTACCCCAAGATGTTTGCTTCAATTAGGTAATGTTCCTTTGTTGGAATATACATTGGAATTTCTAGCAGATAGTGGAGTCAATGAAGTATATTTGATGTGCGATGGTCGAAATGTGGAAGTGATTTCATCATATATTACAAATTCAAAATGGTCATTACCTTGGGCGCCGTTCAAAGTGGAATGTATTACATCTGTTGAATCTAGATCCATTGGTGATATTATGAGAGAAATTGATACCAGATCCATTGTTACTGATGATTTCCTTTTGATCTCAGGTGATGTGGTTACCAATATCGATTTAGAGAAAGCTATTAATTATCATAAAAAAATCAAGGAATCTGATAAAGATCATATTATGACCATGGTTGTAAGTGAAGCCACTGCTACTCATAGAACTAGGCCCTTTGATGATGAGTCTGCGGTTTTTGTTTTGAATTCTGCAAATAATAAATGTTTATATTATGATGCTATTCCGAGTATTAATGGTCCCAAAGGTTCAGTATCACTTGATCCAGAATTATTAGAAAATGTTGATGATTTTACGATTAGAAATGATTTAATTGATTGCCACATTGATATTTGTTCTCCAATAGTTCCCGCTATTTATCAAGAAAATTTTGATTTTCAACACATGAGAAAAGATTTCGTTAAAGGTATTTTAACTTTTGATTTATTAAAAAGATCAATTTATTGTTATATTTCCAAGCATGATTACGGTGCAAGAGTTTCCAATTATAAATCATTTAAAGCAATCACTAAGGATTTGATTGAAAGATTCATTTATCCAGTTGTTCCTGAACTCAATTATTTGGAAGGTGTGAACATCACTAATGAACCAAAACATATTTACAAAGATGAAAAAATCGTATTAGCACAATCATGTAAAATAATATCCAATACATTGATTGGATCTGAATCATATATCGACGAGAATTCCTATATTGATACCAGCGTCATCGGCAACAATGTCAAAATTGGAAAGAATTGTACGATTATAGACTCTATTATTTTCAATGATGTCAAAATTTGTGATAATGTCACTTTAAATGGGTGCATCATTGGTAAAAATGTAACCGTTAATAATAATGCTGAAGTGAAGGTTGACGCGGTCATTGGATTCAATTGTACTATTGGTAAAGATATCGTCATTGGTGAAAATGTGAGAATCATCGCTGAAAAATTGCAAAAAGACTCATCTGCTTGCTTCTTCTCTGATGATGAGGAAGATAAGGACGGAACTGAAGGTGCAAGTGATAAAGAAACATCTGAGATGCTGGAAGATACTAATGATTTGACAAAGTGTGTGGGAGAAGATGGCATTGGATTTGTGTATGAATCAGATATTGAGGAGGAAGAAGAAGATTCTGATTATAATAGTGATTCAGCCGATTCTGATGATGAATTTACTAAGAGTAATAGAAAGCAAGATTTCAATGTTCAAAGAAAAGGCCCATCTATTTACAAACTAGCTGAATTGAGCATTTCTGATGACTCTATTTCTTCTATTGATTCCGACAGTAAAGCCCGTCGCAAGAATAAAAATGGTCATGGACATAATTCCAACAATTACAAAGGGGGTCGCGGAAACAATAGTAAATCTTCGAAAAAGAGAAATTCATCCACAAACTCCAAGCATAATAAGAAGTATAGTAGAAGCCTTTCTACAGCCTCGCAATTCTCTGTGGATAATCCTGAGAGGCAAAGAATCAGAGAAGAAGAAGAATTCGATTTTGAAGCCAGTGCCACTATTATTAGAGCTATTGATTCTAATCATGATTTAGACACTGCTGTTTTGGAATTGAATACATTAAGAATGAGTATGAATGTGACTTATTCGAGAGTCAGAAAAGCAACCATGAAGACGTTGATTAGTAAAGTCAGTGATTATGTGGAGACCAACACATTAAAAGTTGGAGATGCAGTAGTTAAAGTTTTTGGAAGATGGGGTGCACTATTCAGAAGACAAGTTTTTGATAAAGATGATGAATTAGATTTACTTGATATCGTAAATCATTTTGGAAAAAATATCGTTCAAAATGCGGAGAGTAAATTGTTGGATAGTAAAAAATTACAATTTTTCATAATGCAACAATTATATGAGTTGGATATTTGTGATGAAGATTCTATTATTGAATGGTATGAGTCTAGAAAGTCCGATATTGATAATATAAATGTTGACAAATTTATTGAATGGTTACAAACTGCAGAAGAAGATGATGATGACGACGACGACGACGACGATGAATGAATAAATAGATTGTCGAATTACTAAGACTACATATTTATGTCTTTCTCTAAATTTTTTTCAATTAAGTTTTCCAATAAAAGAAATAGAATACTAGATTTTTATATTCTAAACAAGTATGTACTATATAATTGAACAATTTAACAGATAAGTCTAGCTTTTATGGAAGGGCTTGCAAGCACATATATTGTATTTAAACCATTTAATATTTCTATTATTACAATAAACAATTAAAAAAAAACTACTTATAATATTTATTCTATTTCATGAAAATCTTACTACTTCTTGTAGCATATATAAATTACTTATGATAATGGTTTTCAAACATTCTCTCTAACTTTAAAAATTGGATTAATTGAGAATTTTCCTTCAATTTCTTCAGCAGAACTAACTCATTAATTTCATAATTAATCTTCATCAATTCAAAATCAATTTCATCATTGAACAGTTTGCTGTTAGCTTTTTTTTGTGTTTTCTGTTTATTGACACTTGTTCTTCTGCTGTTATTATTATTTGCTGATTGCTTATCATCGTTAGAACTAATTATGATCTCTTGCTGTGGATATCGTATAACTGTATCATTTCCCTGTAAAGAGGAAACATCAAAATAGTCAAGAACATTGCTAGCATCATTATTATTATTGCCGTCGATATTTTTCTGACCAGATGGAGTATTTGATTGTGTATTTGTCACAAAAATACTATTGTTAATGCTAAGATTATGAATGCTGTCTCCTTTATTTTCATTAGTCTCAGCATTACTATTATTAATTTTCAGTTGATGATTTTGGGTTACAGAAGAACTTGAAATATTGTCTTTTCTATCTTCATTAATAATACCAATCAAAATATCATTTAAATTCTTCTTATGAGAATTATTAGTAGCGGTATTATTTCCATTTATTTTGTTCTTCTTTGATGCATTCTGGTTCTTTAATGAAGGTGTCAAAGGAGTTGATGGTGGGCGTTTCTTAATATTTATTATTTGATAAGATTTCTCCTGTTGATGATCTTTTAGTAGCGTTGAGTTGCTACGGTTTTGGTTATTGTAATTGGTGTTGATATTTTCTTTATCTTGAAGAGCTTCCCCTGGCATTTTTGAAAATATTTTCTTCAGGTTACTATACTAGTACTGCAAGAATAAAATATAAAATGGATTTGTAGAAATTGGTTAAAGAACAGTTATAAAATGATATTATTAAAAGATAATAATGTTTTTAAACATCTGCTTTTTCATTTTGTCTTGTTTACAATTTTTTCTAATGTAAACATAAGCAGAAATTAAAGAAAAATGCGCAGCGTAAAAGTAAAAAGAAAAAAAAGATAAGTATCTAAGCAAATCTAGACTCACGTGACTACACATTAAACTTTCATTTGAGTTTAACGGTTGAGTGTAAGCAATACATTCATTGAATGATTAACTTGATGGAAGAAATATGTTTTATTCTACATTTACTATTGTAAATAAGTCATTATAATTATTATGAATTCATTGTAAATTTAGATAATGCAATGAAGATTCTTTTGGATGTTTCTGGTACGATATTGGTGCAGCCGATGAACGGAAAGCCTTAGAATTTATGTTTGTTCAGCATGGTTACACATTTCATAAACATTAAATTAAACAATTAAAGATGTATGTGTGAATACATATGTATACATAACATAACATAAAAACTAGACAAGTAAAAATAACAACATGAAAAAAAAATCTAAATCCAATCACAATTTGGATTGTCTTTGAAGTTCAGCCACTTTTTTGTTGAACAATTTTTCGGCTTTAACCCAAACATTGGCTGTCTTTCTATTTGGAAGTTCTAACAAGCTAGGAAGCAAATCTCTACTGAAGAACTCAGAAGATTCTCTAGGTAATAAAGATGGTAAATGATCTATACTGATAACCGACATCTTTGGGCCAACTTTAGTATCAACTATCACAGTAGGTTCCGGGAATACTGTAGAAATGGAATAAATTGGAATAGGGTTATGTGGATTAGTAGTATCTGCGGAAACATCGACAACAGTTCTCAATTTTCTATCTGGAACATTTAAGGATTCATAGTTGATGAATGGTGGGATAGGTTTAGATAGGTAGATACAATTAATGAAGATATCTGATTGCACAATTTCCTTGAATGGGCCACCTGGAGCAGTCTCTTTCATATCCCATTTTGTCAAATTTGCATCTGGGATCCCTACGGCCTTAAAAAGTGATAAAGCACCAGAACCACATCTGCCTAATGCACCAATGACTAAAGCAGTTGGGTATTTGCCACCAGTTTTGGTAAGAGCGGCTTTCAAATCTTGTTTAATATCATTAATTAATGCAGTCTCATTAGGGTATGGAGAGACGCCTGGTAAATCTTCAGAATCTGGATTGAGTTGCTTGAAACACCAATCCTTGACACCCAAAGCAGCGCCTGCAAAACCGGCATAGAAACCAAAGGCAGCGACTCTTCTACCTTGATCATTCTCTAAGAATTCCAAGTCGTACAAGAGACCGTGGCCTCTGACAAATCTACTTAAGACATCTTGCCATCCAGCCTGGTTCTTGTAGCAGTGAGCAAATTGGATATGTGTGTGAATCAATGGGAAAGACTGTTCTTCTAACTCCTTTAAACCAATGATAATGCGGTCTTTTGGAGCATATCTCCAAGAACCAGCAGGAACGATTGTTGCACCGACTTTGGCATATTCTGCAGTGTCAAAAATAGACTGTTTGGAGTCTTCCACATAAATTTTAAAGCCAGCCTCAATTAGCTGTTTAGTAGTGGTAGGAGTAAGACAAGATCTAGCCTCTAAGGGTTTGGTTTCGGCTCTTAAATGGAGAATAACTTGATTGGACATCGTGGTATTTTTATGATGAATAAATGATTGCTGATATTGTTTACTGTTTATCTCAAAAGTGAAAGAGGATAGTTGAAAATAGAAGAGTATGAAGTAGTGGAAAATTGATAGTACTTAAATAGCTTTTCAAATACCGACTTTTTTTTGTTTCTTTTTCATTAGTCATTCAAAGGGAAAATCTTTTCTTTACTTAAGTGTGACTAAAATAAATGCTTCTCGTGTGCTGTTTCCCCCCTGATGCTCTCTAGAATTCTTCTTTAGTGACTCAGAAAAAAAAATTGAAAAAAAAATTGAAAATGAAAATAGAAATAGGCATAAAAATGGAAATGGAAATGGAAAGACCCAGCGATACCTAACTAAAATATCAGCGCTCGTATAAAGACGGACTGGGTACAGGGCTTATAACATATCAATGCTTTAAATCTTCAATTTTAATTTGCGGAGTTCATAACTTATATCACGTGATTTATTATTAAATTTTTCATTCTTCAAAACCTATAGTTATTATGCCTATGCTATAACCAAAATGATTCCCTATCCTCTCTATAAGGATGCCAAAGGAATGGTTTTTGTATATTGATTACATATAAGGAAGCATCATCATAGTATACATAATAATCACAGCCTTTAAGTTACATATCATCTTTATCGCAAGTTTTTGAGTAATTTTGCTGCGATACTTATATGCCTATTTGTATCATTTCCAGTTGCAATAAAGACAACAGTAAAATCCAATATATCCTCGACACTGATGAGACAGTCTATTGTTTTGAGAAATATAAATATTCGCAAGCTATCTCAGGAATTATTTTCTTCGCTTAAGGATTCGAAGAATGGGCTGAAAGTATTTTTGAGAGTTGAAGATAGTCCAGATGCTCTTTTCACCAATGCTACTGCGAAGAAATCCGTCTTATTCAACACTATTGATAAAGCAATTGACTCAGAACTCAATAACAATGCAAATGCTGCCAAAAATGATGATGAAAATTCTAGTGAAAGACTTAATTTGAAAAAATATGTGTTCTACAAGGGTCATAAGGTCAAATTAGATACGGAATCTTTGGCAAATAAGTTATATTCTACAACTCCTCCTCAGAATACAGACAAGGTCGCTCCTACTATATCCAGTAGTAAAAAGGGTATTCCTGTTTCGTTGGCTCCGTCATTTATTGACAAGTACTACAAATATTCAATCAAATCGCTTTATGACAAATCAAATGTTCTTGAGTTCAAGTCCCAGAATCCATTTCTCATCGAAGAAGATTTTTTCAAATTATTGAGAAACCTATCGACGGGGGAAGAGAACTTGGGATTCAAATCAAAATATCACAAGCAATTATCGGTGTTTGATGAAAATGATGATTCAACAAGTATAAAATCCAAGCAGTTTGATCATTATTGGAAAATGCTGGATTTCCAATTAATTAAAAAAAGAGATCCTAAATTTTTGGAGTTTGATGGTTTGTACTATTTAAAATTTTCAGATTTTCCTACCGCATGCTGTTTTTTAGCAGACTGCACGAATGAGTTAATAGAAGGTTTACCTGCCACTTTTACGTTTTTTAATGTTAAAAGCATGACTGAGACCGGTAAACAATCAGATCATTCAAATATGGCTATTGCACAACTTGGTGAGTTCTTACATGTGAATCATGATCTTGATACAAATAGCTATATTGTAAGTATTAAAAATGAATCGGATGTCAAATATAGAGATTTTATAGAAAAAGGATTAGATCCAAAAAACCTCTTGGTCGAAACTCTTGATCACCCTGAAAAGTCTTCAATGAAGCCAATAGATAATGAGGAGGTCGCAAGCTCTGAAAAGGCGATAATCCCAAATAATGTAAAACATAGCCAAATCCAAAAATTAATAAAAAATGATGTTAATAATCCAAATTTACAAAAATTCAATTTGAAAACAACACGAAACCATTGCGCTGTTGTTTATAATCTTCCATACGTGCTAACCTTTGATGATTTACTAGTCAAAATCTTTTGGGAATTTGATCTTTTCCCAAATTTTCAAAATTCATTGATTTTACTTAATAAAGACCCAAAAGTTTGGCTTGTTATTTTCGATAATGATAAAGATCCGAAGAGATTCCAAAGAGCCTATCATAATAAATGGTGGAATGGAGATAAAACACATGCAAAAGTCTTTGTTGATGTATTGGATTATTAGATTTTACAGACAGTTCTCGGAGATTTATCACTATGCTAGCTCCTCTCTTATCTATGCTTCCCCTGCTATTTTTGTCCTATATTTTTCACGCTGCTCTTGTTTGGAACAATAATATTCTAATAATTTAGTATAATAATAATAATAATTTGTATTAATAAACGATAACGATCTGATAATGAAAAATTATAAAGAAATGTTTGAATGATTTAGTAATTCTTACGTCAAGTGCGATTTGATATTAATTTTACAATACGATATTATTAGAACTAATTTGTTTTCTGTTTCTATAAAGTTTTTAAAGTAAAATAATAATATAAATCAGATCTATTATTCAATTTCAACAAAAGCTTTTAGAGAATCAGCGTCAATTTTGGCTGTTGCACCTTGTTTCTTTGCCTTCTTTCTTTTCTTATTCTTCTTGTTTTTATTATTACCAAACAAAATTCTTTTACTACCTTCTCCATCCGTCTCATATTCACTCTCAGTTTTATACTCATCTTCTTTTTCAAGTTCTCTCTTTCTCATAGTACTTGTCTTTTCAATAGATTCATCCACAAGAGTCACGCAATTTAATCTTTCGTTGGTGTCATATACAGCAACTTGATCTTTCTTGAATAAATCCCAAACAACAATTTTCCCATCTGAAGAAATACTTACAAGATAATTTGTTAAAGAATTATCTTTTTTGTTATTTTTATAAATCTTGAAATCTTTAATTCTGTTAATATGTCCCATTAGACTATATTCGGGAACAAGAGAATTTGCTGAAATTTTATGCTTGCTATCGTCATCTTTTGAAGAACTTTCTTTAAATTTAAGGAGTTTGGATAAATTGAAAACTTGGATTTTACCGTTGCTCAATCCAACGGCCAAATTCTGATTGCTCTCAACGCCATCATCTTCATCATCTTCGACATTTTTAAAGATTTCAAAATGCATTACGCTAGACTTAACTCCAAAATTCACAATCTTCATAATTTTACAAGTCTTCGAATCAAAAATTAAAATCTTAGTAAGTAATGCCACAATAAAAAAATTTCCAGAATTATCAGCCGACCATTTAATCTTTTGTGGTTTTTCGCCATTGGTATCCTCGTATTTTAATCTAAGAATAGACGCAGCTGATCTTTTTTGTACCATTAAATTCCATAATCTTAAGGTGTTGTCGTTGGAACAACTAATAGCAATCTTATTGCTTGGATGAATAGCTAAATCATTAACAGGTTCAGTGTGACCTTTTAATCTTCCAAATATTTCCCAGTCTTCAACTCTCCAAATAATTATAGAGTTGTCGCTGGATCCGGACAAGAGCCATTTACCATTGTTGGAGAACTGCAAAACGTTAACTGATCCTTGATGGCCCATAAGGTTTCCAAGTTCTTTTCTTTTTTGAAGATCGTAGATTTTGATATGCTCATCCTTAGATCCAGAAACAAGGTATCTTTTGGAATTATTAAGACAATAAATCAGCAAAGAATGAGGCTCAAGATGGAAAATAGGTTGAAAAATTGCGGATTTATCGTCCTTTGGAATTTTTACAGAAACACACAACAAGGTATGTTCATAAGATCCTGTAATTATACGAAACTGTGTTCCATTTGCATTCATCTTCAAATTCAATTAAGCTGATATTTGTATGCTATTCATAATCTTTTCCAATGAATGATAAAGCAGATGATACGTGAATACTATATATTGACTATTTTTTTTTTTTTTTGGCTTGCACTTTTTTTTTGTGATGAGATGAAATATTTTTGAATTTTACATCCTTTCTGCGCGTTGTAAAATCAAAGATGTAAATGTCAACTCTCCTGATAGAGACAAGTATCACCTCACTGGCATTTACATGTACATATTAAAGATATTGTCGTATTATAGATAATACTATGAGGCATCTTGCAATTGATTACTAAGAATGTGCGGTGATGCTACTAATCCAAAGCCGTTTAATCATTAGATTAACTAATCAAGGAGAAATGAAACTACCATTATATGAAGAACCTAAATCCTCTCTCTGCTTACACATTTTATCATTTTATTATTTATTTTAATTCCTTTTAATCAAGGATCCTACTTATTAATTATTGATATACAAATCGTATCATTTATTTATTCTCTACAGAGTTTTATATTTAATATATTTTCTCTATTACACACAAAAGTGAACTCCAATCGCTTCTGATCCTTCAAGTGATTTACTTTTGACAATCTTATTCTCGAGTTACCTAAACAGTAATTTTGATTGATATTATACTATCTGATATTTCAATAGAGTAGTGGTAAGAATGTAAATTTTATAAATCTAGAACAATTAAAATTTGAATATCGTGAACTCACACATTTTTTCTGTATCCAGATTTAAAAAGTTTCTACTTTCCTTCAATAGTCTCCATTTCTAGATTCAGACAAGATCGCAAAATTTAAGATCTAAAAATTTAGAAAAAAAATATTATGTCAACAACACAGTTTTTTTTTTTTTTTTACAATAAAAACTATGAAAATCTAAAATTCTTAAAAAGAAACATGCTTTCAAGAATAATATTAATGCTCAATAAAATTCCGTTTTTTGGGGATAAAATATTTAGTATACGAAACCGATAATTCAACAGAAGTCTAAAATAATCAGTAAACACATTACTGGTGAACCGAAGTAATTTTGGTTAAAAAAACCTCATAATATTCATAATAGCAATGAAAAAATAACGGCTAAGGTTAAAAGAAATTAATATTTTTCTAAAAAAAAAAGAAATAAAGGGGTTTCTGAAAATTTAAATAATAACTTTTTTTCTCTCTTCAATTATTTGATCTAATCTGTGAGTCAGCTATCACCAGCTTCATTCTGAGCCCTAGTTTATGTCTTGATTGATATTGTTATTCTTATTGATTTGAGAAACAGGCATATCTATTTGATATATTTCAGCATATCTTCGATTATTCTTTTTTTTCAGAGAAATTATCAGGAATCCTCAGGATAATGTACAGTTCTTCTATAGCAATTGTGATAACTAACAATCTATATCGTTTATACTTTATTAGTATTAAACAAATCGTCTTCCTTAGTTTTAGACTGTCTTCCAACATGTTCTGAATCTCCTTAGTTTGGATTATATTTTTATACGTACCTGACTCACTGAGTTATATCCTCTTTTGATGATGCCCAACTAAAAACTAGTACGAGATTTTAAGAAATCATGTGACAATGTGAGTAATCATAATAATCATAAATCAAAGTACTTCCTGCAATAAGTCTAATCTTAAGAATTTAAACAATGCCAAACAAAACAGTCATCAACATCCGATATAGTGTAATGGCTAGCACGATACTCTCTCACAGTGTAAATCCGGGTTCGATTCCCGGTATCGGAGTTTTCTTTTTTTTCTTTTTTTTTCTTTTTTTTTCTTTTCGTTTCTTTGGCGTCAAAAGATTGTCTGACTATCTCTTGATTTTAAGTTTACTATTGTAACACAAGCTGACTTTTATTTTATTACCTGTATATGGGAGCTAAGGTTTCTTGTCAAATACACCTGTAAGCCTCAGGTTAAATTAAATTGCCTTGATCTCCGGTTTCACTTTCTTTGTTTGTTTCATTCGCTTTTTCATTTTTCCATGGTTGCTAGCAGTTACTTCTTCTGTCGTGTGAGTAGTTTATTGTCGTGTGAGCAGCCGATGAAGCCACCCACCGGGCATCTGGTTGGCAACCAACCGGCCGGAACTATTGCATCCGCTTAGTCTGTCCTTGCGTCAGGCAGGGTCGAGGGGTCGAGGCAGCCTAGGATGGAGGCAGCTTACATTTAACTGGGCGGCCTAAAGAAAAAGAAAAGAGTTTTTAAAAAAGTGGGAATTTTTTTCTTTGTTTCCTTCTCAGCGGCTAAAAGAGATATCCATTTGGCATTGATCGATTCAGTTAATCAATCATCTTGACCAAATACCAATTTTATCATAGTGATTCTTTGCTTTTTGCTTCGTTGTATCAATAAATATACTTATTCAGTATATGAATTACTTGTTCCTGCTTTTCTTTTAGAAAATTTGGCTTCGTCTTCCCGTTTTTTTGCTTTGTTACTACTTTCATTAACCTGGTCACCATCGTTTATTATTCATCATTTCTCAATTTTATTAGTTCCTTTCTTTGTTACCAGAATGTTTTTATAAGATTTCTATACGTTGACTCATTATGCACCCTACGAATAGCCCCCAGAACGTCCTAGATCTCATAGAACTTATCTACAAGTATATTTTGGAGGACAATATTGACGCGTTGGCCCTTATTGCTCGCCAGAAGGGCTTACCTCCGTATCTCCGTTATATAATTTGGCCAATATTGCTTAGGAAGCATCCTTTTGTACTCAATCCCTTTATCAACCCTAACTACGAAGTAGAAGATCAGCGCGATGACCATTATGAGATTCCTATCAAGCAGATCAGACATGATTTGAAGAAATATTTCCAGAAAAATTTTAGCTCCAATCATGTATCAACCATCAATGGTAATACAAATAACAACAAGCCTTATCAACAACTCACATTGCTTGAGCAGAAGGTATTTAAAACTTTGGAATATTCCATCGTTAAATTTTTGAAAAAGTGGGGGTCTATTTTTCATTATGAACCTGGTTTAACATGGCTTGCACTTAATTTGGCAGAATGGTTTCCACCATTATATAACAACAAGCATTACTTGGATCATAATGATTGCAAATTGGTTCTTTTAGGTAAGGATAATAGTCTTCGAAATATCAATTCTCATCATAATAGTACACACAAGGATTCCATATTGCGCAAGTTTATCGAAGAGAATGATTTATCTGAATCATCATGTGTCATAGATTTATTCCTTGGATATAACTTGAATTTTTCGAACTTTCTCAATACTGAGAATAACAATAATAGAGAGTTCCAACAGTTTTTGAAAAAATTAGAAGAATTGGATGCGAAGATCCCATTGAGATACAAATTGTCATTCCCTGAAATATATGAACGCTTACTATTGGTGTTCTTACATTGTGATGAACCTTCAGACGAGGAATTGGAATTATATGAACAATCAATAAGAGAAAATAGTAATAGAAAGAACAATGGTAATTGTAATAACAACAACAATAAGGCAACTCCTCCAACTATAGCTACCACATCTTCCGTTAGAAGTAGTCCAACTCAACTGGTATATACTCCTATATCTGTTCCGTTGTCATCCGCATTAAAATTCACAATAAGTAGTGGTACAGTTCATGATAGGATTTCTTTTTTTCTCAACCTTCTTAAAATGTTGGTTCCTGAACTTCACGACTTTCTAAAACAAGAACAGCTTCTCACTTCTTCGATCTTTAATTTACAAAATAGTAATTCTGAATGGTTAACTTGGTGGGTTAAATGGTTTGGATGTAAGATCTTCAATAAGTTTGACAGAGGTAGAATATGGGATTTTGTACTAGGTTGGAAATTCCAAAAAGATTTAATTTTGGCCGCTCGTCTGAATAGCAAAAGTGATTATATTCTGGAGTTAAAACGTTTGCTAGACTTAGAAAATGATTCTGGTTCTGATGAGGGATTAATTAATGGGTTTTATCTGATCTTGGATCATAAACAAATCAAGAAATTGACAAATTTGAAATTTTTTGAGGCTCAAAAATTAAAAGATACTGAAAGCGACAATTTCTATTATAATTCTATTATCAATTATCAAATCGAGATTCTTTTCTTTTACATTTCAGTGTTGAAATCTAAGGAGAATTTGATTCTTGAGCTTGATCAATCTGAAATTAAGCAATTTTTAAATTATAATTTCTCGATAAGTTCATCATCATCATCAAATTTGTTGGATAAGAAAAAAATAAAATTGAATAATTATTATTATATTAGTAATGTCAAAAAGAAAACGGCATCAAACTTTATTGAGAATATCGATGGTAATGATAGTAAAGTTCGAGATGCTAATGATGAGTTAAAGAAGAAAAAATCGAATTCAAAAAATGGCAAAAACTGTAATAGCAATTATAAATATAATAACTTAACTGAAGTGTTGTTAACCAACATTGATAACAACACTAAGAAGCTATCTCAGATAACAACAGATGATACACTTAATGACCAACCAAGTAACAAACTAGTGTCTTCCTTATCAAACATTTCGTCTCCAGTGTATTCACCAAAACCAAATACTTCTAATAAAATAAAGTTTAATTCAACGAAAACAAGAAGTCATAGCATACAACAACAGCGCCAGGATGATATAGACGAATTGAAATCTACAACTTCTTCGAATGCATCCACGGGTACCACAACTACATCAGCCACCACCATTACCACTGGTAATACTTTATTGAATAACAATAACGGTAAGGCAAGCAAACACAAAAACTTGAAGTTGTTGGTGGATTCGAGTAATTATAGTATTGATGAATTGATTGGAAATAGTTATAGATTCTGGAAAGTATGGATGAATATTCAATTTCTGTTAATGACTCAAACCCAGAAGAAGACTCAAAGTCTGCCGCAAGTGAAGGAACAACAACAATAGTTCCAAGATAATATTAGGAATGAAAGGATTTTTGAGGGCAAAATTGTAAGAAGAAATAGAAGAAGAAATATATACTTTCTCTAAAAAATAATGTATAATACACATATTATAATATTTTTGTAAGTCTAAGATTTACTTGTTTGAATATACCACATTTAAAGAAACTGATGTTGAAAGTACGATTATGGTTGCGAACACCGCAAGTCTGATAAATTTCTCACCTTTAAAAATCTTTCTCCCTCTTGAAAATCTCTGGCATTTGCAGATTGTAATTTAATCAAATCAGTTAAACCAATCAACAAACTTACTCCCCGAAGACATACTATACTAAACCTTTTTATCCATTGAACATATTCCTTTGAGATTCAGAGAATATTTAATCTGAAATAACAACTAAAATGTCCACAAAATTTATAGCTACTAATTCTGTTGCAAACATATCCAAGAACGATGTTTTTTCTGTTGCAGTTACTAAAGAGTACACTATCACGGGATCTGGTGACGGATATTTGAAATTATTCAATAATAATATTACAGAACTTCACAACCCTAAAGATTTCATTAAGGAAGCTTTTATAGATAAAATCGGTATTCATCAAATAGCGACTTTTGAAGAGAGTTCAGGACAGTCAGTTGTTGTAGCAGTGGCTTTGTTCAATGGTACGGTTGATTTTTATCAAATAATGATGGATGGCTCCTTAGACAAATTAAATCAATTATCATCCGTTTTGACATCGAAGAAGAATAACCATTACTGGGCAATCAAATTTCACAAAGATATCAATAATCCAGAGAATCATCGTTTCTATGCTACTACAATGAAAGGTGAAGTCTTGGTTTACAAGTTCAACTTAAATAATGAACAAGATACTTTTTCTTTAAAGTTGGAAGGTACTTTGGATATTAAGGTCACAAGACACAGTGGGATGGTGAATTGCATTTCTACCACCGATAACATGTTTGCAGTTGGTACTTCGAGCGGTGATTTATTGATCTGTGATTCTATTAAATGCAAGCCATTGACTACTATACATGTTATAAATGACAGCATGATTCGCCGTGTAGAGTTTCAGCCAAATGGAAAAGTTTTGGCGGTCGCGTATGATAATGGTAATTTTGGTAATATTTCCTTGTTCGATACAAAATTTGGTGAATGTGTGGGTAGTTTAACCACACCTACTCATTCATCACAACAAAGCATCAATGTGAATGCTCATGATGGTTGGATTTTTGCATTAGATTTTAATACCGAAGGTAACTTATTGTTGAGTGCTGGTTTCGATGGTAATATCAGAGTTTGGGATGTTGAAACAAAGCAACGTGTTTCCACATTGATCCTTTCATTAGATGATTACGATAGTGATGATGCTGAGAATAATGAACAAATAGGTATGAAAGATGACCATTTGGCTATCTTGGATTGCAAGTTCTTGCCTAAATTTTACAGATTGACTAACTTTAATAATTATGGTATAGTATCTGTTGGGATGGATAAAGGTATTAGATGGTTCAGAGAAGCTGGTGGAAGTAAATAAATGTATTAATATTATATATATATATATATATATATATATATCTCTTTTATAGAAATCATTTCATTTATTATTATGTGTTTAAATAATTGATGTAAATTTTCAATATACCACTTACGAATTTTCATCATGCCTTAATGTTATGGCTTGAAAAAAAAATGTGTGTATAACAGACAAGATTTAGAAAGCAAATCCAGCGATTTTCATACACATTCATTCTTAATTTAAAATTTGACAGCTATAGCTATTGCATTTACAGACAAATGATATTTAAAAACATAATAATAAGAAATTTCAGTACATTCAGTAGGTTTTCCAACAAATCAAATAATAGATTAAATATTGCTTTTTTTGGATCTGATGAATTTAGTATATTCTCATTCAAGTCCTTGATAAAGTATTCCAAAAGTGAATCCTGCAAAGAGGATATACATATTGATTTAATAGCTAGACCTGCTAAGCTTACAGGAAGAGGATTATCAAAAGTCGCAGATGTTCCAATAGTCAAGGTAGCTTTACAGAATAATGTTAATATAATTAGAGCAGAAAAGAAAACAGAAATCTTAAATTTAATTGATAAGAATTATGATTTAGCCATTGCAGTTCTGTACGGTAAATTAATCCCTGCCAAATTTATACAAAGCTTAAAATTTTGTGGATTAAATATTCATCCTTCCATTTTACCCAAGTATTCGGGTGCTCTGCCTTTGCAATTCACTTTGTTAAATAATGATAAAGTTGCCGGGGTAACATTACAGACATTACATCCTACCCAATTTGATAAGGGTGACATCCTATTGCAAGCAAAAGATATCCAGTTATCTGGAGATGAATCATTGATTAATCTTCGTGATAAATTAGGTGATGTTGGTGGGAAATTATTAGTCCAACTTTTGAATGAGAAGCTCTATGTTAATTATAAGGATCACGTAGTTAAAGATACAGGCGAGCAATATTCGTATGCAAGTAAGATCACTCCTCAAATGAGGGAGATTCAATTTGATTTATATGATGCGGATGCTTTGATAAGAAGAGAATCTGTTTTAGGATGCTTGTATACATATAAAATGATATACAACAAAAAGAAGAAGCAGAATGAACTTAGAAGAATCATTTTGAATAATATTGCAAAAGAAAGCGACAACACTGATTTTGGCTTACAAAATCCAGGGGAGTTCAAACTTATAGAGTTGAATAAGAATGAGAGAAAGTTGATCATTAAGGTAAAGGATAATTATATTTCAACGACATGTTTAAAATTCGAATGTTTTAGTAATGAAGACTGTGAAACTTTTTTTAAGAAATTAAAGAAAAGGTCCGGCGGTTTAATGGATGGCAAGTTTATGACCTTGAAAGAATTCAATGAACAAACTTAGTTATGTAAATGTATAAATTTTAAGTTTGTATAAATGATAAATATAATTCAACCAATTAATAAGATATTCGTTCATATTGAAAATTAATATTTATGCACGTGATATACACATGAAAGATGTATTTTTGGTTTTTCATACTGATGATTTTTGTTTTTTGTTTTTCTCTTTTAATTATCTTTTTTTTTACCCTTATAAATACAATATATCATCTAATTTGAAGTCTCATGGAAGTACAAAATAATACATACTTGATAAGGGATTATATATACTGAATTAATAACAATGTCTGATAGAGAGGTTGTGAATATTAGTCAAAGCTTATATTTGAATTATGATAATATTAAATCTATAGTGCCAGGAATTAAAAGGATTACAAGTTCGGATCCAGTGGAGATTGAAGCAAACTATAATGAAAACGAAAATAACGTGAAGGACACTGACAAAAAAGAGGGAATTATTTATGAAAATTCATCATTTAATTATGTGGCAGGCACTTTACCTTTCATACTAAATGACGGAAGCTATAAACTTTTCTCACTTTTAAAAGATGGAAAAACTGACTTTAAGAAGAGAAAGTTGATAGACAGACAGTCGAATAGTAAATCTGAAAATAATGAAAGCGACGGAAAAACGAGCACCGAAAATGCTGAAGAAGAGGATAAAAGTTTAAAGAAAGCGAAGAAATTAAAGTTTACTGATATTGATTCATTTTTGCAATTGATAGACGAAAATTTGGATAGGCAAATTTTGACTTTTGCAATAAGTAATTTCCCAAATTATTCCAATGAAGTTATTAATAATATATTGTTAATACTTATAGATGATATTTTCTCAAGTGAATACTTCCAGATGGATGACTTTTGTTGTA
The DNA here is from genome assembly GCA_010994365.1 of Saccharomycopsis schoenii. Taxonomy (NCBI): domain Eukaryota; kingdom Fungi; phylum Ascomycota; class Saccharomycetes; order Ascoideales; family Saccharomycopsidaceae; genus Saccharomycopsis; species Saccharomycopsis schoenii. Next base: position 219,881 of record JNFU01000010.1, on the reverse strand, counting down.
CTAGTACAATCTATGGTATTTTGGAATTTAAAACCGTGTATGTTACACTCTCTATAAAAGAAAACTCAGATTTCACTGATCTTAAAAAACATTTATCTATTAAGACCAAATTTGTTAAGAATCATCTTTTGAAATTTATTGAACTTATAAATAATATGAAGTTAGCTAATAGTATGTTGAAGATAAGCTATTCTGATAATACCCAGAAATTAATTGACATTTTCACAGGGAAATTAATAATCGATAATCTAAAAATTGAAAATGTAGAAAATTCTGGCCAAGATGAAAGTGCTGATTCTAACTTGTTGGATAAAGTTTATTTAGATGCTAAGCAAAATGAAGTCAATGATTATATAAAGAAAAATAATGATCTAAATATTTATAAACCAGTCATTGTCTCAAATATGGATGATTATAAAATTAATTATAAAGAATTAGCAGATTTGCCGAAGAAATTATTGCCTGGAATTATTGAGGGAATCAAAGAGTTTCGTTTGAACATGGTTAATTTAGAGAATCAGAAGAATTTGAGACGATCATTAGAAGAGAAGAAGAGGCTTAAAATGAAATTCAAAAAATTGAGTTCATCCATTAACAAAGTTCAAGCTAAGGCTACAAATACTACAGATTTAGATCAGGATAGTGGTGATAGTAGTGAAGATGAAGATGATGAAGAACACCCAGTATCTGACCTCGAGTATGAGAAACTTCAACAGGATAATTTGAAACAAAAAATACATCATAAATATGAAACTGAGCTAAAATTAGTTCAGATAAATGAAATTGCAGAAAAGCAAGTATTGATAAACAAGCTAAATGATGCAAAAAATTACGAAAAGAAAAGATTGGCTAAACAGAATGAATTAGTCAGTTATTACGATAAGGTTTTTATTGATAATGATTTTGACAATGATATTGGCGAATTAGTAAGATATTACAGAAGTAATTTTGATAAATATACCAAAGAGAGAAAGTATTATAGAGACTTGGAAGCTAAAAAGGATGATGTGAATCGCGAAGTTAATAGAGATTCTGATATTTTACTAAATGATATATTAGGTGATCAAGAATCAACAGAAGCTAATAATAAAAGTAATAAAAATTCTGAAAAGTTTAGAATTGGTTTAAAGAAGCTGTATGATTTATTCAATTTGTCCGATAGAAGACTTGCTGAAGTTGTAGAATCAACATTGCCTGAAATGAAAAAATTAGTTGAAGAATATTTAGGAGAAGAAGAAGAAGATTTAGTTCAATACTTGGCATCATCTATTAAAAGTAAAATTGATAGAGAGACTATTTCTGAAGAAGTATCAAACTTCCTTGATGATGATACAAAGCCATTCTTGGATTCTATTTACAAATCTTTGAAAAAAAATATTTAATGTATTAGTAGTTTTAATAAATATGTTATTTAAGTCTATGAAAAAATGTATATTCAATATATAGAGGGTAATAGCTTGTAGAATATTTGCAATGTGGCTTTAATGAAGATTATGAAGACCAATTTTTAAAAATTAAAGTCTGTTTTCCAAAATCATCTTCCCCATCTTCCAACTCATCGTCTAGAAGTTTCAATCTTTTTCCTAAAATTTCATCATCTTCGATTAATCTCCAAAGCAAATTTCTTTCATTTTCATACTTAGGTCTAGCCGGCAACTCTATTATTACATTACCATGATTTTCTAGGTTTAAGTATTGTTTAATCATGTTGACGATAAGATAAGGATGATCAGAAGAGTACATAGGATCAGAAAAAATTAATGTATTGAAAACATTCGTATCTCCCTCTTCAAACCCATACTCACTTATCATTTTTGCATTAAATAATACAGGGTCTTTCCAATCCAAAGGACTAACTTCACATATGCCTGTAATATTGTTCAAGTCAACATTATCTTTCAAATTATCCACAATCTCTGGCAAATCTGTTAAGTATATTCCTTTTTCATCATTCATATTATTATTACTTATTTTATTTTCCTTTTCAAGTAATCCACACACTATACCAACAAGCCCAGTGCCAGATCCAAGTTCTAATAAGGGTTGCCGTAAATAATTTTTAATACTTTTCTTTTTATTGCCACAATAATTATTTACAAGCCTAGAAGATAATGCCAAAGATGAGCCCCAAGTTTTCAATCCAAGCTTATCTTCAGTTAAAGATGGTTCTTTGAGTTTAACATTATAAACACTTTCTGAATTGTTTTCATCTATGATTATTCGTCTAATAAACTCGGGCTGAGCTGTTCTTCCACAATTCTCAGCCAATCTCAAGCTTGCTAACTTCCAAATCATTTCTTTTTGTCCCTTTTCCTTTATCCATGAAAGAGAAGAAGATACTATACTGGTTGTATAAGTAAAAAAACCAACCGAATCAGATTTACAAGCTTGAGAAACTCTAGGTAAGTTAGCTAATTTCCCAAGCTTTCGACTGGCTATTCTACCTGAGTCATACATGTCTTGTATCCATTTTACAAAGTCATTTGCTTTGCAAACTGTTAGCCTTCTTTCTTCCAAGTATTTCAGTATCACAGTTTCAGTATTATCCAAATCTGACGGTTTATTTTTGACACCAAGGTTCACGAAATTGTATTGTGGATCCGGTGCTAGAAGAGAAAGGAGAAATACAAGGAACTCATACGGCGGTTGTTGAGACATATGTGGAAAATCTAAAATTTCTATAATTTCATCATTTTCTAAATCTTCACGGTAATCGTTATCATTGGTATTTACTTGATTTTCAATAAGATTTGATACATTCCTGCCATCAAAACTTATGCTTTCAGTATCACTTTCTGATGAGGAATCGGCATTTTCCGGTGAAAACAAGTCTAAAGGATCAAATGAATTCATTTAAATTCGTTTTTAACTCAACTTGCTTAAATGGTTTACTCAAGTATACAATAAAGAAGATAATATCAAATTATTATTTATTATTAATATTAGTTTGTTAGTAAGTAAGAAGAAGTACTGCCAAAAATATATTTTATTTTGCATAACATCGCAAAAAAAAAAACGTATGTATGTATGTCTATTAAGAAGGTCTTTGCCATTAATATTTGAAAATTTACAGCCACACCTAAGTTCCAATAAAGACATCAATTTGATTAATAGAATGTGGTGAATATTCAATATCATTGACTAATAATATCTAAAGTGAAATATTCTGTTCTATTGGAATCAAATTAAGTCTGAAAAATGTTTCCAGCTGATACCTCTATGAGAGTAAAGTTCTTAATTTTTTCACGAAATTTAGCATCTGATAATATTTTGCCATATTTTCTTATGATATTTGAACATGATACTGATATTGGCCCAATTGTCCAATTGTTAGTCCATCAAATATATCTAAATAACAATAAACGATGAAATTAATTGAAAGATAATAGAAAAAAAATGGTTTGAGGTTTTTTGCTTGCAGCAACTACCAATCTAAGACATAAACAGATAAATATTACGTTTTCACTTTTTAATTTGTCTTTGGAATTATTTCTGTATCATCCTCATGAGCCCGCAAAGATACTAGAAACTCCATCTGATCATTAAATTAAAAAATTATTATTATTATTATTATGATTAATATTATGATTATTATTATTATTATTATTATTATTATTATTATTAGTTAGTGTTATTATTTTCTTTGAATTTTCTTCTCTGATTAACTATTAAATAAATAAAATAATTAAATATCAAATAAATATAGCAAATACATTAATTCATATAATATGATCATACCTATTCACCATCACCAGATAAAAAGATAGTTTATAACATAAACATAAAAAATATTCAAAACCACAAAGACAAGAAACCAAGTATCAATCCAAAACATTTGACTCACCAAATTAAGTATAAGTACAGTACACCAATAATAATTATTTCTGAATTCTTAAAAATATTACCTTCATCATAACCTATTGCATAACATTAGTTCTTTTTTATTATTCTTCAACCTTCATTAATTTCCAAATTCCAGTTATGAGAAAAAAAAGAATGAGTGTGATATTTTCTTCTAAAAGACAGAGAAAAAGCTAAAAGAGATACTTACCAGTTTTGCTCTGGTCTCGGTGGAGCGGGTTCACGTTCAGGGGGGAACGACTCGCGTTGAGATCTATAGTCATCATATTGAGGGTTTCCACCTCTGAATTCACCACCATAACCACCTCTTGAGTAGCCACCTCTGAAATCACCACCATAGCCACCTCTTGAGTAGCCACCTCTGAATTCACCACCATAGCCACCTCTTGAGTAGCCACCTCTGAAATTGTCTCTGTAGCCACCTCTTGAATAGCCGCCTCTGAAACTGTCTCTATAGCCACCACCTCTTGAGTAACCGCCTCTGAAATCACCGCCATAGCCACCTCTTGAGTAGCCACCTCTGCCACCTCTTGGGAAGCCGCCTCTACCCCCTCTGTAGCCACCTCTTCCACCTCTGAAGCCACCTCTTCTCACTACAAATGGTGTTGTATCTTCAAAAGCTTCCAAGACACTACCCTGGTAGTCATGACCGTTAAGGGCGGCGATACCTTTCTCCATATCAGCCTTGGAGTGAACTTCAATTACACCACTTCCTGGCTCGGAAACATCTGTGTAATTAGCAGTGACTTGAGCAACATCCCTAGCCATGTCTTTTAACTCCTGCCATTGTGCATTTGGTGGTAAGTTTTTGACTTTGATTCTGTAGGTTCCTCTTGGAACTCTCTCAAGTTCTGCACCATGTTCTCTGTGAAAATCAACACCAATTTCAAACTCTTTAAGTTGGGCACCATTTAATTTATCAACAGCTTGCTTAGCATCTTCAATACTTTGGTACTCAACAAAGGCAACACCATTCATAACTCTTACATCAGCCAAAGGGCCTATAGGAGAAAAAAGATCTTCTAAATCTTCTCTGGTAGTATTGAAATTCAAATGCTTGATAAACAAACGTGTACCAGGAATAGATTCAGATTGAATTGGTGGTTGCATTGAACCTTCGAGAGAAACTGGGGCACCTGGAGGTGGCGGGGTTTCCATAGACATATCCATTTTTTATATTATTCTATTTATTTAACTTAAATCACTCTATTAAATAACCAATTTATCTTCTTTGCAGTAAAAAAAAAAATGTTGGTATCGAATATTACTGATTATGATTCAAAATAAAGATTTTATTATAGATTGCAAAGAATAATAAAAATGATTGTACTTCCAAGTCCAGAAAATGGTTGTTTTTCCTTTATGGATTTTGCTTTGAAAAAATTTTTTTCTTGTAAAATTGCTAGTCACATCTTTTTTTTTTTTATTTATTATTTTTTTTTTCTTTTTTTTTTTTTTTGCCTTTGGGAACTAGAAAAATTGAAACCAAGTACTTTTCTGTGCCACTGTACTCAATCATAGCCATAATAAAAACAGCTGGCAACTTAGCAAAAAACCTACATCAATCTATCAGAGATTTATATTCAGAAGTCTATATATTGAAGAAAAAACCAAGAAAGAAGAAAGAAAGAAAGATGAAAAGTGTTGCTTATTTTTTATAGATATAACTCACGAATGAATACAACCTCTTGTAATGTTAAATGTTTCAATGTATTACCAGCATTATCTTTTAGAGAAGCATTTATCGCCTATTATTCTGTTGAAAGCTCAATATGTCTTGAATATCATATATGCCTTTTCACCAATGTAAAAATAAATAAATTTACCAACTTCATGACTGACGTAGCTGCCGAAGTCCTTTCCCACTATTACATGCCATGTAGATTCGTAATTTTGATCGAGATCTTTTTTTAATAAAGCAGCGACTTCCTTGTCAGGTTTACTACCTTCTGCATCAGTTATTTCCTTCACCTTGTTTATTATATATTCCTGAAGATCATCAGACTATATAAGAGATGTGTTAGTAACTTTCGAGCTTAAGCGAAACAGTATTTGTGCTTGCATGCCAGCTACCTGATACGTACCATATCAACACTTTTTATAATCGCTACATTGATGTATCAAATAACACTTTTTGGAAATCATTTTTCGATGATATCCAAAATAATAATCAAATTAGTTAGTAAAAACACATTCATAATACGGACAAATATCAGATATTGGTCTCATACATACGTTTACTTTCTGCCATAGTGTCTCTTTGTTGTGGTTATATGATTGTTCTAAATATGATTCCTCTTTCTAAATAAATTCAGTAGCAGAATGCACGTAATTTGAGAATGCAATTATTGATAGTAAATGATATCTTGAATTGTTGTTGACGTTACTATGATTCTGGCATTTTCTTAAGAAAGACGTCCCAATATTTCTGAATATTTTCTTTTTTTTTGTGTGTGTGTTTTCTTCCCCAATGAAAATATTTGTGGCGTGGGGAAAGATTGATTTCTTTCCTTTATTTAATCATAAAATAATGATGGAAACTACAATATTTAGTACTGCTTATGATAGTAAGTTATAAATAAGAGAGTATATTTAAAGAGTTTAATATCTTAGCGAGTGATAGAAACAAACAAATAAAGAAATAGGCTCATTATGCGTATTTTCAATCATTGCGAGAGTCGAAAAAGGGAATTGAAATATTGTAGTACAAAGTATTAATTTTAACGGTAATCATTATAGCATCAAGCTTATGAAAAAAAAATATAAATATTTCAAAAATGAAGTGCTACACTATTTTGTTAAAAACTCCTTCATAGATTTGTATAATTTTTCTGCTTCTGATGTCATTTCTTCACTGCTTCTAGGAACTCTTTCATCATTAGCCGGTGACCAGGTATGGGGATGTTCAACAGCGGTGAAATACTCTAATTGTTGCTTCAAATATTCAATCTTCATTTTTTCGTTGAACTTGTCGATCTTCGCATATATTTCATCTCCAAAATTGTTGGATTTATATCTTGGTATCACATGCGTGTGCAAATGTGGTATTGACTGTCCTGAATAATATCCGTCTTGGATTGCAATATTTAGCGCATCGGCCTTATAATAATTCTCAATGAATCTGCAAACCTTGCGGAGCGTTAAGGTATAATCTATGGCTTCGTCATCTGTTAAGTCACAAAATCTTGGAGTAATTCTGTCAGACACCACCAATACATGTCCTGGAACAATTGGCTTTAAATTCACAATAGCGAAACAACTTTTCGATTTGAAGAATACTTGATTATTCACAAGAAATTTATAAAAGTAATAATTTTCCAACATGTTTCTCCACTTGGGTGATGTGATGCCTGATTTTTTTCAATAAGATCTATATCTTGAAAGGTTCTTTTTCTCATAAGCATCGTCTCTAGAGATAAAACAAAAAGTTTCTACCAAGAATGAATCGCAAAACCGACTGTGCAAAATTTACAAAAAAAAAAACAAAACAAAAAAAAATGATCATTTTATCAAAACGACGTATGTTCTCTGTATGGGAATTCAACAAATTGATAAGTTCTATTGGCTTATTTATTGTAATATTTAATTAATTATATATTACATATTATCCTAGTTTATAGTAGGCTAATACTGATACTTCAAAATAATCAAGCACACTCTATTATCAAAACCCCAAGGATATAAGAGTCTATAGGAAGTACATTACGTCACTATTTTATCAATATCTATGAGTGAAGAAAATAAAGAATCTGCAACAGAATTTGCACAAAGTTGGAGAAAACTGAAGGCTTGTGCAAGATGCCACAGGTTAAAATCCAAGTGTTATTATAATGATCCATCTTATAATAGTTGCGTTAGATGTTATCAAGCGCGGGTCGAATGTTCACCAGATTTCGATCCTACAAGTAAAAATAAGATATCCAGACCGAGAAAGAAGGTCAAAATAGTCAATATTCCAGAGTTTAAAAATTTGGCGAATTACGTCAATAAACTACAAACTAGTACTTTGCAAGGTGAGAACAAAGAAAAAATTATCACAACAATAGTGGAAGAATTAAGCGGATTAAGGAATGTTCGTTTACAATTATCTAATTTTTTATCTCAGATTGATAATGTCATTCAGCATAAGGATCATGAGTTGCAGCGATTAACAGTATCTGATCTTGAAGATCTTGAAGTATCCAATCAGAAGAGGAAAAAATTAAAGCATGGTTTTTTAAAATCTAAAGATATGCTTGATTATGACGAGACGGAAGCCAATTATAATGGAGAAAAAGCCAGGGAAATTCAAAGATTACCACCATTGGTAATTACAAACCAAAACCTACCAATTATACCATTCGAGAAGAATTTGATTCAAGAATTAATCAAATTGAAATATTTAACCATGGATATTATTTTTAAGAAATTCAAATATTTCAAAGAACATGTACTTCCTTATTGGCCAATGATGAAAATTCCTGAGTTCTTCAATATCGATTTCATGATAAAAAATAAGTCATTGCTTTTAGCCACTATAATTGTTAACAGTTGCATCACTTCAGATGATATTCAATTGTACAACATTGTCTGTTACTATTTGGATATGAGATTGTCCTATAGAATTTTTATCCTTGGTGATATCACTATTGATATCATTCAATCTTATTTGTTACTATCTATTTGGAACCCACCTCCTAAGCAATGGGGTACCTTTAAACATCAGCTTCATCTATTGACAAGTTTGAATTTGAATTTGGTAGTTGATATGGGATCCAAATGTGAACAGATTTTAATCACACATAGGAATAATGTATTAAATGCTCCACCTGAAGATAAGCATAAGCTTTTAAGCTTTGGTGACTTAGAAATTTTAAGATTGTTCCTCATGATTTATGGAAGTTGTGGTTCTATGGGTTTAAGTTTACCTAAATTCAAATCTGTTGTGTGGACATCAAAACACGATTTGATTGGAAACTTTGTCTATAATCATTTGATTAAAAATAATCCAAAACCTGAAAGAACTGATGTTTTAATTTTTTACCTTTCGAAGGTGGTCAGTATAGGCCAAGAAATTGTGAATCAATTAGACAAACCACATAATGATATTGATATTTTGAATTCATTTATTAATGAAAGTGAAGATAAATTAATGAAGTTGATGATGGATTACAAATTAACTGATAATAATATTTCACAATCAAAAGAAAATAGATTAATTGGTTTGACTTATCAGCAAATCTTACTTCTTCTTTATGACCATCTAATTTATCAAAATTTATCTTCGTCTTTAATTTTCTATGTTAGTAAGAATGGCAACATTAATGAGAATTCTAATAAGCTTTATAAGCTTTCGGTGAAATTAATGGGGAAATTAATTCTATGTGGCAAAAAATTAATTGAAAACTTCATAGCTATCACTGAAGAAACTTTAACCATTCCGACATTTTTTATTTATAGACCAATGAATGCCGTTATTAGTTTGATAAAGGCCAAAATTTTGATTAAATTATTGATTCATCAAATCGAATATAATGAGAATCAAATAAGCAAGTTAGCAAATACTAATTATCCTATTAAACCCCCAGGATTTAATAAGGAAGATATTTCTAATTTGGATTTCAATTTGAGAGCTTTTTTCAATATGTTCTATCGAAAATTTGAAAAACTTACAAAAGGCTCTACCACTTTTGAAAAGATGTTTACAATCATTAAGAAGTTGAAAAAATTAATTAAACTAGTTGATAGTATGCTAACTAATAAAGCAACAAATCAAAATGAAAGTGGTTTCAATTTCCCTGGTAAAAAGTCTAATGATACAAATGGATTTAGAATTACTTCCGATTTAGCGAATAATGATTTGTTGAATCTTCTATATGAGCTAGGTAAAGAGAAAACTGTTGATACTATTGAAATGTTGGAATTATCTGCAGAAGCGAAAAAACGGAGAAGAAATTTAAGAAAGAGAAAAATGAAATTAGAAGAAGAAATTAACAAGGCAAAACGAAGAAATTCTCAAGGTCAGGGTATTTCTGATAATACAACTTCCTCAAGCATGTTTGCCACACAAGAAATGACAGATAGCTCTATTATCCCAACACAGAATCGGGAAAGTGTAAATGGTAATACAAATTACGATGAAAATTACGACGAAGATGACGATGACGAAGAAGATGATGACGAAAGAGAATTAGAATTCAGACCTGATGGTGAGAATCCTGAAGCAATGAATAATTTCGTTAGAGAATTGTTTACTGGTAACTGGTTCTCTGATTTTCTTGATAGTGAGTTAGAATCGAATCCTGAATATGCTAACATCATTCAAAATCATAATCGTGAAATATCTCAATATATGGAGCTTGGAAATAATCCTGTATTAACGAACCCAGTTTTAGCCTATCAAAATAATAATGTTGTTCCAAATAATAATATGGATAGTAATATTCCTACTAATACTGAAGATATGCAATCAGCAGGCGATTTTGTGGATGAAGAAAAGACATACTTATTACAATATTTTAATAATTCATTGACTCAGACAACTAGCTTCAATCAATTATTATATTTCACTGAGCGCCGTGGCAGTGATTCTAGTAAGAAGTCGGATAATCCAAGCCCTCAGTCTATCCCATTGCAACATAGTAATAGTGTTGAAAGCGCAGTTGACTTACAGTTCTGGGTTCATGGAGAGGACAAAAAGACTAACAATACTAATGAAAATGATACTGAAAATAACGTTTTTGATTTTTAATTTAGCTCAATAGATTGTTTCTAAAGTAATTTTTTTTTCTTTTCTTTTCTTTTTTTTTTTTTTTTTTTTTAATTACATTTTACATTATTTCCATGTTGCTAGTCTTGAAATATATTTTTATATATCTCACATTTATTTAAAATAATAATTAGAGTACGTTAAAATATTTAAGCGGAAGCTTTCTCATCAATTGCAAGATCAATTTTCCCCAATAAGAAGTAACTGATTAAGGCAATAAACAAGAAAGCAGTGATCATAAGAGGTTTCTTCAACAAAGCCTGTGTGTTGTATTTGTATTTAACGATAAGCTCAGTAGAACTGTAATCATCAACGAGATTTTCGAATTGTAAGGTAACCTTGGTGTGACCTTGGAAGTCCAAATAAGATTTTTCATAAGATACATCAATTGCTTTATGACTTAAAGCAGCAGCAACATCAATTAATTCAGCGCCTTCTGGTAAGTAAAAAGATACTTCAGCGTTAGTGTAAGTGATATCATAAGGACCATTGAGTAATGGAACTGTAGCAAAATACACATCCTCCTCAGTAGTAGATTTTTTAACCATATCTTTCAAGTCATTGTTCCATCCAATGGTGAAGTTGTATTTCCAACCACCAAATAATGGAAATCTTGGCTTCAAAACTAAGATATCATTAACGACAGTAGAAGTAGAGACATTACCAACATAATCGACAAAATATGCATCTCTAAATTTTTTTGGCAACATGACATTAATACCTAACACGAATGGACCACCATTATAGGCGTAGGGATTGTTCATCCAATGTAATCTAGAGAAACTGGAAGGCAACTTGCCAACCTTATTGATCAATTCGTATTTTTCTTCAAAAGAGACAGAGTCACCCCAGTGAGAAATCCAGATATCTCTTTTCAAGTTCTCATTGACTAAAATTGGCTTATTTCTTTCATAGAAAAGATTAATAAACTTAATCTCGAAGGGTTCATCGATTGATATATTCTTGTATACGTATGCAAGGGAATTCTTGTCATCTTGTTCAATTTTAACTTCTTTATCCAAATCAGAGACTAAATCAGCAGCACCCTTTACTATAAACTCATAATCTTCAGTGATGTATGGAGACACAAAGTATTTACTGGTATTAACGGATACGGACTGGACACCATCCAACGGTAAAATATCTGGTATTGGTTTTAATTTTTTAATCATTGTTTTCTGGACTTGAATAAACTGTTTACTACCCAGAGCAAGTGCAGTTGGAAACTTGACAATTATATACGAGTATCCATTGTTATCCAATCCAGTACTTGGAATACTTGGCAAGTTGTAAGGTTGATCATTAACGATCATTGATACAATAACCAATGATGTGATTGGACCATCATCGTTCAAATATGGAATGTAATATTCACTGACAGGCTCATCAGAAATATTTTCAATATCAATATTATAGACCTCACGGATAGAAGTTTTAGAAGCATCGATAAGCTTGCTCACATGTAGATTCTTCCAATTGTTTGGAATATCTTTCATGGAAACACCAAGTTGAGCAGAAACTGCAACTGAAACAGTTATGAGAAAACTCAAAAGCAAGTTAATAAAGATTTTCATTATAATTTATATAATATATCTATAATTGGCTAACCGACAAGTAGTTTCTATGGTATCTAATAGTAGCAAATCAATATACAAAAAAGACGATACACTGTTTTTGCCTTTGCGGAAATTTCTGTGAGCCGTTTTAAATATGTTTTATCAATTGATATTCTAAGCAATATACAATCGCACAGTTACTCTATTATCTTCGGTTTTGGTGGTAGATATCTATCAATTATTTCTTTTCTGGATTGTATTAATTGCTTTATAGTTAGTTAGTTATCCCGCTGTTATTTTCTATTTTCACTGAATTTCAAAGCCAAAAAAAAAAATTGGAGGACGAAAACGAAAAAAAAAGAGGTGAAAATGAAAGAAAAAAACACGAATACACACTAAACCACAACCCACAAAAAGAAGATTTGGTAAATTTTAATGCACGTGATATACACGCATTTTTCTTTGAAATATTCATTCTCTGTGCGAGAGTGGGCTCTACATGATATATATAATTAATGATATCAAACATTTATTAGAAGCTATCTTTACTTTAACTATGAATTGCTTGAACTGATCTTCTTATAGACTTGAATGTAAGAGTCATTCAAAAAAAGCAAATTGTTGTTGATCTTCCTAACACTTAAATGATCAATTTCATACCATTGATTCTGCGATGGATCTAATAGTTGAATCTTCCACGAGATGGATCCTCTACTATCAGAAATGTTATGCTTCTCTTCCTTTGTCTCTGTGTCAATTGCACTCTTAGTAGTGCCTCCTGCACTTGAATCATTAGTTCTCTGAGATACAACCACATTGGATATTAATGAGTACTTGATATCTTTTCCGAAGTAAGCTCCAAAGTCTAGTAGTTCCGAATGAAATTTCACAATCATATCATTGAAAGTAATGTCGTTGACATTATTGATATCCTTTCCAAATCTTTCAAAATGAAGAATTAAAGTCTCTGGGAATTTTGTCACTTCATATTTTTTAAATGAATATTCATCGACTATGGTAGGATGATCAAATTTAGTAGTCAATAATTGATTCAAAGAAACTTGATTTGTATTATTATAATTAATGATATCTTTGTCTGGTAATGGTAGAGATAGATACCAGAATTTGGAAGTTGATTCATTTACCGAATTCACCGAATTATCGCTAAATAAGCTTATTTTAATCTTACCTTGTAAATTCTTTGTTAGTACATTACTGGTCTTTTTCTTATTTTTTGTATTCGATAGAGAATCCGAGACATTATTTAGTAGCCAGGTTAAAAAAACTTTAGGATCTTCTTCCATCTTGGCAACAACTCTATTCACATGATTGAGTAGCTCAAAGGGCGATAATATGGAATGCAAGGGTTGATCAAACCAGTATTTTCTTATAAATTTACCCACCAAGAGGCTTGATAACTGGCCTTTAGAGTATTGCTTCCTCTGGATACTCAGTTCTTTATTCAACAAAAAGAAGTCCTTTACTTGATCAATATGTGCCAACATATGTAAGATAACTAACTGATAGCTCGGAAAATTGTTCAATCCTATAAACCCAACTTTAAATTCCTTATGGTTGACCAAATCGAAACTAGTCTTACCTACATTTATCTCACATATTTTCAGTTCTGTATACCGAGGATCAATAGCATTTCTAATATCTTTGATTATTTGATAATTATCACCTGTGAATTCTATGTTTTCAGGTAAGCTATATATTTTCAAAGTATCCAAATTTATGTAGAGCTTATGATCATTAAATTCAATTGAATGTTTATAAGCTTCACTACTACCAGATCTTCCTTGATAAAATTTTCCACATGTTAAACAGCAATAGATACCAATTTGTAAAAGCGTAACACAGCAAATCTTTTCGAGATCAAAATTTAAATTTTTCTTATTAATGGTTTTCAATAATTGTTGCTCCTCCTCCTTGTTATGATTAATGAATGGATTTCCCGTGTCTGGTTTATAGAGTCGTTTGTTAGGCCTACTTAAATTCCCAAGACTACTTGTCTCCAAGCCTCTTTTACTCATCATGAAAAATTTAAGTAGTATTTACTTTTAGTTCACCAGCTATTTAGCTATTTAAGATGATCTATTTATATTTTGTTACTAGTTCTATTGTTTGTATGTATACTGCAAAATATAGAAGAGAAAAATAAATAATGAGGCATTGTCTCATAACCAGAATCAGATGCTGTTCGCTAGTGCATGAACATGGCTATCCATTCTAGGTAAAGAATGTTATATGAATTACTAACCAACAATTTACGAACATTAATTCCTTTTTTTTTCTTTTTTTACTTGAAGTTAAAAAAAATAAGGGAATTCAAAGCTTATTTCTTTTTTTTTAAATATTTACTGATATACTAGAAAAACATGAACTGCTGTTTTAATTTAATCATTACGTTACTTCCTGTTAAAATTTGAATTTCTTGAAAAGTGGTAAAGAACCCACCTTTTCAGCATTTATTTTTCAATATCTATTAGAAGAACAGTTTTGGATAATTCTAAATGTTAAGTTTAATTTTTTTTTTAATAAACCATACAAATAAAGCATGTTAATCAAAAAATAACTGGAAACAACCCTCAAGAGACTCTACATAAGTATAATCATAACTTATATGTTCTTACATATATATATATATATGAAAAAAAAATTATCTGAGAACATCATTTGTTGTCATAAAATATACAGGTTACGTAATAATAAATTTATATACTGTTGGATCATTTAATAAACAATAATAAATAAAAATACTAATATATGTGTAAGCTTCGAATATATAATATAACATACAGCAAAATCGTTTATACTCTAATTTCTAATTTTAAACACTTGACACAATTTGGTTTGCATTTTTCAAGACTTCCACCATCTTGACACATTCTTTTCTTCTTTGAACAGTTAATTCATTTTCTTTAACTAATTCTTTAATCTCATCACCACCATTGGCATATAATTTCTCCAACAAGATCTTTTGAATATCATCTTTAGATTTATTAATCAATTTCAACATGATAGACTTTGGAATTATATCATTAACGTTTTTCTTCACAATATTAAAATAACTATTAATCAACAATTTGATCACTTCAGTTTCTAAAGTTTCTCTTTCAGTCATTGAACCAGATGCTTTCAAAACAGATGGTGGAGCTTCCATGGCAGCCAATCTTTTCTTATTCTTAGAGGAGAAAAATCCGCCAAAGAATCCACCAGTAGATCCACCAACGTCTGCAGGTTGTGCTGCAGGCTGCTTATTATTCTGCAATGGCTTCCCTGTTTTTGGGTCCACTTGCATGCCACGATTAGGATTTAATTTATCTTCAACAATAGCCATAGCTTGAGAACCTTTTAATAAATCTGGATGGGCTGTATTAATATAAGTCTCTTCTGCTTTGATAATATCGGTCGCAAATTCATTAGTTGGAATTAATCTCTCTCTTAAATAAATAATAAATACTTGGGAGACTTTTTCTTTAAGACCCGGGTATCTAGAATATTCCGGGTGTTGCAAAATTTGAGACAAGATGCGTACTAATTCATCAAAGATTAAATTGACACATCTAAGGACTGGATCGTGGAATCTTGTAATTTGTTGTTTGATTAAAACTTCAAAAGCTTGAGTACCTACAAACAAAGAAGGTTTGGCACCACTAGAGTTATACATAATAGTACGAATATCTGCATCTTTAATTTGATCGAATGGATCTAAGGCATTAATACCATTTTTAAAGACTTCATGAAACACAAAAGAAATTCTGGCACCACCGCTTAATTCATTTGAACTGATATCCTTGGATTCACCATCTAAGATACTGTTATAATCTTTAGCAAAGCTAGTAATCACAGATAAAACAATGGAAGAAGGATTACCTATTTGTTCTGGACCTAAGTTACTCAATTCTTGCTGGTATTTCTTAAGGGCAGTCTCAATTCTAGCTTTTATATCAGGTAATGTAGCTCTAATATGATGTAATAAGATACTATTTAATTTCTTAGCCAAGTATGGTGTGCCACAATAATTTGCCTTGCTGGAATAAGCAGCATGTTGTTCAAAGAAATTTTTTTCGTCCTCTAATGCAGCTCTAATAGTCTTACCTGTTTCGATATCTTTTTGACCTCTATTAATAACTGGGACATAACCATATCTTAATGGGATTACTCTTCCTGCTAAGATATCAATGACATCTGTACCTTTATCCATCAAATCAACTTTGGTCAACACACCAATAGTTCTGGTACCTTCAGGATCAACTTCTCTAGCTAATTTTAACCCATCAGAATTAGCCAAATCTTGATTAGCGGCATTCACAGATAAAATGATAGCATTTGGCTTTGAGATGAACTTCAAAAGCATATCTCTAATTTGTTTTTCAATATCTTTAGGTTGATCGCCCACTGGAACTTTAGTCATCCCAGGTAAATCAACAAGAGTCAAGGTTAAAACATGTGGAGAATAGATTCTTAAATTGATTGGCATTGGAGAAATACCTGCATTTTTCCCAGTTTTACGATCAGTTTCATTGACGATTTCTTTACGGATCTCATCAAAATTGTAGAACTTTTTACCTGGTAAATGAAGGAATTCACCCCATTCATCTTTATTATTCTCCCCAGTTAAGTTGAGTAACTCATTAGTTTTCCCGTTACTAGAGGCTCTTTTGTTAATTAACTGCAATACCAAAGGTCTTCTGGTAACAATACCTGTACCTCTTGGCAAAAAATCTCTACCAACGATATTTTCAAGAACGGAAGATTTACCGGAAGATTGGGAACCCACTACAGTGATTTGAGGCAAGTCAACAGGGGAACTGGAACCACCGCCTAACGGAGCTAAAGCATCCTGCAATTTGTTGATAGTGCTGATAAGTCCTTCATCCATAGCCATTTTGAATATTTAGAAATAACAAAGAAAATTTACAAAATTAAATATGTTATGATTGGTTGATTGTTTGGGTATATTTTATGTTCGATATCAATATTGAAATGGATATGTGATCAACAAAGGATGGCAAGAAGTAGGGATTTCAAAAACCCAAGAATATAAGCCTTGAGATTATTTGTTTCACTACATGTAGAAAAAAAAAGAAAAGAGAAAAAAAAGACAACGAAACAATCTGCGGAAAAGATAAAGCGGTGGGGGGTGACAAACTACACGCACACAAATTATGTGCCCTTAAATGAATATGTATAAAGATTTTATAAATATGATTGGTTGCAAGATAAAGTTTGTCGTTGATGGGGCATTTAACGAAAGTATTAGGGAACAAGAAGTTCGGATTTGGATGAAAAATAATAAGCTCAACGCTGCTGCGTCGTTTTTCTCAAGGATATATTGTAAAATGACGACTATTTCCAGCAACTGTCAGGAAGTAATCTCTTACTGCAAAACTGCAAAAATTTAATAATAATATATAATTCATTCGTTCCCATATACATATCACCTTCAATTCACCAAAAAAAATAGAATAATAGTGGCAAAAAGGAAAAATATACATATAAAAACAACAAAAATCAAAACATTCACAGGATCAAGAAAAATGAGGGACAAAACAATCATAAAATTGAATAAAGAAAAGAAATACCCTACTTCAAAGCAATTAATCGTTCACACTTTATTACGGTCTGAAAATGGATCTTCTGTGTCATCAATGCTTGCGTTTTTCACATTACTCAAATCATCTACATCTTCTAAGTCATCATCATCATCTTCTTCAACCTTGAACGGGTTTTCAGAAGTAGATGCTGCTTCAACATCACCTTTGCTTTTACCGCTAACTTCATTTTCTTTTGTGTGTTCTGTCTTAGCATTGTCAGTGTTCTCTACCTTGGTTTCATCGTCATTAGGTCCAAAATGGCCAACGAATGAATCATTATCATCATCATCATCATTGGCACCCGCAGTAAATTCGTTACCCAAATTATTCAACTCAAATTCATTTTCATCAGTGTTGATCTGCTGGGACATAATTAATAAATATGAAGTTGAGGTAGGTCTCCAGATGAATAAGACCACCGCGTAAACACAGAAATAGACCCACGTTGGCCAGAAATCCATAGCTAGAAATCTGGACTTCCAGTGCTGCTCAATTAATTCAGTAGTTGACATTCCAATAAACACGAAGGACGACAATACTAATCCAATGAATAAAACAACCATAGAAATGAATAATGTCATGAATAGCTTCTTATAAATGTTCAACTTAATGGTTTGCTTTTGTGCTTTCAAATAATTAGTAGTATTTGTCAATGCATGAAGAATCAAATAATAAAACACAGTCAAACTTATAGCTAATGGAATCAATGCTAATAATAGGAACAAACTTGGATTTTCCGGATTAGTGAAATAGGTGGTTAATACATATAGGATGCAAAAAATGAAATGAACGCATGCAAACGCCTTGCACTTAAACAATAGTTTCTTGTCCAAATTAGGATAAACAATTCCCATACCTAGTGAAATTAATAGTAATAAGTAAAAGGAAAAAGTCAATCTACCAGAATCTAATATGGATATTAAGACAGTGTAAAATTTAATGAAAACGGTGGATGTCAGTTTCCAGTGATTAACATTAGAGTCTGACTGATCAATAACAACTTTAATTGGATTGAAATTGTTTCTCAATTCATAGTAAAACCAGATCAAGACATTTTCAACAATCAAGAAAATAGTAAAGAAATTCAAGTTTTTCTGTAAATTGGAGACATTGTTTCTGTATTTGTAATAGTTGTAGAAATAATAGAAGAAGATAACCAGGTACAAAATGGTCAAACCTCCATATAAGGGCAACTTAGGAATCTCCGAAGCGTTTAAATTTCCGTAAGAATTGCGGAAATTTACATTTAGTTGAAACTCAACGTCCTCGCTGGTGTACGTCGAGATGCAATAGTAGCCTGTATTCTTCAAGTAATAAACAGTGTCGTTCCTGTTACCAAATTCAGTTAATCTAAAAGTCAAGATTTCCAGCCTAGCGTCGGTACTGTTCTTGACAATGAACTTGCCCAAATCATCACTGGAACAAAGTTCGTTTTTGACAGCCAGATCGTCACATATGTACTTCTTGCCGTACATGCTGTAGTCATCTGCACTGCTGTCGTCGCTATCGGCATTGTAGGCCACACCGATGTTATCTTTGTCGACATACTCGAAGACGATAACAGACAAGTCAATCGGAGTATCACCAGGAACCTCGTTTCTGTCGCTGTTCTTGAAGTCGTACTTCTGTTTATTCCACGAATTCAAGTTCACGGAAATGTAAGGTTGAACATTTCCCGACCAGTCCTTCTTGTTGTACATCCCCGAGCAGAGCTGTGTCTTCTGTTCTGAGACGGTTTCCAACTGGGCAGCCACGCCGGAGAGGCAGACCGAGGCCACGGCTGTCCATAGAGCAAGCAGGTGGCGCTTATTCCACAAGGTGGGCCACATGTTATGTGTTTATGGTGTATGGTATAATATAATGTGTCGCAAAAATTGGCCAAAGATCAGTCAAAAGTGCAGGGCAAAACAATAGCGGTAAGAGATCTCTAAATATAAGGCGACTCCAATTCTGCTCAAATCAGGTAAATTAAATAAATCAAATCAGCTCAAATCAAGCAAATAAGAGCAGTTATATGTAATAATCCTAGTCGAAAGTAATCAACTAATTCTAATCAGTAGTAATCAAATAGTTCTAAAGCTATAATCAAATTTAATCTGCTCAAATTACCATGTTGTTACTCAAATATTATTGTTCTGTTATGGTGTGTAATGAAATGAAATCCTACTGAAATCAGAATCGCATACAAAATTTTGGCCACCGCCGAGTGCGAATGAAAAAAGGTCAAAAAACACCGCTACGTATTAATTTTTTGAAATTTGGGGGCGGATGATGGTTAGAAGCCCCATGTGCAAAAGAACTGAGATTATCAGAATATTCATTTTTGCCAAACTGGCTATAATCTGCAATACAACACAATACTACATATCATGCTGTATATATGGAACCTCTTTCTCAGTACGCTAGTCAGAAATAAAGAATATTGTCTCCTATAAATATACACATAATGTCCTCGAAATCAATAAGATCTGCTAGTGATGAAATATGGAAAAACAAAACCCAGAAGATCAATGCAGAGTTGTTCACTTTGACATATGGGTCCGTGGTATCCCAGCTCTGTAGAGATTATGACAATGAATACCACAAGGTCAACCAGCAGCTTTTCAAGATGGGCTACAATATTGGAATCAGACTAATTGAGGAGTTTTTAGCCAAGACAGGCGTGGGAAGATGCTCTAGCTTTAAGGAAACATCGGAGATCGTGGCCAAGGTCGGCTTCAGGATCTTCTTGAATATCGTTCCTGTCGTTAGCAACTTTGATGGTAAGCTGTTTTCGTTGATTTTGAACGAGAACCCATTGGGCGAGTTTGTTGAGTTACCGACAGATGGAAAGGCCAACAAAGAGTTGTGGTACAGCAACATTCTCTGCGGTGTATTGAAGGGAGCCTTACAGCTGGTCCAGTTGGATTGCGACGTGTATTTCGTAAGCGACCAACTAAGAGGCAGTGAAAACACAGAGATTAAGGTCAAGTTCTTGAAATACTTGAAGGATGAAATCCCTGCTGGCGAAGATTAAAGTGCTATATGTTTGGTGAAGATTAAATTATGTATTCGGTGAAGGTTAAACTATGTATTTGGTGTTAAACTACGTAGTGAATGATGACTAAGCTAGAAATTTTATGAGGAAACCCATTTATTGCCTGAAAATTGGATTTATTATTAATTAATATACAGCTCTCCTTTTGTTTTAGAAAACTACACATATTTATAAGAAAATTTCATACCATCACCATTGTCTTAAAACGGTTTCGTAGGAATCACTTTTGAGAATTCCATTAAGCCCAACTAGCTTCTCGTACATTTTTGGATTGCTCTTTTTGATCTCTTCCAACAAGTCGTGATCATCAGAATTCAAATATCTTCTGTTCTTTTCCTCAAACTCATTCTCCGTTACGTATTTCATATCCTCATCTTCATTTTCTCCTTCTGCAGCATCGTGGTGTAGATCTTCAATGTCATTTTCAGCATCTTGCATAATAATATCTTCGTCTGCGCTCTTGGTCGAATGTGCAGTTGCCTGCTCCAAAGCAACTGTTTCCGCAGACTGTGGTCCCAAATCTGCTTCCGCACCCTCTACATCTTCGTCAAATTCGTCATCATCATCATCTTCGTCATCATCAATTTCCGCATCTCCCCCTGCATCAATATCATGATCATGCTTTACTTCTTCATCTTCCTCATTGTTCACACGAACAACATACGTCGCAATCTTTTCAGCAGGCGGATCCATTCCTTTATATAAGAATGGAAGTTTGATTCTCATAATGTTTCTAATATTTTCCGCAACTTTTGGATTCAACCAACCATATTTAACCGTAAATTTCTCTGCATACAAGATGTCTTTATTTAAATCAAAAATTTTCAAGATATCGGGATCTTTTAAATCCTCAATATTGAAAGATAACATATTTGGAAATTGTTTACCATCAAAAACAAAAAACAGATTACTGTATTGTCTGTGTCCTTTATTCATAAACTTTTTTCGTATCACGATTTCAGATGTCATATTGTATACACCCACGACCCTGTATGATTCCATCTGAGACGGCATGAAGTCTTTACTTGCTCTAGGATCAGTACCATACTTAATCAACATTGATCTGAAGGGACCATTTCGGAAAGAATACGCCACAAAAGGTATACTTCTTTTAATATAAAGTGTGTACTCTTGTGGGGCCAAAGCATATAATTTTACTCTGCTGATAATTTTTTCCTCATCTATAAGTTTAGTAATAAACGTAACACACTGTAAATATCTTAATGGCTTTCGATATTCTGGGTCACTAATAATAATATCAACTTCCTCTTGATTAAGAACATTGTCATTCAATATTAATCTCTTATCATCAAATAAGGTTTCAGGAGTCCACTGGAAAAGTTTGACTTGCCTACTACTTTTTCTATATTCTTCGCAGTACTTCTTTATAAATTTAACCAACGCTTGCTTCCAAAGAAAATAGCTGTTTGTACATCTAATGTCTCTTTTCATAGGAACTTTAGCATCTGCCGGAATTAGCCTTGAATTAAGAGATGCGACTCTATTCCCTGCAACTAACTGCGTCTCACCAGTTTTAGGATCAACCATGGGAACAGCATAATTATTATGTGTATATTTATACGGTATCGGAATTTTGATGGAAGTAAAAGTAGGAGGGGGAACCAAATCTAGTATAGTATTTTTCAATGGGCGATCCCCACTAGCTGACCAAGGGTATTTCTCTTTCTCAAACTTGATTTCTTTGATTTTTTCATAATTTCCACTAAGAATAGATTCTTCCACTTGTTGTCTAAACTTGTCGTTCTTAGTGATATATTGATAATCTGCTAATTCTCTAAATCTATACGTCTTATTACTAATTGCTACGGGCTCAACGATTAAAGGCAATTGTTCAATTGGTTCTCCGTATTTCTCCATATTCTCCCTGCTTACATTTTCAATATTGTCGTCAAGATTCTTAATCATTTCATCATTTTCTGCATCTTTCGTTTTCTTGGAAGCTGCAACTTGAAGATCACTTAGAAACTTATCAGTTTTCCTTTTCTCTTCACTTTGCTGTTTCTGAAGATTCTCATACTCTCTTTTTTGTTCATTATTCATAAATTCCAAATATTTTTTTAAGTCCCCTTGAAACCTCTCATGAAGAATCTTTTTATTTACTTTAATTTTTAAAATCACACTGTCACACTGTATTACATTTCCTTCAATTGGATGCAGATATTTATCTTCTGGTCTGAATCTGAATTCAAGTGGTAACCCATGTTTAATCTTTTCCTTGATAGCTTCCTGGCCTCCCGTCAACTCAACTGCTTTATCTATATTTTGAATATTCAAATTGTATTCAATTGTGCTGACTTTTGGTATATCTAAGGAATGTACAGGAACTTTAGAGTCATGCCTCAGCATTTTGCTTTTAATTATTTATCTACTTTTCTTTATTTTTCTATTAACTATTGTATTAAGATTGTTTGTTCTTAAAATGAAAAGTAGTTAGTCAAATATCGTAATCGTTTTGTAGTGAGAGAAGCATGTAATGATTTTTCTTTGTTTTCCTTAGTCTTTTTCGTACAATTAATTATAGGTTTTTTTTTTTTTTTTTTCATTTCCTCTCTACCGTTAGCTAATTCAATTAAAACTGTCAAGTTCACTATGACTTGCAAAAAAAAAACATTACAATAAAATAATATAGAGTAATGCAGAATTGACCAAAAGGCGAAATATATAGATAATAAAAGGCTTGAGTTATACTTTATGCTTTAAATTGTTAACTTTGCTGGAGTTATTGCTTAATTTTATTTTTATTTTTATTTTTTGACTATCGAAATAAGAGTTGCATATTCGTATAATATATATATATATATATATATATATACATATATATGTTCTTTAGGTAAAAGAAAGTCTAAGAAGAGCTGAAACCGTTTATATTATTAGAATGTCCGCTTGCAGTAGCACTACTGTTTGCCTGAGTATTAATATTATTGTCAGTAGACGGTTCAGTCGTATTAGCAGTTTGCGCAGATGTAGAAGTATTTCTATTCATCGCACTTCTCAGAGAACTTCCGTGATTATGAGGATTGTTGCTGTGCCCATGATTCGCATTTGATGGCGACTGGCACCAATACTTGTGGAATTTCCACGATTCAATTTGACAATCCCTACTACAATATTTTGCTCTTCTGCACTTCTTACACTTAGAAAATTTTTTTTCTAATTCCCATTCACCACACCTGGTATTTGAACATTGCCTAATACCATTTTTCAATTCATTTTTTCTGCATGAATTTCTCATGATGACTCCCGCCCAATGATTAATTGAACTCATGAAATGCGGTAAAGTAAAAATTTCTATGAATCCAAATATATTGGCATAATCTAAAGGTATGTTTGAGTAATCTAAATCTTTCTTCGATAATTTTAAAGATGGGTTAAGACTGAATAATTTTTCATCTTGAGTAGTATTTAATAGAATATTACTATGAATCTTTGGAATGTCCTTATTATAGTTACTTATAGATGAATAGATTATGGGAGTCTTGAACTGATTTAGTGGTAAATTAATATCTGTCTGTAGCTCATTATCGAAGTCATAAGTATTATAATTGTATTTGGATTTTAGTTTCTCATACTTGGTATGTTGTTGTAGTTTCATAAATTTTGAATTTAAATTAGAAATATACTGGAAAAAGGCATTCAATCTTTTATTTATTTTCATCAACATGAACTTTGATTCAAGCTTTGGGTCAAAATCAGAATCATCACTATTTTTTTCATCAGAATTTTTTATAATTTTATCTTCTATATTCAACCCTGATAAATTATTAGTTAATTCAACTCTATTCACTAAGTTTTGATATTCATTAATTAGTTCTATTAAGTCAGCTAAATCTTTATTATGAATACTTTTAAATCCCATAAGATTATAGTCATTTTGTAAAGAATCTAGCTCGCTTTGATATTCCTTTAATATCTCAACAAAATTGACAAAGTTGATCGGCTGATTATCATTGAAGTGTGTCTGTAAAATTTGATTTTGCAATATTTTCAAGTTTATGGCTTTTCCATCAAACATTACGCCATCATAACCATTATGATTAAGTGCCTTCGAGTTATTATTATTAATCATGCCATTTGGATAGTTTCTTAAAGATAACCTTGGTATTATATAAGTGAATTGTAATATGTTTTTCATGTATGAATATTTGGAAATAAAAGCTAATAGTTGTAGTATCCAAGTGATATCATCTTCTGCAGGCACTATTTTACCATTGTAGAATTCCCTAGGTGGGGTGTATAGTAGGTATGAATTTTCTGTATTATTTGATAAATTGCTGAATGGATTTATTTCGTAAGCCCCATTAGTCCCTGCGTCTGTGCCAGTATCATCATAAAGCAAAATATCGTGAGGCACCTCCGCATCCTGATTGGCAGTATCATTATCATTAGTCAATATAGTTTGGTCATTTCTTTCAATAAACTTTTTGATTTCGTTCATATTATCATTCAAATTCTTCATCAATATATCATCATCATTACTAATATCCTCATTAGTGCCATTTGCATCATGAGATGGTTTGGGAATGTTAGACGTATTAGCATCAGAACATGCATCCTGGTTAGAATTTAGCTTGTGCTTTAATAAGATTAATAATTCCACCAATAGCTTGTTCAAGGCTACAATCCTCACGACATCATTCTTCTTAGGGATACCTTTGTTAATCAAATTATAGTAACCCTGCACATTATTCAATATTTTCTCAGTATTCATATCATTTTTCCTGAATTTATTTTTTATGTTTGTCATTAAATTTTTGAGAAGAGTCAATATTTTTGTGGATTCTATATTCAACTGGGATCCATCCTTCTCAAATATATTATTGTCAATGTTTGGCAATGAAATGGATCCCTGATAGTTGATCTTAACTTTGTTATTTTTGATTAACAAGTAATTGTATAATACCGTAGCCATTATTGGGATCATATCACTATTCACAATCTTATTTCTGACAAATTCATTTCCTCTTGTACCGCACAATACAATTACTTGCAAAGAAAGTGTCCATTTCCAACTGACCAAGATCTTAGTCTCATTAAACTTCTGCAATCTTTGAAGATTTTGCTTGAATTTGTATGTCGTTATAAAATTATTCAAGTCAACCATTAGCTTATTGACATCTGCGCCGTCCAAAAGGCTATTGTACAAACACTCTAAAATTTTGTAGTAATTGTCTTCTATAAACTTGAAATCATTAGTCTCATCATTCTCAATATAACACTCACTTAATATATCTATAAGCCTTAGCAACCCGCCATCATTTGTGAGAGTATCTCTTATTTTGGAAGAGCTACTAGCCAAGAAAGTCAAATTATTTAAGGAGTTCACTAAGGGCTTTAGACTAGTACAATCAAGAGCTCTTCTGTCGTAGAGCGTTGATGTTATTGTGACCGATGCTCTATTGATGCTAATATTCTTATAGTTCGGCACTCTCATTTTATGAGCATGTTTGTCTTTGCTGTTCTTAGTTAGTTACTCAATTTATGATAATTCTTTCTGGCTTAGGGTCTTAATATTCCTTAGTGTACCCAATAGTTGACTTTGCTGAGTAATGTATTCTCGTTTTACTTCACTCTCTTATCCTTCTTTCGTATTTTCCTTAACACGCGTAACCGCACTTCCACACTAAATTCTTGAGTACTTTCTTTCTTTTCCCTTATATAGAAAAACAATTTAAAGTTCCTCGCCAACTTTCATATATATATGTATGTATCCGTGAAATGCTATCAATATTTTATGGTTCACAATTAAATTCATATCATAGATGCTAATGATATCTTTCAGCATGGCCATTAAAGTAATTCTTTAACTTGTGATGGCAAAAAGCACGAATTTTATTACCAAGGGTTATTTTGATGCAATACTGGAAAGCTTCACACGCGTTTAAAACAAGGAAGAAAATTGAAAAAAAAAAAATGAGAAAAAAAAATAAATTGAAACTTCTAACGTAAACTATTAAAAGGTCATTCAAAAATTGGCAAAGTTTTCTAGTTTTCTCATATTTCAGATTTCTTTTGATCTTCAAAGTAAAGTGTTGATGATATTGCAAATCAGGAAAATGATTTTCAAGAGTTTATGGATTTTACTGCTCATGCAGATCATAAATTACACATCGCTTGTTTGTGCTCATGAAGTAGACTCCAAATACTCCGAGGAGTTGACATTGACCCCTCTTCCAAAGAACCATCTCCACGTAGGGTTTCAATTTAGGTTAAATAGTAGTGAATTCTCTGACTCTGAAAATTCAATGATAATCAGCGACTCTAACATTTTTCCAAACTCATTGTTGAATTTGTTGAAATCGACTAACACCACATCTTTGAACCTTAAATTTGCTAGTGGGTATTGGAATAGTGAAAATTGGGGGAAATTACCTTACAATGGGTTCGCCAGCGGAGGTAACGGCTTGGAAATCTATGCTACAATATCATCACATAACCAGCAAGCAGCGTTCAAGGAATGGATACTTTTAACGAATTCATTGTCAGGCTTATTCTGTGCTAGTTTGAACTTCATTGACGAATCAATAACTTCCCTACCAAAATATTCTTTTCGCAAATCTTTGATAAATGGTAATAGCAGTCAGAGCCAATCATCTTATTTGTTCAGAGCTTCTTTACCAAGAGAGCCTATTTGCACAGAGAATTTAACACCGATCATCAAAATGTTACCAACGAAGGGTAATGCGGGAATTTCAAGTATATTGGATGGACACAAGTTATTTGATTCCAAATGGGTGTCCACACTGATAGATATTGGCAAAGAATATCAAGTAGCAGACGATGCTGATGTCAAATATCAATACAACATGAAGATAGATTTAAATAATGTTTTTGATATCCAAACATCTCTTGACAAACTTAGAAATATGTTACCAAAGCCAATTAATGGTGAAGAATTGAACTGTGATGTTAATAAGGTTTATGACGTTTACAACTGTTTCCCTAAATTGAACGATAATTTAAACTTTGATTTGAGCCAGATATTTGGTAAGAAGATAAAGATGGATAGTAACATAGGAAAGAGTAGATTTTGTGTGAATCTTGCAAATGATTTTGATGAAAAGTATAATATTATTGGTGAATTTTCATCTGTTGATGAAGTGAATCAAAACTATTTATTTGCTAATTTTGATTTGGATCCTGAAAATTGCTATACCTTACCGAATAAACCAATAAAGAAAGAAGAGTTGAATTTTAAATTTAATGTTATAAACGTTGAAAGCGAAGATGAACCTGGAACTCAAGTTGAAAATATTTTAATAAAAGAAGAGGATAAACCCGATATATATGTCAGTAGATCTATCACTGGTTATGAATTAGATAAAGGTGGCTTCAGAACAGTGTTTAAAAATCCATCTGATCATGATTTGGACTTGGTATATTTCGAGACTTTGCCATGGTATTTAAGAATATATTTGAGTAGCATGGAAACCAACCATGCAAATATCATTAAAAATGTCTCTTACATTACTGCAATTGATAGACAAAGACCTGCCAAGTTAGAGCTTTTAATGACAATTCCAAAGAATACAACCGTTACAATGAACTACAAGTTTGATAAGTCATTATTGTTGTACGCTGAATATCCGCCTGATGCTAACCATGGATTTGAGTTAGAGCCTGCCGTTATCACTTTAATTGATAAAAAAACCAAGTCTCCTTATTACATGTTAAGAACCACTACATTATTAGTTCTATTACCAACGCCTGATTTTAGTATGCCTTATAACGTTATCATCCTTACAAGTACAATCATGGCTTTAATCTTTGGATCAGTTTTTAACTTGCTTGTTAAAACCATTATTTCAGAAGAAGATATGGAAAAAATTATCAAGAAACAGCGACAAACCGGTTTGCTCGGTAAAATTAGAAAGCTATTTACAAAATCTTGATATAGCAGCCTAAATAAATTAATTGATATAATTGCTAGACACGCTATAGTAGACAGTTGTCATTATTATTATTATTATTATTATTATTAGATGTTGAGTTTTTGATAATTTTTTTTTGTCTCTCCACTACAGGCCGTAGAATACTTATAAACTTTGGAATTTATATATATCGTGCCACGCTTTCACCACCATTTTAGGTAAAAGTCGAAAAAGATTAAGAAAACATTCTGAAATTTAAATCTGTCTTACAGAAAACTGACGGACAATAAGGATATGAGGTAGTACTACAAACTTCATCTATATAAACATCCATATGAAGCATACTGCAATGAAATGAAGTAAATCTATCTTCCAACCAGCCTTGATCGAAAAGTAATATAATGAGCTTGAAGGGCAAAAAAAAAAAAATTGAGAAGTTGAAAAATTCAGTTGGAAAAAGCTTTTGGAAAGCTGAAAAGGACTTACGAAGAAGGATAGTTTCGAAGCAGGTTGGAAATAATAAGCGCTAATTATATAAAAGATGATTATATAAACAAAGATGATTATATAAACAAGAAAGAATATCCCATAAACTTAGGCATCCCAAAAATTTCTACAGAATTAGATTACTTTCTCAAGACAAATTAGTCATATATTGTAGTTAGGTTGCTTGTTGAAAACAATTAAAAATCTCACTGTGCTTCATCGTAGAAAGGAATTCCAACTTAATAATAGGTTCATGATGTTTGCAATCTCAAGGCTTCAAAATACAAATTGAAGCTTCCGTTTATCCGAAAAAGAAACTATTCATTGACGAATAATATGGTTCAATAGTACGATTAAAAATTGAAAATGTATATTTTTTAATAATTTACATATTGTATGGGGAATCTGGTCAATGCCATTATTCCGGAAAATTTCGGGTTGAAAAGAAAAAAGGAAACCTGAACTCCGAAATTTTTCAAGATTTCTCCATTTTTATTGAAGCTAGTTGATTAGAAAAGACAATAACTATAAAACACCTGTTATTTATCTTACATCGGTCATCGTCCAAATCTAAACATCCTATCAGTCAAGATTGAGAACAGCCAATCACAGAATGTCGGATAATAAGCTTAGTCATAATCAAGATCCATTGAAGGGATTTTTGGCTGGATCTTTAGCATCTTGTATGGCTGTCAATTTCACTAATCCTATAGAGATTGTTAAGATCAGAATGCAACTCCAAGGTCAATTGGGTTCGACGGTTAAGTCATCGAGTAATGCTTTCACAATCTTGACAAACATATATAAGAAAGAAGGTATTCGAGCATTGCAGAAAGGCTTGGCTGTTGCTTATTTCTACCAAGTGGGGTTAAATGGTTGTAGATTGGGCTTATATGATCCGATAAGAATTTTGTTCAACTCGATTTTGTATCCATCAAATCCAAATTCTAAATCTTTGCAAGTGCCCGCAGTCAATGTTCTAGCAGGTATTGTAACAGGTGCTTTGGGTGCATTCGTATCGTCTCCTTTATACTTGATTAAGACTCGTATACAATCAGCGTCAAATGTTGAAAAATATGGGACCATAGGGGTAAAGGGAAAACATGAAGGAGCAATTAAAGGTTTGATAAATATATACAAATCAGAAGGAGGAATATCAGGCCTTTTTAGAGGCTCAGGATCTGCGGTTCTTAGAACCTCTGTAGGATCAGCTGTTCAGTTACCTGTTTATAATAAATGCAAAGATTATTTCTCAGAGAATTTTACATTTTTCAAAAAAGATTCAAAACAATTATTTTTGTTATCTAGTTTTGTCACAGGTATTTGTGTTGCGGTCGCAATGAATCCGTTTGATGTGATTATGACTAGAATTTATAATCAAAATGGTAACCTATATAAAGGTCCTTTCGATTGCTTTGTTAAGATGTGTAAACATGAGGGCTGGAAAAGTTTTGGCAAAGGTTTGGGACCAGCTATTCTCAGATTGGCGCCTCACACAGTTTTAATGATCACATTTTTGGAATACACTATTCAATGGGTTAACTTTTTGTAGGTTTTGTCATTTCAAAAGTCAAATTATCTATAAATTCTCATTACCTTTCCAACATTCTGGAAAAAGGAAGCTTGCATTTACAACTATATATTATATACAAGAAAAAAAACTAGAGGCCAAAGAATTTAATATTACCTATAAAATTTCTTAGCTTGTATTTATACCCAAGTTTTTAACCAATTGTTCTAATTCAATAGGAACTTCACCACAGCCTGGGCATTCAACTTCTTTGAATTCACAGAACCATTTTTTCATACATTTGACATGACCTTGATGTCCACAGTTTAACAAGCCAATTGTAAGACCTTTGAGATTAATGTTGCAATACATACATTTTCCAATACTATGATTACAATTATCACAAAACCAGAAACAATTTTTGCTTTCACCAGTATTTTTCCGCACTGTTTCTTCATTCGTAATAAGCTTTTCACAGTGTGGACAGAACTTTTTGATATCTGTATCAACTAAACCTCTATCCTTGATCTCCTCAATTGGACAGTATTTAATAATAAGTGCTGCAATAACAGTTAGATCCTTAGCAAAAAGTTCGTCTAAAAACATATGAAGCCACGTTTTTGCTTGGAACCTAGTAATTATATAGTTGCTGAAATTATATCCTTGACTTTGAATAATTTTCAGATTGCGCCTTTCACTGCTATTGGATCTGGCCACTTTTTTATCAAAATAATCGAAAAATAACAGCGTTAACATTGCCAACATTAAAATATCACCTTGATTACGTGATGATTCCACAGCATTATGAATTAAAAGTTCCAATTTCCACGGTTTCTCTACTCTTTCGGCAAAGTCATTCATCATACTATTGTGATCTATAAATTCCTGACTTTTTTCTTCATCTTGATTTTGTGGAAAAATGTTTTTAGAATCATCGGATGGAACCAGTATTAATTGCAGAAGCTGATCTTGCTGTCTTTTCTTGTCAGCTGCACTAAAGCTATTACTGTGAATCTGTAAACTTAATGCACTTTTGTTCTGACTGACATTATTGTTACTCACTAGATATCCTAATCCAGTATTTGTGGCATTAACAGAGTTAAAGTTATCACTATTTCTTCTAACTACCAATCTAGTATTACCCAAGAACTTAGGTTCATTAAATGAATAGCCGCCTTCACCTCTATTAGCAGGCATAATATCATTCTCTGAAAAAGGATTGGATTCAACAGAAATAAGAGATTGAGTATCATCTAAATCTCTATTGGTTATAGTTTTTCCAATTTTTGTATTCTCAGTAGTAGATACTACTGATACCCCTCTTGCCAAAGCAGCTGGTGGCCCCGTAGTATTTTGAATATCGTCACTTTCATAATCATAAGATTCTTCTTCTTCTTCATAACTAATCTCATCTTCTTCAGTATCTGCAACATCAGAATATGCCAGGCTTTTATTGACGTTATCGATGCTATCACTGTCACTGCTGCTATCACCGTCACTGCTGCTATCATCACTACTACTACTACTTTCTTCATCGTTGCTATTACTACTGCTACTATGATCTATATCATTCTTCATTGATTCTTCCAAATTCTTATTAGATGATTTATTATCCGTCATATTCATATTATAAGTGAGGAGCACACTATTTGGTTCACCATTATCTATAGATTCCGCACCTGTATTCAAAATAGGACCAGTTAATTGGTTATTATCAATAACAATCTGATCTCTACCACCATCAACAACATGAACTTCATTATGATCATGGAATTCTATATCGCTGTCACTTTGATCATCATCTTCAGTAACTGAACTACTATGATAATCAAGGCTCACCGTGCTATTTGTTGGACTTGTTTTCTTGAATGTTCTTTCACCAAAAGATGAACTACTGTTATTACTGAATTTCCTATTATCTTCCGATTTTGAATGATTGGAATCATCGTTATATTGAAATAACAAAAAGTTATTGATCTCATCATTACTTGAGAATAATTTATTATTTTTTTCAAATGCATCATCTTCAGAAGTAGCAATATTTGGTAAAGAAAAACTATATCCGCTCATGGACACTTGTGGACCATTTTTACTTTTCTTAGTCTTGATATAACTTTTATGATCAATAGATACCAAAAAATTTTCCAAATCGATGATCAAACTATTCAAAAGAATCTTGAAAATTTTATAATATCTAAAATATTTATAAGTTGCTGATAATGTAACAGCCTTTTTCAATAAAAGCAATAAGTTGATAATTTCAAAACCCATGTTTTTAAAATTGAACATGTAAGCAATAATTCTTAGTAAATTTATAAGATTTCCCAGTCTAAAACAATCTCTTACGGATTCGTTAATAAATTGTAAAAATTCTTCATTTTTGATCATTAGAAAGTATTCTTCTGCTAGACTGAGGCAATTTTTCAAGAAAGGGGTTCTATTTTCCAAATTTTGCTTTGATTTCCCTTTCTTCAAACTAGATATGTAGTTTGCAAATAGAATTTCATTATGATCAATTGTACCATTTGCAAAATAACTTAAATATTCATAAAAACTTTTTACAAACATTTTGAAAAGGTCTCCGTTGAATCTATGATCTTCAACATGATACAGCTTGTCAAAAGCAGTATTTAGATTGCTCATGTATAATAACGGTATTGGGGATTCATTATAGTCGATCACATTTGTAGTTTCAATATCAAAAAAGCCTCTTGGGATGGAGACAGATATACTATTTCTTTCAGTACCTTGATCATCTATAGTATATGTATCACCAAAACTGTTTAATTTTCTCGCAGCAAATATTTCATCCTCATCTGGCTTTTCAATGACAGGCCTTTTACTATTAATCTTATCTATAACACTAATGGAACTAGTAGATAATTTTTTAGAATGTATCTTCTTTTGATCATTTCCTTCATAATCAGGCTGTTTGCTTGGTGGTTTTAATTGATTTGTGGCATTAAAAATATCTTTGTCAACAAATAATGTATTACTATTGAAATAGTTTTTACTTGAAAAGGAACCTAAGGGATCAAAAAAATCGTCCATAGGTTTTGAATTAACATTTTGCTCAGTTTCTTCCTGATCTAATTCGTCGTCATCACCTTCACTTTCATCTGAAGATTTTTGATTACCCATGTTATCTGAATTTTCAGAATCAGATTCATTGCTACTCTTTTCTTCTAACTTTAATTTGCATACCGATGATTTCCCTGGCGAGGTTCCTGTATTGTTTAGGATACTTGAAGGAGATGATCTTTCAAACGGTGAATTAAAAATTTTCTGCTTATCACTTTTTGAGCTCAGCACGAGTTCGGAAGGTGAAAGAGGTGTGCTTGTAGTGCCAGATTTATTAAATTTGGTTTTTGATAAGTTGAAAAGATCGGAAGGGGAACTTCTATTATTATCAAATAAGGATATTTCTGAATTTCTATATGATAGGGGAGGTAGGTGTGTGGATATTTCTTTATTACTGCTATTATTGTTTTCTGATGTCTTCTCTGAATCATAGAATGATAATGTGCTTTTAGATTTAATAAAGGAATTTTCTTCTTGATAAACCGTTATAAACTCCGAATACTCAATAGGGCTGAATCTAGTGACATTTTTTCTCAAAGAACTAGTGTACAATATTTCTTCTAATAAGTTATGTTCTATAAAAGATCTATCTTTGGAAACGGTCCACAAAGTGTTTTGTGTATGCCAATGTAATCCAGTAACTGGTTGTGTGTGGTTTTTTAAAGAATATGACTGTAGGAACTTTCTCTTCAAATCCCAAATGTCAATAGCGCAATTATGGGTTAGATATGAACATGCCACATTACAATCTTCGATTTTGCTATACAGGTCTGATGGGCACCATGAAACTTTTGACACATTATCATTGACAGAAATTTGATACTCGGGATCCTTGACCCAGTCTTTCGTCATATTCCACACTTTCACCTTGCAATCATTACCACCAGTCACAATATACGGGTACAAAGGATTCCACTCTAAAGTTAAGGCGCCATTTATGTGTGCTGATCTTATATTGCTCACAAATCTATTAGGAGCTCTTAGATCCCATTTTGTTAAATGACCACTGGTGGAAACAGAACAAAATATATTTGCGTCATGGGGAGAAAATTCATTACATCTAATTTCATCATTCTGCTTAAGAAATTTATAAGAGGGCCTAACCTGATATTTTTTCAGTGAAAGAGAAGCACTTGAATGTGCTGCAGCATCTGATACTCTCAAATCCCATAGACGTATGGAACCATCTTGTGACCCAGAGAGTATTAAGTTTCCTTGGTCATGTGGCGAAAATGCTATGGTATTGATGGCTCTTCTATGTGCTTTAATCTCCTGAATATCCAGCCTTCTCTTTATATCAAATATGAAAATGGAACCCGAAGTTGATGCCGCTGCTAATTTGTCTTGAAATGCTCTGAAGCCGAATCTTATATCATTCATAACACCTAGTTTCTTGGAGTCATTACTTAATTTAGATAACTCTAGAAGATCCTCTGATAATTCTACTTCTCTGCTGTATTCATTTATTTTAAGGACCCTGATAAGGCTCTTTCCACCAATGGCTAACGTATTTGTTGTATAGTCATTATATGCTGTGATTGACAGTAATTCTGAATTGCATGTATACTTGGAAAATCGATTACTATCAAAGTTAGAGCTGCCACCGTGGAATTGTTCATAATATTCACTAGACAAATACGAATGCATTATCACCTAAGAAATACGGATTTAGATTATATATTTAGTCTGATCTTATATAATAAATCAAAAATGATGCTGAAAATTGTATGAATTCTTGATAAAGCAAATGTGCACTAAACATTAAAAATAACGGACATCTATCCGTACGCCAATTAACATAGAAGAAAAATATATTTGAACAAAAGTTTATTAAACAAAATTCAAGGTTGCCACTGAAATAGTAAACTTCAATAACAAGTACTGCTAGTAAATATTCCTGCTAATCAATTAAACTGAAATATATAGTATATCAATAATTACTAGCTTTATTTCTGCAAAATGCTGAGTTATGAAGACAAAATGGAGGCAGAATTAAATGTACTTGAGACCGTAGAGCTCAAAGTTGCAGTCTCCCTTGACGACAAGAAATTTCAACACAATATTAATATCTTTTTGGCACCAGTTATATTAAAGCTTGCATCCAATTATCCGGATGTAAGAGTAAAGGCATTGAAGTTTTTAAGTCATTTGTTATTAAGATTCAATAGCTCCAGGGAAACTACATTACCCATTAGTAAATTATTAACACAGGCGATCCACCCAGTTGGTTTCCCGGATATCAATAATTTTCATACATGTTTAGAATCTCAGATTAATGAATTTACCCAGGTTAAGTTATATACTTATGTTTTCATTTCAAAAGGTTTGGAGAGAAAATATTCGGATGATGAAATTCTTTTATTTATTATTGGTATAATTGATTGTATTGAAACTGAGTTACATATTATTAAAATAACTAATTCTAAGAATAACCAGTTTTTGTCTAGAGCATTCCATATATTTCTTAAATTGATAGAAAAGTTGAATTTAAAGTACTATAGATCTCTTGGATTGTATCCATTCAAAAGCGATGCGTTTACTTTTAATAATTTACAAGATTTTACTGAAAATATCTTACATTTGAATGATAAACTGGACGCTTTGAATTTCATTTTAACCTATCTAGTGAAAGTTGACTTGCTTTTACCTAAACCTCAATCACACACTGGTGAAAATAGACAATTTTATTTTTGTCCTGGTTTAACGAACGAAGAGGTGAAGTTTCTTACTTATACTGCAGGTGCATCTTTCAGTTATCAATTTCTAAATAATTTGAAAAGCAAAATGTTATTGTTTCTATCTCTAATTGATTTTGATAGCATTTCCCAGAAATCTATTGTTTACCCAAAGTATTTCTTGTTATTACTTTTCGCTAAGGTAGATGCCGATTCCAATATCAATAGTATTGCTGAAAATTTATTGAAAAAAGTCTCTTTATATGATCTGATGAATACCGATAACGACTTGGTCAATGATATTGAATTTTTGAAAAAAGCACTTGATTATTTTTTAGGTAGCACTACGAAAAAACCTGTTCCTTGTACTGTACAAGACATTTTGTTGAAATCGGTATTTTTAAAAAGTAAGAAATTTGCTGATGATATGAAGACATTTGGTAGTTTGTTGCTTGATGTTGTAAAAATAGGCTTCGGGACTTCTTCCTCTGGATTGGATAATAATAATTTGAACTTAAAACTCAAATTATCTACTGTATTATTTGTTAAGCATATTGCAACTTTTAAAAATAATGGAACTTGGGAACAACGGCGACTCGTTTTTGATTTGGCAAACTTTATTTACGGCAGTATTCATAATGACGGATGGCCTAAATCATCTTTAGTCACTGGTAATGGTGTTTCAATGCAAACTTCAATTTTGCAGAATATTAGATGCCTAGAATATGAAGCCTTATCTGATTTAATTGCAAGCACGCCAGAACAGTTTTTTGATTTCAGGCATAGATGGGATTCTGGATTCATGTTTTTAAAATTTTTCTTTAACTCTTTGGTAGATGAAGACAACGATAATATTTCTGTCATTAAAGACTCATTAAGTAAATTGATTAACCCCTTCGCACGCTATCATAATGATTTTAAAAAGACTGCAACTTCAGAGAGGTCGCTTCGTCAATTGAAAAATTTTTTCAGAACTTTCCTAGCTAAAGATAATGAATTATTAGGCACTGATGGTGATATTATCATATCAGGTGGTGTATCTAATTCTATATCTTCATGTCGTTGCTTGGCATTGAAATTCATCAATTCTTCGTTTGCATATAATGATCCTGAAGCTAGATTTTTAAATATATATGGATCATTCAGAGGAAACAGATATGATGTTTTGGAGGCAAGCGAAAAAGGCTTGAATCCATACTTATTCAATATCAATAAATCATCTATTGAGGTATTCTCAGGGGATGCCAAATTTATAAATAAAACAACTAAGGAACTAATGGGTTTTGAATCTAAAAACAAGATAGTATTTCCGAAATTTAGTGATTTAATTAGCCAATTAAAAGTGGAGTTCGAGTTTCTATCCAAATATCAAAATACTTGTTTGTTAATTGAAACTTTAAAGACATCTTTTGAGTATATATTCAAAGTATTAGTTATGGAGTCACTTGAAGACAATGATTGTATGATTCCTATTGATTCCGACTGGGATTTTAGAGTCTTGAATTCTCTTACATTGGATTTAAAGGTTAGAGAACTGGTTTCTAAGTATTTTTTGAAAATTCAAAGTGAGTCTGAATTTATGTTTTTTTTGAATAAATTATCAGACTGCTACTTATCTTTGAACAATTTAATTTCAAATCAATCATATGCTACAGTAGGTTCTGATTATGATACGTTATCTGAAACCGAATTGCAAAAATTCAATAAGTATTATTCAAATATTGAGCGTTATGGTTCAATTTTTGTTAGTATTATTTCTTTGTCGTCTCCGTACATTTTGAGAAGTACTTTCACGGATGAAAAGTTAACTGCATTAATGACATTAATTAACTATGGTATTACTGACGTGAATTCTAAATCATATAATAAATCCTTTTATAATAGATTGATACATGAAGAGACTATATATATTGTTTCAAAAAGCAGCGGCATAATTTTCTCTACACAGGGCGGCAAAAGGATCGCAGAAGACTTGTGCAAGGTAATTACTGATGAATTAGTTGAATTAATAGTAACTAACAACATCAGTTTTAATCACTTAGATTTTGTTACTTCCAGATTTAATATTATTGCAAACATAATTGGGAGGATGGCTATCTTCGATGATTTTGTTGACTTAACCACCGTAATTGCAAATTACTATAAGTTATTGAAATTCTGTTATGATACTAAGAATTGGAAACATTTTAATATATTGCTAAGCGGAATCAATGAATTATGCAAATATGGATCTTTAAAAGAACAGACTTCTACTGAGTCATTGACCAACATAAAAGATATAATAATTACAAAATTGAAAAAGTTTGATGAAAAGTCTGTTCTATCATTAGCATATTTATCTCTTGTTTGTGAACATGATGATTATATTGACGTTGTCTATAATACGCATACAAGTAAACAAATAGAATTTTTATTCGCTAGCGGTGAAGCTTTGTGTATTATTGCATGCGGATGGAAAGCATCTAGTTTGTATAATAACGTTGATGTACAAAATATTACTTTTGAGAAATTAAGTGGTCTTTCTAAGAAAAATAAGCTAGAACCTTTATTGCTGATGCTTCTTAAAGGTGCTGCTAATTCAAAACCAAGTTTACGAAAAGCATGCTGTATTTGGTTATTATCCATTGTTCAATATTGTGGTCATTTAAACGAGGTTCT
This sequence comes from Saccharomycopsis schoenii, assembly GCA_010994365.1. Lineage (NCBI taxonomy): Eukaryota > Fungi > Ascomycota > Saccharomycetes > Ascoideales > Saccharomycopsidaceae > Saccharomycopsis > Saccharomycopsis schoenii. The sequence continues at coordinate 180,777 of JNFU01000010.1, read as the reverse complement.
CTCCAAATCAAGAGAAATTCAGGTAGCATTTATGAGATTCTTATCCGATTCTGATGATATAATCCAGGAATCAGCATCAACTGGTTTGAGTTTAATCTATGAAAGTAGTAATGATGATTTAAAGGAAGATCTTGTCAAAGGTCTCATGAAGTCATTCACAAACTCTGCTAATGCAATGAAACTTCCTTCTGGCAATATTGAGGAAGATACAGAGTTGTTCGAGCCTGGTATTTTAAATACTAAAGATGGATCAATATCAACTTATAAAGATATTTTGAATCTTGCCACTGATGTTGGTGATCCGAGTTTAGTTTATAAATTTATGTCATTAACTAAGAACTCTTCTTTATGGAGCTCTAGAAGAGGTATTGCTTTTGGCTTGAGTAACATTATGTCCAAATCAATTCTAGAAAAGCGTTTGCTGAATAACGATGAATTAACAAAGAAATTGATTGTAAAACTATACAGATACAAGTTTGATCCAAATGAAAACGTTTCCAGATCCATGAATGATATCTGGAATATATTGGTCCCTAATGGTTCTAAAGTTGTTGAAATAAATTCTGATTTAATTTTACAAGAATTATTGACATCTATTGGTAGTAGAGAATGGAGAACTAGACAAGCAACCACAATGGCTATGATTGATTTACTACAAATTATGCCTATGGAAAAGTATGAAAACAGCTTAGAGCAAATTTGGAGTTTGAGTTTTAGAGCGCTTGATGATATTAAAGAAAGCGTTAGAGAATCAGCTAACCACTTAACAAAATTCTTAGCTAATAGTTTATTGAGATCAATTGAATCTAATAAAGATAATAAAAAATTTTCTGGATTACTCAATAAATTAATTCCATTCTTAGTTAGTGATAAGGGAATACTTAGTTCTGTGGATGAAGTACGAAGCTTTTCTTTGAACATTATTTTGAAGTTGAGTGACAAAGCAGGAGATGTTTTAAAACCATTTATTCCAAGCTTAGTAGAAGAATTACTCGTCTTAATGTCAAATTTAGAACCTCAAATTGTCAACTATATTGCTTTGAATGCAGATAAATACAATCTTAAGTTATCTGATATTGATGCTCAAAGATTATCTAGTGTTAGACAGTCACCTCTAATGGAAGCTATTGAAAAAATGATAGATTTAATTACTGATGATGAGTTGATTGCTCAATTGGTTTCTAAAATAAATAATGCAATAAGGAGATCTGTCGGATTACCATCGAAGGTAATGGCTAGTAGAGTGATTGTGACTCTTGTTCTTAGAAACATACATATTCTAAATGAAAAATTTGCAGAATCGTTATTACAAAGTTGTATTAACCAATTGAATGATAGAAACGAAACAGTTTGTATGGCATTTGCTAACTCCGCGGGCTATGTTTGTCGTATCGCTAAGTTGGATACTGTCTTGAAATATGGTGAGCTATTAAAGAGACGTTATTTTGAATTTAAAGTTGAAGAGGATAGAAAAATTTCTGCTGTTGCATTAGAATCCATCTCCAAGCATGCTTCAGACACATTTATGAAATTACATAGTTTTTTTTTGTCATTTGCTTTTGTGTGTTCTAATGATTTGGAGAAGGACATTGGTGATATATTCAAAGGTGTTTGGATTGAACACACTGGCAGTCAATCCAACGTTAAGATGTACATTGATGAAATCTGTCAAATAGTTTCTAAAAACTTACAGTCGCAACAGTATTCTATCAGACAAGTTTCTGCCAAGGCTATTGCAATTGCATGTAATATGATGAGCAATTCTAAGCTTTCTAATGAAAAATCTATCAATGGTTTAAGCGAATCAACAGTTACAAATATTTTTAACGTTTTACTTGAATCATCAAAAGGAAGATTATGGGTAGGAAAAGAATCTATTGTTGCTGCTCTCGTAACCTTTTCAGGAAATTTTGTTGACCAAATTAAAGCTAATGAGGAGTTATATAATCTGATTGAGAATGTTATATTAACAGAAGTTAAGAAGCGCAATAAGCAATATCGAAAGGATATTATTTGTTCCTTGGGTGATTTTGTTCATAGCTTTCCAAGTGAACATTTAACTGATGAAGAAATTGTTGTGGTTAGACATTTTTTCAATGACTCTTATTTCAAAGAGGATGATAATGATTCTGAGACTGATAGTGATAGTGAATCTGATGATTCAAATAAAAAGATAAAGTCAGACAAACAGTATTCCCAAAGTTCCCAAGTCAATATTGATCGTGAAAATACTAATATAGCTGTTATTAAAGCATTGACTAAAAGCATCAATGTTGATAGTGATTTTTCTTTAAAGTTAACCAATTTCTTTTTTAATGAAGTGATTCCAAAATTATTTTTACTGCAACATTTCACATCTACCTGGAGAACAAAAGCTGCTATTTGTGATAGTTGCAATATTATATTTCAATCTATACAAAAGTACAATGAAGCACATACAGACAAAATCATTTTTGAACCAGTATCTACTGACAACTTATTTGAAGTTATCAAATCAAAGTGTTTGTACGATATCGAAATCGAAAATATTAGATTACACGGTGCTCGGGCAATTGGAAATATGTCCAAGGTGGTATCTGACGATGCCATGCAACATATCCAAAATGAGTTATTGACTGCCTTAAAGTATGAGTCTTCTGATGTTGTGAAAGTTGAAATTAAAAAATATTTATAATCTTTTCGGATGCAGCATCAAATAGATAAATCAATACAAATGAATAAGTTATCTAATCGTAATCAGTAAGAATTGCTACACCGTATTTTTAATATTTCATTATAATGGTGTTCATTTGGCAATGTTGAAACTTTAGCGGTAAGAAAATCTAATGCAAGATATTTGTAATGCGTGTAGACAACAACAATTAAGAAAAAATATTGAGTTGAATAAAAAATAACATGAAAAATATTGATATGGCTAGAAATAATTAATGAGCATGTAGTAACATTTCCGGTCTTATTGAAACAATACCAATAATATAAAATCATATATCACAAAAATAAGTAGAGGGTTTAAAATGAGAAAATTTTTATTGAAATTTTACCAGATATTTTTTCTACTGTTTGCTGTTGTTCATGGCTCCACTGGAGACCAATTAGATGAATTTCAGAGATGTGTTAAAGCTTGTGTGCAGACCACCTGTTTGCAAGAATTATATCAAAATAAAGATAATAATGAATTTTTGGTACTTGAATTCACTCAAATGCCCTTAAATTTTGGCTTGAAATGTTTGCTATGGGATTGTGAGCTGAATTGTGATTATCAATGTCAAGATGTTATTAATTTTCTCCGCAAAAGGAGCCATGAGGAGTTATATCAGTTTCATGGCAAATGGTTTTTCATTAGATACTTCAATATTCAAGAACCGGCTTCATGTATATTCTCTATTTTTAATTTTGTCTCTCATTATCTTGGTTACAAGATCCTTCAGAATCAAATCATGAGATTGAAAAAGTTGAATCTTGTCAATAATTTGCCGCATGTGAACAATGTTATTAACCTATTAGAAAACTATCAAATCATGTCCATAATTACGATGTGTGCTTGGACCTTCTCAACTATTTTTCACTTAAGAGATCTTGATCTCACTGAAAAGCTTGATTATTTCTTTGCGGGTGCTACAGTCTTGAGTGGTTTATACATAGTTGCACTTCGTCTTACTAAAATATATACATTAACGAGGAATAATATTCGAAAAGTATTTTATTTGAGATTGTTAATAATTTTGGTGTTTCTCGCACATGTGATTCGTCTTCTAATAGATTGGGATTATACCTATAATATGACGGTCAATGTTATATGGGCTATTATCCAATATGGTCTCTGGTTCACCTTTTCCGTATTCACGTATATTAAATATTCAAAACATTTGCTTCTGAGAGATTTTCAGAAGAAAAAAATTTTGGAACGTATCAAATTGAATCAAACATATTCCACTATCAAGGATCAAAAATTATATAAACAATCTTGGTATTTGCTTTACTTAAAATACGGTCCGAACTGGGAAAACATCAAATGTTTAACACCTATTGGATTGAGTATTTGGGTTAGCTGCGGTTTGATTTTTGAACTTTTTGATTTTCCACCTTGGGAAGATATGATTGATGCTCATTCATTATGGCATTTAACTACAGTTCTTCCTGGTTATTTTTGGTATTATTGGATGGTTTGGGATGCTAGCAAAATTAGAGAAGAAACTTTCTAGATTTAATAGATATTATTCATATGTTATCAATAATAAATATGTACACTTTATTCATCAGAATTTATACAGTTTTCTGTTGTCATTAGCTGGACTTTAAAATCTGCGCTCATTATAAAAAGGCCATATGAGTGTAACATCACGAATTTTTTCTTTTATCTGAGAAATCATTACTAATGTTTAAAAAGTTGATGAAGAACAGAGCTGAAACTAAGTGGATTCAATTATTCCAGTCAATTGCTGTAAATAATTATCTTTGTAATTCCTAATGTTCATAATTTGTGAGTATTAAAAATACATATATTCAAATTCTTAAATATATATTCAAGGTCATTCTATAAATTTCAATACGCATATATTCAATAGTATTACACCATCATTAATCACAGTGTATAAGCAGCTCGTTTTTACTCTAAAAATAAACAATAGCGAAACTTATTGTTTCTTACCACTCTTCTTGTTCTTCTTGGAAATACGACGCAAGGCCCTCATTTCATTCTTCATAACACCATCAACCATCTTATATTTACCTTTAACACCCTTTGGTCTACCTGCAAGACCTCTGTTGCCACCTTTAGCAACAACCAAAGTGACCTTAGGTTTATTACTCTTACCGCTCTTGATCCTAGACATTCTAGCCATCAATTTGGAAATTTCATCAGCCTTATCCTTTTCACTTAATGCTCCATTTTCATAAATGGTTTCCGATTTCTTCTTTAATTTTTCAATTCTTCTTAATGCTCTCATCTTCTTACGCCCTTGAGCTTCAAGAACCTTCTTGATTGGTCTAGCATTTAACTGTTTTGTTTTTTCTTGAATTGCATGTGCAGCTTCTTTAGTGATTGGTTTAGCAATCTTAGAATGCTCCTTTTCATCTTCTAAGAACCATTCTGGTAAACCGTCAACTTCACGGAAAGAATATTTATTGAAACCTTCATCTGCAACATCATGCTTGGATTTGTGACCTAAAGCTAATTGATGTGCTAGGGTCATAGCTTCAACGGTAGCAATATTTACCTTAGTTTGATGGGTACCTTTAGATTTTGAATCTTTATCATCACCTGACTCATCATCTGAATCAGAAAATTCAGATCTTCTGCCAGTGTATTCTTCTTCACCAGAAACAAATTCAATTTTTTCATCATTCTTGTCATCTTCATCCTCACTAGACTCGTCAGCATTTATTTCAACATCTTCATCAAATGCTGATTTCTGTTCAGTCTTAGCCAGCTTTTTCACAGCTAAACTCTGGGTTTGTTTGAAAATAGGATCTTCAAACAATAATTTAGCTCTACTAGATAATTGCTTCTTAGAAGCATCTCTTTTTCTGATAATTTCCATTATCTGCTCATCTTCATCGCTATCGGATATATCACTATTATCAGATTCATAATCTTTTTCATCATGATCGATTAATGATTTTACTTTTTTGTCAGCTTTATCTTCAATACCAGTCCATTCCTCGTCATCATCACCTTCTCTATTATATTTTGCTTTAAGATTTGCATTTCTTTCAATTTGACGTTCTTTAAAACTTTGATGCATGGAATCCAATTGACTATCCAACTTATCTAACTCATCCAAATCACTATCTTCATTTTCATGATGTCCTTCATCATCACCATTGTAAATTTCAGTATCTTTCACTAAATCATCCTTAGTAAAAACCATTCTCTTCTTACCTTTTCTCAAGTCATCAATCTTTCCTGAGTTCTCTGCAGTTTTGAGGCTGAATAAAGATTCTGAGCCATTCATACCTGCTTCAATACCCATTTCTTTATCAGTAATCATATCCATTTGCATTCTTTGGATTTCTTTTTGTTTCAATTCATTAGATCTCTTTTTTATTCTTTTTAATTTCTGTTTTTGCTTGAGTGACATTTGTTCCAATTCTTTATCTATTTTCTCTTCTTCAGTTAAAGGTTGGACATCAGCTTCATTTTCGACTGGTTTGTCAAGATCTAGTAAATTTCTAGCTTTCTTTCTCCATCTCAAAATCGACTTAAATTCCTTTCTACCCAAAACTTTCAAATCTTTTATACATTCTAAGAATTCTTTATCAGTTTCTTTCATCTTTTTCAAAATCTTCCATTGTTCATCATCTTTATCAACAGTGAATTGATTCATACGGCCTAACATATCAATGGGTTCTTCAGTTTTCACCAAATCTAAAATAGATGTTGCATGGAACAATAGATAATCTCCTTCTTCATAACCATCTCTCTTTCTGACCTTTTTATCTGGGTTGAAAACTTTAGCTTCCATATTTTCTTTATTATCAGCTAATTCTTGAAAAACCTCCTTAGGATCTAAAAATTTAGGATCTATTTTTTTAGGAGCTTTATAACCTTTACAGAAAACAAAAATTTCAGCAGAAACATTTCTTGAACTTGGTGGTTTCGTAGCCTCAACTTTTTCAAACAACTGATTAAATATCCACATCAATTTATTATAATCTTTAGAACGAAAAATTTTAGTAACAAAAACACCACCTTGTGTTAAATGTTCAGTAGCTAATTTTAATGCACTCAATGTTAATATAGACTGCTGATAGGCATCTTGATACCAATTTAAACCAACGTTTGGCGCACCGTCATGTAATACCACATTAGCCTTAACAGTTTTTAAAAAACCTGCCAATTTGGATTTACAATCTTGAGATGTGATATCAGAACGAAAAAATGTGACATTCTTCAAAGGCTTAATTTGTACGATATCAACACCCACAATTAGGGAGTTAGGAGGACAGATTTCAGAAGCAACCTGACACCAAGAACCTGGGGCTGCACATAAATCAATAACGACTTTAGAATCTTTTAAAAAGTTGTTATATTTGGAATTGATTTGAAGAATTTTGAAAGCAGAACGAGCCCTGTAACCTTTTTCTTTGGCGAGATAGTAGTATCTATCCAAACGACCTTTAGCATTCTTTTTTTGACCTTTTTGACCCATTTTATATAATGCTTAATTATTTAATTCCTAATTTCTATAAGTTAGAAAAACAAAATAAGTTACACAAACAGTCATGGTTTATCACAATGTATTTTAAAAAAAAAATTTTCTATTTCTTTTTTTTTTTTTTTTTTTTTTTGCGATGCACTGCAGATGATGCAAGTGGAAAAAAAAAAATCAAGTCAATCACAATAAGAATTTAAATCAAAAGAATGAATTATCTTTCAGCACACGAGTGAGCGCTACTAATAAAAATAAGTGAATTAAGTATAATCTATCTATATTTGAAACATGATGATATATTTTTATCTAATATATCATTCGTAAAAATTACTAAAAAACAAAAAAACAAAAAAAACAAAAAAAAAACATAATATAGTAACAATAACATACAATTCAATTATTCTTCGAAGAATTTCTCATCACACATTTCTGAGAATCCTCTGAATTTTTCTTGCATAGATGAACTCAATGTAGAATTGACTGGTGTTAATCTTGGTGTCTCTGCAGTAAATTCATCATCGAAATTAGATACATCATGCTCATTCTTTATTTCAGGCAAATATGGAGGTGCAACTTTCAATGCCAAAACATCTTCAAAATTAATATTTCTAAAATAAGGATGTTCTTTAATCTCTTGAGAATCACGAGGTCCACCACCCAATCTCAGGGATGGATCTCTTGTGAGTAATGCTTGTAAAATTTCAACAGATTCACGAGCCATTTGAATAGGATATAATGGTTCATCAGTTAAAATAGCATTGAAAATTTCATCTTCATCACGACCACGGAATGGTGATTGCCCTAACAACATTTGGTAAAGCAAAACACCAAATGCCCACCAGTCTACAGCTTTTCCATATCTCTGTTCCTTCAATATTTCAGGAGCCATAAATTCAGGAGTACCGCAGAAAGTAGAAGTCGTATTACCATACCACATGTCTTCTTTACAAAGACCATAATCGGCAATTTTGATATGGCCATCTGTAGTTAATAAGATATTATCCAATTTCAAATCACGGTATACGATTCCACATTGATGGAAATATTCCAAACCTAAAAGAACTTCAGCAGCATAAAATTGTGCCCGTCTTTGAGAGAATCTTGCTTTTTGAATGTGCCACATTAAATCACCACCAGAAACATACTCCATAACAAAATAAATTCTGTTAGCGGTTTGGAAGCAACAATGTAAATGGATCAAGAATGGATGACTCTTTTTACTGGCAGTCAAAAGTACACTTTTTTCACTTCCGAGTGATTCTACTTCATCATTTTCAATGACAAAATCTTTTTTAAGAACCTTAATAGCACAAAGTCGTTTAGTGTTTCTCGATTCTGCAAGCATCACTTTACCGAAGTTACCCTTACCAAGAACAGCAAGGAATTGGAAATCATTAAGACCAACTTTACGACGACGTGGCTTGTCGCGTTTGGATCTAGCAGATGCCGCAGCGGAAGCTGAAGCTACTGCAGAACTAGGAGTAGATCCAGAGCTAGTAGAAGCAACAACCATTCCAGCTCCATTATTGTTAGCATCATGAGCATTGGCAACATCATGGCCATAGGAAAGAGCAGCAGCAGTCTGCTGTTGTGCATTCATTGCAGCTTGATAGTCAAATGTACCACTACTGATTTGTGTTAATCTTTTATCAACGTTGTCCGCACTATAGTTATTGTAATACATATTGCGGTCTTTTACTGGAGAAATATTACTGTTGTCATCATTTGCGTTTGCTGCAATATCCGCGGCCGCATCACTAGAAGAGACGGAGTTCGAAACTTGATGTTGATGTTTTTCATGATTGGCGATTGCGTACACATCTTTACTGCTGGCATCATAATTATCTTCCTGGTGTCCACGACTTGCCAAATCTGTATTGGAATAATTGGTATCGAATGGATTTGGATGGTCTTCCAGATGTATACTGTCCGCATAACTAGCTACATTTCCACTAGCAAGATATTGATCACTAGAAGGGACCAGCTGTTCTGGACGAGAGTACTCATGAGCTGTAAAGTCATCATTCCTATCGTAGTCAGTATTTACCACTATGTTAGGTATTGGAGGAGGTGCAGCATTATTGTAAGATGAAGAAGTACTAGCACCAGGATACGTAACAGTAAACGGATCTTCTTCGGGGTATGGCACATTGATTGCCTTCTTTTCAGGCACAGGTGGAGGTACATTATGTTGTGGAGCATGATAGTCATCGTTCTGTGGAGGCGGAATTCTTGTATAATTATTGCTATTACTTGCAATTTGTTGATTATTAGAAGTAGCAGTATTTATAGGGGGCGAAGAAAACGGAGTATTCATTGCACTAGAATTCTCAACTGGTGACATTACAATCGATGATGACTTTTGATGACTGTGCGTGGACGTATTCAAAGCTAATGCAGCTGGTGAACGTTTCTTAACATTCTTGGAGGTACCAATATTTTTCTTAGATTCCATGATAGTTGTCAAAATTTTATTAGCCATTATCATAGACATACCACAGAAATCAGGAACCAAATGAGCACAACCTGAATGACACATAATCCCACATTCTGAACATTTCCTTATATTTTTCTTACCCCAAGGAAGAATGAAACCACAATGGCAGCACCATTTAGTTCCCCTGTTTGATACAGGTTCAAATCTATGAGGAATCTTATACTTCAACGAGGAGGTTTCATCTTCAATTGAAGTGCTAGAGTTAGTGGATGAAGAAATACATTTGGTTACCACTTTAGAGTAACATTTTTTATGACAAAGATATTTACATTCTTGGCATTGATAACAGGAATATCTTGCAAATTCTCCACAATATGCGCACATCATAACATTATAGAAATTTCTTTGAACGAAATGATGGCCATGCTGCTCATGGACATCTTCTTTTCTTTCACGAATAGCGCCATGACGTCCTAATCCATCATTGAATCTAGATGTTGGAGACGACGCACGATCAGTCTTGGTGAAACCAAAAGACAAGAGGATTTGGCCATTTGGCTCAAGAATATACCAGTTTGTACTAGTCACATTGTCATTAGAGGCAGTCGAAGTTGCAGAAGGCGGAGCATTGAACGAATTTCCGTAAATTGGTTTGCTACTGTCAATAACAGGGGAACCAACACTTAGCGGAGCTGCAGATCCAGGAGCACCACTGGAAGATGCTGCTCTAGTACTTGACAAGTTGGAAGCTGAGACCCACCCATTGGAATAGTTTTCTTGGTACTGTCTCTTTCTTCTTAATTCTTCAATTATGTCGGTGATGATAAACCAAATGACAGCAACAGGCACCCACTCATTACCGACTTTGTCACAGACGGTGATTTCGATTTCGTGGTTTTTATCAATATTGATCATCCACTGTAACGCTTCCGGTAATTTGCCGTTACGGAAAGGTTTAGATTTCACCTTCAATTCGTCATCGACCTTGATGTTTATGATGGATTCTGTCTTCTTTCTAGACGTGAGACCGCTGTTCGAAATTATGTGGTCGATATCTTTCAAGTTTGAAATGCCGATGGTAATTATGCCCACCGTGTCTTTCTGGGCACGCAACACCCTATTGTTGATCTCCTCTGTGTCCTGCTTCAAATCGTCAATATCCAAGTACATATCCTTGTATCTTTTCAACGCTCTTGTCAACAAAGGTATTTTTCTGTTGATTTCAATTTTGCCACCGAGGGCGGCGTTGCTGCTCAACCTGTGGCTGTCAGACTTGTATAACTGGATCATCTTCTCGGTGGCGGCCTTGTACTGGTTCTCGATCTGGAGTTTGAATTCCAACAACTGGAGCATGTACTGGATTCGATGGCCCAAGGACGGGCAGTCGTACTTCATCAAGTCCAATCTAGTGAAGTTGGGCGGGTTGTGCGGAATCGGAGCGGCACCGGCAGCGTTGCTGGCGCTGCTGCCGCCCTGGCTGATCTGGAGGTCCAGCAATGTTTTGTTCAAGTACTCCAAGTTCTGCTGGGCCTCCCTGATGTTGGCATTGCATTTCTGCTTCAACGAGATGTTCAGGGACGATTCTCTGATCTTTGTGGACGACTGGATGATGTTCTTCTCTCGTTGTATCTTCTGCTCGACATCTTTGATGAGCTTCAGCTGGCTGTCGCTCATGCTGGACATGGGTAAGAGTGGTTGGTGTGTGTGCGGCGAATCAGGGGTTGGCAATAGTAGATGTTGCCTGTTCTATGCCAGTATGTCTGTGTCAATAGTGGATAGCAAGTGTTTCTTTCCCAAATAGGCCTGTATATGAGAAGCAAATACAAAGCATCAAAATACAGAAAATGATCTGAGTATAGCAAATACAAAGTGCAAAATAGACAAGTATAAATGTACAGAATGCGCAAAATACAAAATATACAAAAATATACGGGGGATCTCTGCCAAATCTCAAAGCCACAGCCGGGCAGGATATATACGAAAACAAAAACATAAAGGAACAAGCCAAAGAAAGAAAAAAGAAAATTTTTGTGCCGCCCATTCGTTGACGCTGTGAGATTCCAAATCAGAGTTTTATTAAGGAGTTCGATTAGGAGTTTTATCCGGATTCTGTTCGTTTTTGTTCCTTTTTTTTTGTTTTTTTTTTCTATTGTTTGTTTAACAATAAGAAAAAGGCCAGATCCAGTCTTTGCCGCCCCGGTTCCAGCAAAACTACTGGTTTTGCGCACTGGTCATTGGTGGATTTTTTTTTGTTAGTTATAAGCACCGTGGACTAATATAGTTATGAGCACTGTTTCAGTAGTTGGTTGTGAGCACTCTTAATTTTCTGGTTGTGAGCACCATCATTGTCACTGTCACCACGTAGCATTTCTGCAGCAAAGGTTAGGCATAGTTAAGGCTCTACACGAACAACATGGCTACAAGCTGACTGAGCCAGCTCTGAAAATGTATCTATTGATGCTGATGTTGAAACGTTCCATACATAAAAATAAATAAATAAAAATGCTATTTCTTCAACGAAGAGAGAGATGCCACAGTACTGCTTCCGATATCTGCGGTTGAGCTGCCATTATTGGATTTTAGCGTTCTCCCGCTGTTATCAATGCTTAGTGCTCTTCTTCCGTGGTCAACGCTTGCCGCCCTCAGGACTCCCGCCGCATGGATGCCTTCACTGGTACTGCTGCTGCCGTGGTGGTTAGACATCGTCAATCTCCGCATCATGTTGCCCATTCGCTGGTGAAGGCTTCCGCTTCGCAGCAAGCCGTCGTCTAGCCTGCCATCTGTGTCATGGGGGGCTGTCAACAAGGAGGTTGTGCTGTTACTCGAGACCTTTTTTCTCAACGATATCGGGATCACAACGTTTCTGCAATGAGTGGAAGTGCATCCGAAATGGTCGGAATGGGTGCCCGCAGTGCTATTGTTTTCCATCTCGTACGTCATATTTTCTTGAATGACCTTTCTAATCTCGCTACCAGAATCAAATCTAAACACCCTGATGTATCCCCTGGTGTCACACGACACGATGATTTCAAAGTTTAATGGGTTCAACAACGTAAGAATTGTATCTTTGGTCTTAATATCAGACTTCTTCTGGTTGTTCTCTAGAAATTCTGCCATTAAAACTTCGTCTTTACGAAGCAAATTTATTCCACACTGGAACAACTCCAGTGGTGTCAACTTGTTTATTGTACTTATATCATCATTAGTGAACTTCGTCACCAAGCGGCGCATTGTATCGTTAACTTCATTGATAATCTTAATCGCGGAAGGCGAAAAATTATTGTTTAAACTCAAAGCGTTCATTTGTGCAGCAGCCACAGAATGAGCATCATTCAAACCATTGTACTGATTCTCATTGCTGGTCACTGTTTTTACCATATCCAAAAAAACTTTGTTTAAGTCATAAATAGGATCGTTCGACAAATACAACAAATTCTTACTTCTCCATGGCACAAACATTGCCCCGGTCAACGGGGCGTTATGTGCATGTATATACGAGCAATTACCATTTTTAAGCCCCTCCGGAGATTCAATTGCCAAATTTGAATTAAGCAATAACGGCTTTCTCAAAACAGGTGCGTCCTTGCTAGTGATAGTCGATGATGTTGCCGGAACAGAGGCCAAATTCTCCTCGTTGAGCTGGTGATCGCCAAGTTCAGATGCTACAATTTCAGAAGGATCTTCTTTCTTAGGAGTTGATGGACTGTCATCTGCATGCTTCAGCTTGTGGAAAATTTGGTTAAACATTCCAAGCTTCTTACCAGGGTGTTTGCTATTATGACTGCCCTTAGTATCCTGTCCTTTGCCGCTGGATGGAAGGGCAGACAATGATGAACTACTAGATGTATTTTCACCACTCGTGGTAGCACCTTTGGTAGAACCACCATCACTCAAGTGATGCACGCGTTGTGCTGAGGTAGTCCTTTTCAAATTCTTCAGTAAAACTTCTGGATCATTAACATTCCAAATATAGAAATAATCATCTTCCGAAGGCAGCAAAACAAATGCATGATTGTTTACTGAGCTACCCATTCCATTAGTTGCTGCATTGTTGTTCATGTTTGCCACATTGATCGAATTCCCAGAAAATCCTGGGTTTGAAACCGCTCGGAGCTGTGATGAATTATTTTGATGACCTTTAAACCTCATCAACATTTTTCTCTTAGAACAACTGTATAATCGAATACTAGAATCATTACTGCTTATCAAGATCCGGGTATCGATATTATCACTTATGTCATCGTTGTCATCCTCGCTACTAGCTGCAGACAAATCTGATTTTTCAATTGGAGAATCTTGAATCACATCGAAACATTCTAATCCTGATATTTTGAAACTGGTTTTTTTATCTATACTGCTTTCATCAGTGGAGGTTGACGATGAAGAAGCCGACATATCGGATCCGCTAGAATTATCATGTTTGAACAATTTTCTTTTCAACATTGAATTTAAACTATCAAAATTTCCATCATTGCTATTATTTCCATTTGTTGCAATATCAGCAAGCAATGCAATATTAAAAGTATGAATTTTTTTGAAGGTCTTTGTTTCAAAGATAGCTATAGTCCCATTAACTGTGCCAACCACAATTCTTTCCCCACGAGGATAGAAAACAATAGAAGAAATCATTTCATCTGCATGAAGTTTCATTTTTTTATGTTTTCTTTTGTTGTCCGAATTGCTACTACTAATACCATTTGTATTGTTCAACGACACCATTCTAACAACCTTATTTTCAAGTACCGAAAACAACCGAAGCTTTGTATCCAAACACCCAGTAATAAAAAATCTGTCATCCGTAGGATGCCAGGCTACTGAACTCACAATATGAGGATGCACATATGTCTGCAATGGTGCGTGCTTTTCCAAATGCCAAATCTTGACATTCTTATCATTGGAGCTCGTGAGGAGGAAACCGTTTTTGGACCAATCCATGCTAAGGATATCCGAATTATGAGCTTTGAACTGTCTGTATGGCGTGTCATGGAAAACTGGGGCATATAGTTTCTGTCTAGAATGGTTGCTTACCGGGAATGAATCGGAAGATGGTGAGAAATGGTAGTGATGATTGTGATGGCTTTTGTGATGTGGAAAATGGCTTTTCATAGGCGATAAATTTTTCAAATAGTTTCTCGAGCCTGTGTTGTCGTTGCTATTAGAGTTTACGGATCGAACAGAAGCAGAGTCTCCTGACGAGAGGGAAGTAGCGGAGGATGCCGTGGACAATATGCCGCTGGAAGGCATGTGCGAGTTGAATCGTTTCGTGCTCGTAGGAAGATTGAGGTACTCATGATCGCTATTGACCGTGCTGTTTCCAGACCGCACCGAGTTCTGCTGTGTCATGATCTGTGAGCCTTGTTGGTGTTCATAGTCGAGCCTGTCCAAAGGGGACGAGATCAACTTGTAAATTGTGATGTATCCATCTTTGCCGCCGGCAGCAAGGAATCTTCCATCATGCGAAAACTTAAAGCACCAAAGGGGGCTAGTGGTGTTGTTGCCTGTAGCTGCTGCACTGGGTACTGTGCTGTGTGGCGTCAATTGCTGTGCAAGGAAAAGCTTTTTGCAAAACGCGGACTTGAAGGGGATTTTGCCATTGGCTTTGATGTACTTCGGCGACACAAACAACTTGTCAGCGTCTATATCCGACGAAGAAATAAACGAGCTGATGGAGTGGTTGTTGTTCATCTGCTGCTCTGCGGTTCGTTGTTTTGTGTTGTGCTGCTATTGTAGGATATTGCCGATTATCTGGGCTATCTGTCTGTGTGCTGTTTTCTATAGACGGGTGTCTGCTGTTTGGATGGGTGATTGAGCGTCTGGCAAATGTTCATCGAAAACTGCAAGAACAGGCACTCGGGTCGTGTGGAGGTCGTGCAGAGGATTTGTCAGCGAAAAGATGCCTTTTCAGCGCGACCTGGATTATCCGGGACTGTGTGCTGGGGGAGGACCGTATTGGGGAAGCGTACGCTGCGGTCGGATAGGATGGCCTGCCGGATGTCACTGCTCTGTTCGATAGGCAATGAATGGAGTTTCTATACGGCAACTGTGTTTTTGTGCAATAATTGTCTGCTTGGTGTGCAGCTAGTGCAGATGGCTAGTGCAAATGGCTGGTTCCAGGAGCGTTCTTCGCTGTATGGATCTGGCTAGGCTGAGTATGTGTTCTGCGCCAGCGGCTTGGTGGTGTTCTGTTTTCTGCTTCTGTAACAGCGGTCAAAGCAATAAGATGTAGTTTCTAGTGTCAGATACCAAGTGGAATCTTATAGTAGAATGTGTTGCCTGGTATATCCGGATGTCAATAGTGTGTGGATATGAGATGCTTTATATATGTCAGTGGCCATTGCCAAAGATTGGTTACACGACAAGACTGATAGTTCCATGCAAATATCCGTCGTAAACACTAAAGAACTTTCCGTCCACTCCAGCTGACTTCGGAACAAAAAATAATGTGAAAAAACTCTTTTTTTTTTCTTTCTATGTGTTGGCGGATGTGGATGTCTTTCGAGAATTTTCGGTCGGTCGTCCACCGGAAATAAAGGCTTCTTAAAAGGTTTCAGCCGTGTAGTGATATTTTAACACAACACACACACACATACATACTTGCATACTTACATAAAACAGAATACATACAGTACAGTTAACGTGGGATAATGATCGGTTTTGAGATATATCCGTCTGCCTGTTCCTACAATCTCTATAACCGAGGCTGCCCGTAGTCTTTCTAGAGCCTTTTGGTGCCGGTGGATGGGGTCCGGACGCGCTGCCCGTGCTGCAAACCCGTATCTCGAAACAGCAAGTCCGAAGAACCTGCTGACTGCCGGTTCGAAATAGTTGGTCATCAGACGTCTACTTTCTCTTCAAAAGATGGTGGATATATATTCTTGACTTTAGTGTATAGTAGTGAGGCAAACGGCGTTAATAAATAAATAATATCAGAGGAAGGAAATAAGAAATAAAAATATAGTTGCGGGTCAGCGTGCAATCATCCGAACCAGTAGCTCGAAAAGGAAAGAAACAAAGGAACTATAGAAAAACAAAATAAACTCGAAACTCCCCTAGATGGATAAAATATAACAAATAGCATATAAAAAAGATGGCACAACATATAAAAAAATGGTATAACAATAAGACAAAATAATAACAAGCATAAGCTTGTTTCCTCGAGAAAATATTAAAAAAAAATAAAGAAAAAAAAATAAAGATACATATTTATAATACACGGTAGGACCACACGGCTTCTCATGGCCAGCCGTCCCCGTCGTCGTCGTCGTCGTCGTCGTCCGAAAGAGCCTCCTCGAACGGATTCTTGATCTTCTCCACGTCCTCCTCGTCGCCGTCGTCATCGTTCTCCACGTATCCGAAATTATTTTCGCTGTTGTACCTTCTGTCGTTCTCCTCTTCGTATTCTTCCTCGCCCTCTTCTTCTTCATGAACGCGTTGGCTGTTAGCATTGTTGTAGTATTTGAGAAGTCCCGATGACGAATATCTTCTTCCGCTGTTTTTGTTGCCGTTGGCGCTGACACTGGTAGAAGGGGCAGCAACACTTGCAGCTCCGTTTTTGACCTCCACATTGTTCAGATGATGGTTATAGCCTCTTCCAATGGCATACAGCTTGTCATTCTTAATCTTACTTTTCTTGATACTGTCACTCTTCTTGTTCCGGCCGCCGCTGATCTTTATTGATCCGCTGGCAGACGAACGGTGGGAGGCAGCATCATCATTGCTGACACTGCTGGCTCTGCTGCTTGCAATACTCTCTTCATACACCGTGTCAATCACTCTTCGTCTTCCACCGGCAAGGAACCCTCCACCATTGTAGATTGAGCTATTTCTATTATTGCTGTTTTTGCTATTCGTATTGGCCTTTTTCTGCACTACTCTTGCTGTAGGCGAAGGGCGCGCTACATCTTGTGGTCCTTGATTACCAACTTCGTCTTCGTCTTCTTCTGCAATCTTGTAGTTACCATTCATGGAATACTGTCTCTTAAACAAATTCTGGTCTCGTTCAGAAGTTGAGTTATCTTCTACACACACAACATACGGAGACAATTCGGGTGACGCTGTTGCTGCGGCCACACTCCCAGAATTCTGGAGAATACTGTCTCTCATGGAAAATAACCCACCAGATCCAGCACTGTCACAACTACTGTTACTCTCACCACTTTTGCGACGCATATTTTGAGGGAACGAATTATTATTGTGCTGTCTATGATGTCTATGATGGTGGTGGTGGTGGTGGTGATTTCCTGCTGAGCTGGTTGCAATGACGTTATTAGTTCCATTTCTAGTGCTAGTCTCAAGCGAATCATCATGATTCAAGCTTGATGAGTCTGTTGATACCGAGGCAGACGATGTAGATGATGCAGATGATGTAACTATAGATGATGCACCTCCGCTTCTATTACTCAACAAATCATCATACTGCCCGTAATTGTATCCGTCGTCAAAGATATCAGCATTGAGTTTCACCTTTTTATCCTTACTTGTGGCCGAAGATGATGAAGATGAATGAATACTGCCTTTAAATAACGATGATATTGAATGAAGGATCATAAGCATAAATCCTTCATCATGATCTTTATCTCCCACTTCGCTAGATTTCTTTTCCTTATTATTGTCATTTGCTGAAGACTCGCGCTGCTTCATTTTCTTGCTGATAAAATACAATAAGAAAACTAACACGGAGACACCAACAATTGATCCAATGACCAGTCCAGCGATCACGCCCCCTTTTTTTCCGGGACTGGTGTTCTCCTTCACATTAGGGAAATGTTGTTTATAATAGTCGTAATCGACGGTCATAGTATGGAAATCACCTACTGATAATCCCAGTAGTTCATAGCCGACAGGAACATGCGTGGTCACGGTGGTAGGCCAGCCAAATTCAAAAGAGCTCAGTTTGGCACTATCTACTATGACATCGTAAGGCTGAGTGTAAACAAATGCAACCGCGGTCATTTGTGGAGCTGGTAGGGTGGACGTTATCCTTAGGGTTGATGATCCATGAACGAGCGTGGTAGTGATCACGACTCCTTCGGTGAAGGTGCGCACATTGTGTACTGTAACTGTTTGTACTGAAGGAGAGTTAAATTGTGTATCGTTGGAGAACTGCGTACTGATATCGTCTGAATTATTGAAGAGTGCAACAGTACTGTTCGAGAATACGACTGGTTGAGTGCCGTTGTAAAAAAGAGAAGAGGAGGAATCGCCATCGTTGCCGTCTTCAAAAGGGTAGGAAAGAGTGGTCACCACAGAGACAGAGTACGATTCGTTGTCTGAAGAAATGGATAGCGAAGAGCTCCGCCACGATGAGTACATGTGTTCCTTAGAAACCACGGCAAACACTGAGTTGATGTCACTGATCGTGGACACCATGGCGTCCTGCAAGGGATCTGAGATATAGAAAATAGGACTGAAGCTCTCGATCACATTATTGTTCTTGTTGTCACTTGAAAAGTCTGCTAGGGATTGGATTAGAGCAGAAAGCTGGATCATGTCCGACACAGTCTGGGTGCTAGAAGGCACAGGTGAATCGGTCGTCGCAAACGACGACAGCTCTGCTGTTGGTAAGGCATTAGCGGTGCTTGTTGTTGATGTCTCCGCATCCCATCCCTGTACAAATAGTAGTATATCGCTGTTGTGGGAGCTGGTATATGTATGGCTCGAATCCTTGCTTCGAGTGTCAGTTTGCGAGGAGAAGCTGTCCGCCCGTCTCTTCAACATTTGGATGTTGTTTGGCATTTGTGATAGTTGACTGGCGCTGCTAGTTTGCGGGTAATGAATGGTAAGGATAGGTCAACCACCGGCGTGCAGTATGATGTTATGCTAATCTGCTTCTATGTAATACAATATATTGTAATACTATCTCAGTTGGTTTGAGTATAGCTAGCATTCAGCGTAAAGAGAAAGACTGATCTGACCTTAAATGTGTCTTTGCAATTCAATATTTGCTCATTATTAATTTTTGCAGTGCATAATAAAGGTAAAAAACAAAAATTTTCTCCTTTTTTTCTCAACTGACTATTTTTTTTTGTGTGTGTTTTTTACTGTGGGCAATTCTCTCAAACTGTTGGCCTCAGTTTTTTTTTTTTTGCAGATCAATTGGAGTTTTCTTTGTACAAATTCAACGCAACCGTTAGTCGACTCAATTTCAACATGTAATTGTTGCTATTTTATGTTTTAGATCTTACATGCTACGCTATATTTCGTACATTGTTGGGCGACGAAATTTGTCCAGAATAGTACATTACTGAGGTGATCTGATCTGCTAAGTTGGTTACTTGCTCTAAGACGCTGCTTGCTCTGATACGCTCCGTGCTCTGAGCTGAACTTTATTGGCATGATATTCAGAATGGACCCTCTTGGAAATGTTTTTCTGTATTTAGCTGACTGATAACTTTTCACAGGACTGTATGAAAAGGTATAGCTGCCATGGGTGCCGCAACTCCCCTTAATCTCCCTTACTACTGTTCTAAATAAAATGAAGGAGAACTCTCGGAGCACAGTTATTTCAAGACATAAAGCAGAAACTTCTGTTTTGAAGACGATGGGTTGGAAGCACTGACCTTTCAACAGCTTTAATTATGTGCAAGCATCTTGCTGCGTGGCTCACAAGGGATCAATCAAGTTTGTAAAAGCTTGGTGCAACTGTAATGCTCAAATACAGCGAGTATCAAAATCAAATGTATATATGTATTATTGTTATTACTGCTAAACTACTATCTTATAAAATGTTTATGTGCGTATTGCCAACAACTTGGCAAGTGAATATTAAAAAAAAAGGATGCAGAGGCTCCAACGGGGCCTCGTTAGGGATCCGCTACAACTTGCTGTTAGCCTTTTTAGTGCCAAAACCCAGCTTAGTAGGGAACACCATTTTCTGCAACTTCTCGCCGCTGGCGATCTTCTTCTTGTTTTCTTCTTCGTTATTATCAACAAACATGAGTCCCTCCTGAACTGCAATGGCCACACATTGGTCCCATCTATTAAAAATGCTCAACTTCACTGTGTATTGGCCATTTTCCCCCTTGATAAGTTCATGGATCATCAAGTGGGGTTCATAAATGTTCAACTTCTTTTTCTCTATCTCTGGTGAACTCGAGCACAGTAGCAAGTCGTTGAAATACATGGAATGGTCGATACTAACGTTGAAGCCGCTCTGTGTTTCTGGAATGGAACCAATGAGATCTTTCACGCTTGACATGATGAACAAGTCGGAGACAAACACAAGATAGCTTCGGTAAACCATGGAAACCGAGCAGACAGCCGTGTAAGAGAGCAAGTCTCTAAAAAGAGTGGATTTGCTGTTCTTGTGTGCTTGGACCACCGTGAACAAGTGTCGGTTGTTGATGTCGGAACTATGGACATCGATGTCGTTCACGTGGATAAGCGACGCGTCGCAACCCTTAGGAACGAACAATGACACTGCATCCGTCTTGACGCTAACTCGCTCGGTGAAGTCACGAGCCAAGTTGAGAGAGTCGTAGAGATACTCGGTATTGGGGTGGTGCTCCTCGAACTTGTAGAACTGTCTTAACGAGTACTCCACAGTAGGCTGGGGGCCCTTCTTATAGGTGATCGCCTTGGCAATTCTGGCGGACCGCTTGAAGAACGCCATGAGCTTGATCACGGGAGCACCATTCTGGTAGCCACAAACCTCACGGTGCAGCGAGGTCTTGCCGTCCCTGAGGATGCGGACCTTGTAGTCCATGACGATGTCGCGCTTCGCACCCTTAATGAAGTAGCAGTGCAACGTCGATATTGCAAAGTCGGCCTGTTCCGGGTACCGGAAGCTCTGGTAAAGAGCCATCACGCTCTGGGTGGCGAGGCCACCGCCGTATGAGTTACCGTTGACCAAGTTCCACTCGAACGCGCAAAGCATTCCCTGGGACCGAAAGTGTTTGTAGGGCTCGACGACTGTAAGCTTGATGTTGCCGCTGGCAGGTTCTGGGGTCTTTATTGCTGGTGTACCAGACATGTTTGTCGTGCTAGGAATGGTGGAGGACTGCTGCTGTTTCTTGTATGAGTTTTGAAAAGAAACGGTGCACACAGATCAAATGAGTAGATATCGGTCCAAATGTTGTGACCTGGCCATTACTGCAAAGTATAATTTTCTGATTCGTTTTACTTTCTTTTTCTAGAAAAGAAAAGAAGATAAAAAAAAAAAAGAAAAATATCCCGAAATCTGAGATGTGCTGCTCGGATCGGCTACTGAAAAAGTCTCCGAAATGAATAGTATAGGAGATCTGGTTTCGGCACCGGAAGATTCCGAGGAGGGCTCGAAGCAAATTATGGGGATCCAAAAGCTAAAAAAAAAAAAAATAAAAAAAATGAAAAAGCTTAAAGAAAGGACAAAAGAGAAAACTTAGAAATAAAGGGGTGTCCTAAGGGCTCGCACTGCCCGTCCTACCGTGCCTGTCTATGAAGGTCAATCCAGCTCGGAAATAATTATGATCATGTGTTATTCACGTGACTTTATTTGTAGTTTTTTCTAGCTTCTGTATTATTTTTTTTTTCTTCTTCTTCTTCGTCTGCAAAACTCATCTCAAAAATTATTATTTTAAAATAACGAACTATGCAGCATTAGCATAGTTACCTGATTGGTGTTTAGTTAGTATACGCTATACATCACAAGGGATAAACTAACACAGGTAAAGCACAATATCAGACAACCAGTATGAGTGATACAGAAAACCAAGTAGAAGTCAAGGACAAGAACGATGAAATTGAAATCGACTTAAAGGAGCCAACCCCGTTGTCCAAAAAGGAGAAGAGATTGTTGAAGAAGGGGAAGGTGGACAAGATTCCAAAGAAAAAGCTTGTCGTGAAGGAAATCAAGCCTGCAGACGAGGACGAGGCTGCCACAGGAGCCGATGGAAAGACGACTCCAAGCAAAAATGAAATCACCAGTGTTTGGATAGGTAATCTTTCGTTTGACACCACCGAAGAACAGTTGAAGAGTTTCATAATCGGCAGGTCTGTCACTCAACTAGAAGATACTAAGGACACTTCTGACGGCAAGAAGCTCGTAGAGATCAAAGCAGAAGATATAGTACGTGTGAAGATGCCAAAGCAAAAAGGATCTGCCCATAAAATCAAAGGTTTCGCATATGTAGATTTCAATACTGCTGAAAAAGCAGCCAGTGCAGTGGCCATGTCCGAGTCCTTCCTTAATGGGAGAAATTTGCTTATCAAAGACGCAAAAAGCTTTGAAGGAAGACCAGCAATCAGCAAATCGGAAGAGATTAAATTCGGTGAACCTACCCGTATCTTGTTTGTGGGTAATTTGTCATTTGAGACACTAGAAGAAGATTTAGAAAAGCATTTCAGACATTGTGGAGAAATCTTCAGAATCAGAATGGCCACGTTCGAGGATAGCGGTAAGTGCAAAGGTTTTGCGTTCATCGATTTCACGGAAATTGAATCAGTCACTAAGGCTTTGAAAGACAAATTGTGTCAAAGATTAATGGGTAGAACACTAAAGTTACAGTACGGTGAAGATAGAAGCAAGCGTGTTCCAAAGAACTTCAACGGCAATAAGAGAGCACTTGGCTCGCAAGAAGATGCATTTAGAAACGAATCAGGCGACTACAAAAGTAATAACAGTAGCGCTAAGAATGATTATAATGATAGCACTAGAAGCGAGAGCGGTTTCAAGAGACAGAAAAGACAATTCAGTAGCATTAACAACGGTAATGACAACAGAAGAGTAAAGAGTAGCGTGGCACTTGCAAATGCTCAAAGAGGATCAGCTGCCATAGTGAAGTCTACAGGTAAAAAGATCAGCTTTGATTAATCTTGTTGGCCAAAAGCATTTCGTTCAAATGCATAACATTTATTTCTCTTTTCCTTTTTCTTTTGATAATGTAAAATGATTTTAATAGAAATGTAGCAGTAAAGAAATACTTATAGACATCCATTTTGTAGAGAAAGATGAGTAGAATCATTCAAAGTTAGGAATTGCTTTCTGTTTTCTGCCGTGCATATGAAGCCCCGATTATCGTATTTCTATGCCGCGTTTTTAATAAATAAATAGATAAGTTTAGTTCTGTTTTGATTGTTTGTTATGATTTGTTATTTGAATATCAAGTCGGTGCCCATTAACAGAGGTGCAGCGTGAAGGTCACGATTATTAAAATAGTTTTGGTGTGAAAGGTTCGAATATTAAAAATAGTATTAAAAAGAATGGCAAAAGTAGTGAAACCTTTGACAAGATCCAAGATACGAAAGATTATAAGACAGAAGATCAAGCACCTAGAGCAGCGAGCTGATGAATCGGATGGAACAGAAGGAACAGACGAAGAAGAACAAGAACAAGGTGTAAAACAGAAGAACAAGCAAAAACAGTCGATAAAATTGAACGGGGCAGATTCAATAGATCTTCTAGTTTATTTAAATTATACTATATTTTTGAAGGAGCTTATAAGGCAAGCCAAAATTGTTCAGATTAAGGAGAATAGTGCCGAACTTAACCCGGTGCAATTGAATAACATTAAAAATAATATACTACGAAAGTTCAGAGGATGAATCAGAAAAATCTATAGTTTTAAATTGAAATATAATCTATTTAAGCTAAATTAGCGTATTTTGTAAGATCAAACCATTTAAATGCAAGCGAAGGAACTAATTCTAAATTGAAACTGAGAAAGACAAGTATTCTACCAGCTAGTAGCCGTCAGCAACATATCCTGAAGTATGTTATCTACTGATCAAAATAAAGTCAGTAAACTTATTTTCACAAGCCTGCTACTAATGTATTTTCAATCATACATAGTAATTATAAAGAATACACCTAGTGCATAATAAGAGGGTTTTATATTTTGCAGCCCCAATACTATGTTCACCCCCCTCAAATAATATATAGTCTTTGCTTAACCTCTTTAATAATCCAATCCATACCCTCGTCCAAATTTTGTCCTGTATATGCACTGCAAGGTACAACTTTCCAATCATGATTTGTTATCTGTGAAAGCTCCAATTCTTCAATGATTAATTGCTTTATTTTAGCAACTTTTTTCTGATCCACAATCTGTGCACCTTTTTCACCTTTAATACTTAGCAAATCAATTTTATTTAAAAATATTAGCAAACTGCAACCTACCAATCTGTCTTCTTTCAAGATCTTTCTAAACTCTTCAAAGTTTTCATTTAACCGCTCCACAGAATTGCAGTCAATAACCCATATTATACAATCGGTCCTCTCAAAATAGTTATACCAGAATGGTCTCAAGGAACTCTGTCCACCAACATCCCAAACATTCAAGGTTATTCCGTCTCTTTCGAATGTAGTTATTTGGAATCCCATAGTAGGACTGATCGTTGTAACATCTTCATTTAACAATTTCTTCACTATAGTGGTTTTTCCAGCACTGTCGAGACCTCTATATTTATTAATAAAATTTTCAGGTTAGTATAATTTTCCTCGGTTTGTCTGATTATTATAATTACAAAATTAAACAGTTACCACCTACAATATCAATATCCGTATTTCTTTGTCTTTGAGTTTCTGTTTTTTTATGATTGTAAGAAGACCCATTTCTCTTTTATTTATCTTGTTATCTTATTAGAAATTCAATTATTAAATTCAATGTTCTTCATAAAGTCTACTTCTAGGTTTCACATTGACAGATATTAAATATTAAATATTAATATTTTAACAATGTAGCCAAAGATAGATAATTCCCCTGTAACACTCGCTTCTGTTTTCGTGCGCTATAAAGAAAGAAAAACAAAGAAAAAAGTAAGTTGTGAAAATCAAAATTACACAAGATTTTTGAGAAGTATTATATTAACTGGTTCAATTCAAACGGTTTCAGCAAATTGAAAATAAGCTTAAGCAATAGTTCTGGCAGATATTAATATAATATAGATCATAAGTAAATGACTCCATTCCCCACGAATGCATCCAAGTCTAGGATATTATCCCTTTATAGATCTCTTTGTCGCCGTTTATATTTTTCACCGTTAGACCCAAAAGCTACACAGAATCTTTTTCGTATTCAGAGACACTATTTTCGTAAAAAAATCAATCATTTCCCTCTTACAATCCCAACAGAAATTCAAGATGAAAATATAAAGGAACTTTTAGTGGACGAAAATTTCGCTAAGGAAACGTTAGAGTATAGACTAAAATTAGGTGAAAATCATCTAAATTCTCTAAGGAATGCCTTTATAAACGGAAATGAAAAATCATTATTGTACATCCTCAAATTGGCATTTGCACATTCACATGTTAATAACAAATATATAGCAAAGACTTGGAAGTATAATGTTCCAAAATGGCTTACAGAGTTTAAATTGGGCGATGGGAATGAGTATTTGAACTTTTGGCCAGTCAAAAGACTTGCAGTTGTAAATAAAGATAAATCAGGTCATGAAGGAAGCACAGAATTATCCTTAGAAGTCATCAAGGAACGTTTTGATAGATTTTATAATACCATAAATGAATATTCTTCTGGTTCTGGCCAAATATCAAGTAATTATCATGATATTATCAGCATGCATTCTAAGAAACCACCCCCAGAACCAAGCAAATGTACCGAGGAAAAAGAATTAAAAATTAAAGATATTATTAAAAAAATTTCAAAATTAGTCAGTTTTCTCAAAGGAGCTGAAGGAAAAATTCATAAAAGATCAGTATTTGACTTTTCCCCACTAATTCCATTGCATAAATTGGGTTATCCACTAGTATATGAAAGACAACGTAACATTGTTTTACGGAGAATAAGAGAAATTAAAGAATTATTAAATACCATACAACCATTTAATTATATTTACTACTTATTCATAAAAAATTTTATTGAAAATAACCATTTTAATTCACAAAAAATTTATAGAAATTTTGAAACTCAAAAAGCTAGGAATATGAATAAAAATAAAAAATTAAAGAATAATTCACATCATGATAAAAAGTACAAAGATGCAACCCTATATATCACAAGTTACCAGTTCAGTGACCCAAAAAATGTTTTTTTGAGACAAAAATACTTAGAAATGATAAATAAGGAGTATTCGATCATTGAAAATGATAAAATCGTATACTTAGATACTTTATTAGATTTTAAAGAAGCATATGCAAACAATGAATGCTTTGAAATGTCAGAAATTTCAAAATAATTAGTTAACTAGTAAATTGCATAGCACAGCAAATTTTTTTGAAGACAAGAGAACGATACTATTGTTTCTAGAATTGAAGCTGATATTCTCAGGTACAATGTTACAATTTTCAATTTTCTGAAAGTAGTTCGGATTTGTATCGTTAGAAAAATTGTCATCATCCATGTAAATATTCAACCTCATTATAATAATAAATTCATTTTCCTTTAAGTTTTCAATCTCTTTAACTTCCTGCTGCTTGTGATTGGCTGGACCCGCTACAACAACAATTTCTTCATCATTTATAATTTCTACCCCTTTTATCTTCAGTTCATACTTTGATAAAAGTTGTTGAATATTGAAAACTTTGCTAAAGTTTCCAGTATTATCTTTGATCATTATAACCTGATCAGAATTATATGAAACATAAAAGATCTTATCACCTAGTTTTTGGCTGCTCAAAGCTGTGGCGTTTACATCATTCATATTTATTGGGATGGGATCACTGAACACAATTTTTGATTTAATCCTAAGTTTCACTTTGTTGATCATCTCTTTGTAGTTATCTCCAATATTATGTATTTCAGAATGTAGATTTTCATCTAGATGCAAAAACTCGAGAATTCTTAAATTGGTATTCAAGTTCTTAGTAATATATTCAGAGATTTCTGAGATATTATAGTAAATGTTATCATTCAACTTCTTACTGTCTTCGTCCTTTATATGTTCCAAGATATCTGTCAACCAATTAATGAAACAGTTGAACAATTTTTGTTCGTGATTCGAATTTATAGCAAATATGTAAATTTTAGTAGTTATTTCTTTGAATTTTCTAAGGTGCTCGTCTATATTTTCGATATTCACTGCCAAGGCTTCCTTTTTTCGCTTCAATCTCCACATGCATAGACTTCTTAAACGTAGCAATAATATTATACACCTCTGCGATGAAGGTACAAATAATGTCAATATTTTATGCTTTAATTGATCAAAACAAGCATTACCTAATTTCAGCCATTTTTTGATGTTTTTGTCTCCAAGATGATTTTCAACCCAATATCTCAAATTGTCGGACATCATACCAGTTAAAAGTAACTCATAAAGTTGGGAACTAATATATGAGAATCTTTCGAAAGAATTTGCGTTCAAATCAGAATCCAATAATGATAGCATTTTATTATTAAATTCGATGAAAGTCTTACAGTCAGTTTGGAATGCTGCAACAACTTCATACAAATATAGAAAATTCAAAGTAATTTGAGTGGAACAGGATATAATTTGTCTAATGTATTCATTATCATTGATAGGCAAGCTCAAATTGATACATGCCACTTGACTTTGATTATTATAGTTTGTCAATTGGCACGTTAAAGCATAACGGTAATTTCCCATATCATGGATTTTTAACCATTTTATATTATAATCTTCAAAACTATATTCCACATCAGTTATGTCAAAAAAACCGTTAAAAATAATATCTATACTATTTCTATCCTTTGCCATTATTAGTACATTGTGTACTATGGTATCATGATCCAGTACCATTCCATCCATGGCAAATTTAGAAGATAATATATGGCTGGTATTGGTGGTGGGTAGTGGCGCTAATTTAGGCATAGAATCTATTACATTGTAACTCAATAAATCTTCCATTAAGCCAATTTGGGTATCTGTTTTATGCTGAGCTATTTCTTTATGGTTCATTGAAACCCATTGTATCGTATGTAACTTTCTATTGTTATTTTGTTTATTGAAGTTAATGATAGCTGGATTTTTCATATCTAATATCAACTTTCCCTGTATTACATCATATATCTTATATCCATTGATTCCATTACCACAAACCACAAGCATATGTCCATCTGAACTCCAGTCAACGCTTATGTTACTAACATTTGGAAGAGCCGCCGAAGTAGGTTTCAAGGGAAATGCCCATACACGCTGGCCCGTTGTTCCACGATAAATCCAAAGTATACCATTAGTGGAAAATATTGCCAATAAATCCATTGTTGGAGACCATGAAACAATAGAACTTTCAATATCCTGTGGGAGGGATCGACTAACAACTGCTTTCCCAGGAGACATGTGCATTCGTTGGTTATTCTTTGTTAAGTTTTAACTAATTAGTAACCTTCTTATTCTTAAAATCTGATCAAAACTATATGAATGCTAGAATAAATTGATGGTTTTCATCATCTTGCATACCACAAAAAATTGCGCGTCGTTAAAAACGCGAAAAAAAAATAGAATAAAAGGGAAATGGATCGAAAAACTCAAAAGTAATCTTATGAACAGCTTGTTTGATTAAATTTGTGATTTAAAAGGTAAAACAATATAATTTTATATATATTCTAAAATATTTCTGAAGCAAAAATGTTTTCTAAGAATCCAGGTGTAAGTTAGGAAATCAATTTTGATAATTTATGATAGCTTATGAATTGTTTTTTTGGTTTGTTTTCCCATGATAAAAAGTGCATCATATCAATAACTAACACAAAATAGTTGAAAGCCTTCGCAAATACCAAGTCATCTGAGAAGAGAAATATAATTAATGGGATTCTTGACACATACAGTGTACCAGAAGGACTTAAGTCGTCATTTGCCGTCTCCACGATGAAAAAAGCAACATATAAGAGTGAGAATGGGAACGTGGGTGTGATTTACGCTGACGATAATCAAATTCCTATTTATTTCTTGCCTCGTGACTACAAAACTCCAATACCAACCATTTATACCTTATGGAAGAACCCTACATTATTACCTATTGTTTTAACAAATAGCCATGTTGTAAATGTAATTGGGAGAGGTGCAAATTTGATGCTTCCAGGAACCATTCCACCTTTTGACAGCCGATGCAAGGAAAACTCTGTAGTTGGTATTGCAGATTATTCAAATCCATTGGTGGTAGTGGCTGTTGGTAAATGCTCAAGAAATCTTGATAGTGTCATGGATGTGCAAGGCACACATGGAGTTGCCGTAACTATTCTTCATCATTTCAATGATGAATTGACAAAGATAGCAAAGAGTAATCCATCAATGCCAACAAATAATGAACTAGAAAGTTTGGTTGCTTCTTTGAGTTTAGGTGAAAATGAAGATTCTATCCCGCCAGCTGATGATAGTGTTGCTACTGAAAACAGTGATGTCGCTCTTGGAGGAGCAATCGAGAACAAGAATCCAAAGACTTACAATAACTCGGATAGCGCATTGAGTAAAGATAAAGATAGTAATAATAATAACCCAGAAGCTGTTGAGGTTTTATCTGCTGAGGATATCAGTTATTTTTTCAAAAGAGCTTTTCTAATGACTTTATACACGGAGGAAGTTAAACCGCCTATCTCGGCCGCGACCTTTGTATCGAATCATTTGTTAAAAAACTTGCCAATAGTTCCAGAAAGCTTAGAAAGCCAGTTATCTTTCAAGAAGTCTTCCTGGAAGAAATCTACCAAATTTTTGAAAGAAATGGAAAAATTGGGATATCTTAAAACTAAGGGCAGAGATGAAACATTAACAATCGTTGAGCTTGCAAATAAATCCACCAATGAAGAAGTTGCGAATTTTGTAGCTCATAGAATAAAGAAAGCCTCTAATCATTCAAACAAATCTGTATCTCAGCAACAGGATACTGCATCTGCCAGGAAAAACGGGAAAATAACTATTGTGGAATTATATAAAGCTAACGCTAAGGTAAGGCCATTATTCGAGTTTTGCAAAGAAGATTACAATGCCAAATTTTTTGATGCAAAACAAGTTACAAACTTACTTAACAAATACATTGCTGGTAATAATTTGATCAATGAAAGAAATAAGAAATTTATCAATTTGAACCCATTTTTGCAAACAATTTTCAAGGAAACACGTGATAAGTTGCCTAGAGATAATAAGCTTACACAGTTGATTTTAGCGAACGGTAATTTCATGCAATATTATACTGTATTTAAGGATGGTTCTGACGAGAACAAGCCTCCAACAAAAGGTTTACCACCGAAAATCAAGATCATTAGCGAATATAAGATGGGTAGAAAAATTATCACCAGGGTTTCTAATTTTGAGCATTTTGGGGTCACTACAAGTGAAGAACTAGCACAGTATTTGAAGGTGAAGTGTTCCGGTTCAACAACTGTTGGTCCATCGAAGCAAAATCCGATGATAACTGAAGTCATGGTTCAAGGTCCACACATCAGAACCGTTTACGAGTTTTTTATCAACCAAGGTGTCCCAGCACACTTTATAGAAACCATTGATAAAGTAAAGAAGAAATAGATAAGTCATTAAATAGTTTATTCAATAGTTCTTATCGGTCTTTCAAAACTGTAATAATACGCATTATTATGTTAGAGCGATGTTGGGGTTTTCTTCTGCCCCTCATTTTGAGTTTTGGATTCTTAATGTTTGAAATGACTAACTTTTGACTTGATTTTTACTTTTTTTTGTGCGGAGCGCGTTTTATCTAAGGCTGGTTCATTTTTTTTCGTCATTTTCTAACAAAAAAGAAAGTGAAATAAAATGATTAATATTTCTTCGAGGATCTATTTTTCACGTTTGGCTTTCCTCTTAGTTCATTTTGACCTACTTATTAACAGTTAAATATATTTCATTTCAAGTAGTTCTCATAATATTTAACTAATTATTTATTCTCATTTTTCTATCTCTTAGCTTCTTATTCTAAGCATAATCAAAAAATGAGTGCCCAATTAAGAGACCAATTTGCTAAAGCAAAGGCCGAAGGTATGTAGTATGAGTCATTCTGAAGTATCACATTTTAATTTGTGTTGTTTGATAGTATTTTAGTATTTTTTTTACTAACTCAGTTATTCTATAGGACGTGCTGCCCTTGTTACATTTATTACTGCTGGTTTTCCTGAAATCAAAGATACCGTTGAAATCATGAAAGGCTTCCAAGAATCAGGTGTTGATGTCATTGAGTTAGGTGTTCCTTTCTCGGACCCAATCGGCGATGGTCCGACCATTCAGGAGGCCAACGTTATTGCATTAGCCAATGGTGTCACCACCTCTTTGGTTTTTGACTTGTTAAAACAAGCCAGATCTGAAGGTGTTACTGTACCAGTTGTTTTAATGGGATACTATAATCCAATGTTGAATTATGGTGAAGAAAAATTCGTCAAAGAAGCAAAGGAAGCTGGTGCTAATGGTTTCATTGTTGTTGATCTTCCACCAGAAGAATCAGTGTCCTTCAGAAGCTATTGTACTAAATATGGCCTAAGTTATGTTCCATTAATTACACCATCTACCACTGATGACAGATTGAAGCATTTAGTCTCCATTGCAGACTCTTTCTTGTATGTTGTATCTAGAATGGGAACAACTGGAGCTACAGGTACCCTTTCTGGTGGTATTGCAGAATTGATTCATAGAATTAGAAAATTTTCTGGTGATGCTCCTTTAGCTCTTGGCTTCGGTGTTAGTACTAGAGATCATTATTTAAATGCTGGTTCTTCCGCCGATGGTGTGGTTATTGGTAGTAAGATCATTACTATTGCAAAAACATCTGCACAATCTGACCGTAGAAAGAATATTGAATCATTTGTTAAGAGCATTTTAACCGGCGATGGTGATTTCAATAAGGAATTGGTCAAACAAAAAGAAAGTGATGAAAACTCCAATAAAAGAATTAAACTAGACAAAGAGGAATTTGCTGCTCATAAATTCCCAGCAAACTTTGGTGATTTTGGTGGTCAGTACGTTCCAGAGGCTTTACATAAGTGTATTAGCGAATTAGAAGATGCATATAACAAGGCTGTTGTAGATCCAACATTCTGGGATGAAATTAAAGCACTATATTCCTATATTGGTAGACCTTCATCTTTGCACGAAGCCTCCAGATTAACAGAGTATGCAGGTGGTGCCAAAATCTGGTTGAAGAGAGAAGATCTAAACCATACCGGTTCACATAAAATTAATAATGCTCTTGCTCAAGTTTTACTAGCTAAGAGGCTCGGGAAATCAAAGATTATTGCTGAAACTGGTGCTGGCCAGCATGGTGTTGCCACTGCTACTGCTTGTGCCAAATTTGGATTGCAGTGTAAGATCTTCATGGGTGCTGAAGACGTTCGTCGTCAAGCTTTGAATGTTTTTAGAATTAGACTTTTAGGTGCTGAAGTCGTTGCTGTCGAAAGTGGCACCAAAACTTTAAGAGATGCTACTTCCGATGCTTTCAGATACTGGGTTTCTCACTTAGACACCACACATTATGTTGTTGGTTCCGCAATTGGCCCACACCCATATCCAACTTTGGTCAGAACATTCCAAAGTG
The DNA here is from genome assembly GCA_010994365.1 of Saccharomycopsis schoenii. Classification (NCBI taxonomy): domain Eukaryota; kingdom Fungi; phylum Ascomycota; class Saccharomycetes; order Ascoideales; family Saccharomycopsidaceae; genus Saccharomycopsis; species Saccharomycopsis schoenii. The sequence continues at coordinate 147,827 of JNFU01000010.1, read as the reverse complement.
TCATTGGTCAAGAGGCAAAAGAACAGTTCAAACTATTAAATGATGGTAAACTACCAAATGCTGTTGTTGCCTGTGTTGGTGGCGGTTCCAATAGTACTGGTTTATTTGCACCATTTGAGAAAGATCTTGAAGTTAAAATGGTTGGTATTGAAGCTGGTGGTGATGGTATTGACTCCGATCGTCATTCTGCTACTTTAACGGTTGGTAGACCCGGTGTCTTACATGGTGTTAAGACTTATGTCTTACAAGATAATGATGGGCAAGTTCATGACACGCACTCAGTTTCTGCTGGTTTGGACTACCCGGGTGTTGGTCCTGAATTAGCCTACTGGAAAGCTAGTGGAAGAGCTATTTTTAAAGCTGCCACAGATGCACAAGCTTTACTTGGCTTCAAACTATTAAGTCAGTTGGAGGGTATTATTCCAGCTTTGGAATCTTCGCACGCTGTATATGGTGCTATTGAATTAGCTAAGACTATGGGTAAAGATGAACACATCATTGTGAATATCTCCGGTAGAGGTGATAAGGATGTTCAAAGTGTCGCTGAAGTCTTACCTAAACTTGGGGAGCAAATTGGATGGGATCTTAGATTCAACCCAGATCACCCAGATAAATAAACAAGATGCTTATTAAAGAATTTCACCATTTTATTTTACTGTACTATTTAATTAAGTTATCACAATAAATATATAAATGTAGAACAGTTTGTATCGATCTAACACATATGCACAGAAACAAAATGAAAGGACCTAAAACAAATCTGTCAATCTGAAAAAGTTTCATGATTTGAGATTCCATAGTTACTTTGATAATTATACTTAATCTACAGCAAAAAAAAAATTTCATCTCTGAGATTAAATCAGTTATCACCCCCATTATTCTCAAGAGTTTATTAATCCAAAGATGTTCAAAAGTTAACCGTTTTAAAGGGCAATTCCTCAAATAAAAACTTAAAAAAAAAAATTTATCTAGAATTTCTCAATCAGTAGAAAGTCCAGCTTGATATTTGCAAAAATTTTCAATTACAGGAGGTGTTAAAGATTATATTTGCACATAGAGTTTTGATTATTTTACATGTTCGCTAAATGATAGATGTTAAAGTCAGTGATCTGTTACGGAAGTGCGCTTAACAGGTTACAATGAAATATTCAAAGTGAAACATGGTATATTTACTCCAATTAAATGTACCAACAAAAGCTAACAGGATGTTATTATATCTTGAAACAGCAATGTCCATAAACAACTAAGTTAGTGAAAAGAATGGCTAAGACTAAGAAAACTAATAGTACAAGTTCTGATAAACACTCAGGTAACTCAAAGAAATTGGCACTGAAGAAGTCAGTTAGTGCTCCAACTAAATCCTCAGACTTATTGATTGTGAATTCACCTCTTTATGCATTCCTATCCCCTTTAAGAGCTGTTCAAAACCAGTGGATAATAAAGTATGTGGTCGTTCTATTTGCTGTAATAATTCGCGCAGTAGTTTCGCTTGGCCCATATTCTGGAATGAACACTCCTCCAATGTTTGGTGATTTCGAAGCCCAGCGTCACTGGTTAGATTTAACTGTGAATCTTCCTGTCAGTGAATGGTATTATTATAATCTACAGTATTGGGGGCTCGATTACCCACCATTAACGGCGTACCACTCATTAATATTGGGATATATTGGGAAAAACTTTATCAATCCAAAATGGTTTCAACTAGATCTTACTAATGGACTAGAGAATGGCGATTTGAAAACATTCATGAGAATAACTGTGATAATATCTGAATTGATCACATATATACCTGGAGTATATTATTTTACAAAATGGTTCAATAAGCACATTGACATAGCTGATAGAAAATCCATGTTAAATCAAACTTTAACCTTCGCTATTATCTTGTTTGTTCCTTCCTTGATATTAATCGATCATGGTCATTTTCAGTATAATTGCGTAATGTTAGGATTTGTTTTACTTGCAATTGACTGTTTTTTAAATGATTATCTAATGCTAGGATCCATTTTCTTTGTATTTTCATTAACTTTCAAACAGATGGCTCTTTTTTACGCCCCATTAGTTTTTGCGTACTTACTAGGTATAACGTTCAATCCATTTAATAAGTATTTCACAAAAAAGGAAAATAAGTATGATTTTCTGAATTTATTTCTTATCGGGTTGTCGACGATCTTTGCATTTATTGTCTCATTCGGTCCTATTTTTATCTTCTCCAATCATGGATTAGAGAACCTTATGCAATCCATATATCGTATTTTTCCTTTCAATAGAGGAATATTTGAAGATAAAGTTGCAAATTTTTGGTGTGCAACTAATACCATGATCAAATATAAGAAATTCTCATTGAGTTTTATGAAATTGGCTGCTTTGTCAGCTACATTATTGAGTATTTTTCCATCATGTGTCATCACCTATTTAAATCCTTCGAAAGTATTATTGCCATGGGCCTTAGCTTCCTGTTCGTGGGGCTTTTTCTTATTCTCTTTCCAAGTACACGAAAAATCAGTCTTATTACCTTTGTTACCTACGAATCTTCTATTATGTTACATCAATGACAATAACATGTTCAAACTCTTGTCATGGATCAATAATATTTCATTGTTCAGTTTAGGTCCATTATTGAAAAAAGATGGAATCTATTTACAATATTATTCCATAACTATCTTATCTAACTGGCTAGTCGGCAATCTTTCATATGAATCTTTGACCAGCAATATTCTGGCTCTTTTTAAGAACTGGTTTTCATTTACATGGTTGACTAATTGGTTCATATTTGGTACAACTGTCATGGCTATGGTCTTAGATTTTGCCCCATATTTTATCGAAGTTCCATATAATCTTCCAGATCTTTGGTTAGTTGCAAATATTACTTTGAGTTTTGTATGCTTTTTCTTCTTTTACGTTTATATCACTTGGAAGACCTTAAAGATTTCACAAACTTGCCAATGATACAATAGAACATACATAGACAATACACACATTACTCAAATGAAGTATGATTTGTAATTATATCATTTATTAACTTTTTTTTGTTTTTCAACTACTTATATCAAAAAGAAAAAAAAAAAGAAACAGAAGACACAATCGTTAGCAACCAGGAAATGTTATACCGGCTTTTAATTTTCTATCAGAAGTAAAAATACCCCATTGAGTTTCCCAATTTCTTCCATCTACATTATAAATCTCTTTCCAAGGTTCGTCAAATGCTTCAAACCAAAACCACGGATATTGGTTTTTATGAGACTCTGGAATCCATTCGTTCAAGAATTTTTGCAACTCATCAATGCCAGCTACTGAATCACTGAAATTTCCGCCACCAGATGGCCACCCCACTTCCGAGATAACAATATTTGTAGTAGCGTTAATGTCTTGTCTTGTAGGTTCTATTTGATATTTCACATAATCAAAAATCCATTTAGTGGCATTTGCGACACTTTCTCCAGAGAAAAATGGGTGTATATTAGCACCAATAATATCTGAAGAGTTCATAAGTGTTTTGTCGATCATATTTCCTATTTCGGATGTTCCTACGGGTAAATCAAGCCATTTTAGGTCTTCTTTGATAAACTTTTTAGCACTATTAACAAATTCAGATAATTCATCACTAGATTTTTCTTCTCTAAAAATTGCTTCATCACCAATGTATATAGAATCAAAAAGCTCTCTTGGATATTTTTCTAATACTGATTTCATTATACTGATTTGGTTGTCGTTTACACTTTCATCATTTCCTATCCACACACCTAATGAGAGTGTCATATTAAGGCCCAATTTTTGAATACTATCTAAGATTATGGATTGCTGGTTACATTGCATACCATATGTTCTAATTTTTGTGGTGACCTGTGATAACAGTGCTAGATCTAGCATTACATCTCGTTCATTGATGCCGCATACTGGATGACTAAAATATTAAATTGATAAATGTTAGTAAATTCAATATCAGGTGAAATAAATCTGCGTAAATCCTTAGTTGTTTCCAGTTGTTTTTTAAACTTACATAACATTTTTTGGTGCATAATCAACACCGTAGAACACATTACATAATCCTGAATAATTCATTAAGCCAACGATTTCGCTGTCCCTGCTATAATTACCAATTAATCCTTGGGGAGAATTGGCTCTAGTATAAAACTCAACCGAGTTGTTCACGAATGGGTAAATTTTCATCGGAAATTGTTTACCAGTATTTTCAATATTGCTAATAAAATTCACCTTAGCCAATTCGGCTTCTACATTAAACTTATCTTTCAAAGAATAAACAAGTAACTCTTTCATATCAAGGCTTTGTCTGTCAAAGTATTTATAAAATGTTGATTCAGTACCTCTTGAAAAAATTACAATTAATGGAATGAAAGCTGAAATGGACCCAATCAATAATATTGCAACAATTATAAACAAAATATTTTTGAGATTGAATCCAAACTTTTTATTATTTTTTTTTTTTTCATTTGAAGATACAGGTTTCTCTTCAGAAATTGTTGATATTTTTTCTACTACATCATTATTCGAATTTATATCATCAGTATTATCCTTGTTATTGGTATTGTGAGTTTGTTGATTATAATCCTTTTGAGGATTAATTGGATTATAAACTACCGAAGTTGAACGAAGCTGATTATCATCAGCTTCGTCATATAATTCTGGGTTCAAAATTGAATTCAGTTTATGCGCTTTCTTAGATTTTTCAAGTTCAAGATTTTCATTGAAAAATGGAACCTCATCAAATTCATTGACATTATCCATATGGGAAGTAGATGGGAAATCAGATGATTTTATTGTCATTTGAGTATTAGGATTTTGTACATTACTGAGGTTTTCTGCTGATTTTGCTGCAGTACCCGTTTCGTATAATTTCTCCATTACATCTACTGATTCCAATATTAAGTTATCTTGGTTATTATTAATGTCTGAATTTAATAACGATTTTTGTGAATTATTGGTATAAACGCTACTTGTAGCAGGTCCATTACTGTTGGATTGGGGGGTAGGCGGACTGATTGCATTTATAGCGCCAGCATCAGATACATCCAATTTGTTGCTTTTATTAGGCTTAATTTCTTTGTATTTGGCTGATTGCTCATTCGAAAAATCAGGTTTAGCTGAAATAGATGGATTGGATGTAATCCTATTGTCGGTGTATGCTGTACCTAAATTTTCAAAATTTGTGCCTGTACCTGTTTGGGTTCCTGCGTAGAGGTTTTGTTCAATAGCTGTTAATCTGCCTGAACTCGATTGCAGCAATAATTGGGGTTCATGTTGATTATTACCTGTTTGTGAATCCATCTTAACTGTTTTTTGTACTTGTTGTGGAATTCTTTCTAATGTAGAATGTTCATCTTCTGGTTTAGGCATTGTTTGTAGAGCTGAAGAACACATTTTATCTTTTTTGATGTTATCTCTTAAATCTTCAAAAGAAATGTTGGATAGATTTCCAGTTTTTACAAGGTTATTACTCGAATATGGTGACTGTCCAGAAACTTTTTCGTCTACAGATTTAGATGATGTTGACGATAATAGTGAACTTTGTGAGCTACGATTGAATTCCGTTGGCTTTTTTACCTCAGTGGATGGTTCTTTCTCATCATAATTATCCAGACTTTTTGAAAATGTTGCAGAATAAGTTGGTAAAACCTCATTACTGTTGCTTGAAAATACATGGAAACTATTTCTTCTATCTTGGGGTTCATTTAACCTTTGAATCTCTTTTTCTACACGAACAGATCTAGCGCTTGTCGATGAAAGAGGAGCTGCACTGGCTGATCGGTTTCTTTCTTTGATTATATCTCCTGAACTTAACATGATTCCTTAAAAGGGTTTGTGTGTAACTTTATCTACCTTTTTAAATTATATAATTTATAAAATACAAAAAGATAAGTCACAGATGACAAATCTAAATATTATGAAATGTTAGAGTTTAAGTACTAAATCGAGAAGAATTAATAATGTGTGTCGAATTTCAAAATCCAATTTTTTTTTTCTTAAGCGCTGATACAGAGCATAATCTCAATAACTTCTAGGCTTAGAAGAAACATGAATCACATTATGTTTTAACTTTTTCTATTTAATAAGTCAGCGTTTAAAAGCCAAAAAAAAATAGAAAATAAAAAAAATAAAGCATAAATGAACGAGCTTAGAAAGATTAATTAATTAATTATTATTAAAGAATATATTTCTATTATAAGATATGAATATAAAAAGGTTTAAAAACAGTACAAAAATCTATTACCAGATATCTTCTTGAAATCTATTTTGGTTCTTGTACTTCTTCAAGATTTCATTACAAGAATCGACATCTTTCTGTTTTTGTTTACTCAAAATATCAACCAAAGCAGCTCTGACACTCTTGGCCAAAGCAGATGCACTACCACAAACGTAAATGTAGCCCCTTGAATCCAAAAGTTGAACAATTTCAGCAGATTTCTCAGCCATTTTATCCTGAACATAAGTTTTCTTAATACCGTTCTCTCTACTCAATGCAACAATGATTTCTAATTCAGCATTGTTTTCTTTTAACACGTTAGCATATTCTTTCCATTCATCATCAAATAATAATTCGTTTTTGTTTCTGCAACCAAAAAATAGAATAATCTTACCAACTTTGACTCCCTTTCTAGCAATTGCGACTCTTTCTCTGACAAATGCACGTAATGGAGCAACACCGGTACCTGCACCAATTAAAATCACAGGTAATGCAGGATTAGTAGGTAATCTGAAAGTGGAACGGCGAACGAAAACAGGCAATTTGTTACCATTGTGAAATAAATCTCTTGGGCCGTGCAAATCATATTCAGCATACAATTTATCATTGGATTTATTTTTGAGATTATTAATGTTGTGTAATAAATTAGTGGTGACACCAGTGACATATGATTTACCATTACCCAACTCAGCGGTACAATGTTCAGCTTCCACAACAGCAGTGACATGAACTTCTTGTTTTTCCATGGAGGCAGATGAGGAGATGGAGTAGAAACGAGGTTGCAACTTAGAGAAAGAATCTATAATAAAGGAATGTGGAACTTTATCCCATTTAGCACCATTACTCAACATATTTAATGCATCAGCAATAGATAATTTTTTAGAAGCCACAATCTCTTGAAATTTTTCTTTATCTTTGGATATTTCTTCTAATTTAGCCTTAACTTCAGGCAGTGGCGCAAACTCAACAAGAGATCCTAATAACTGTCTAGATACTGGACCGGATATCTCCAAATAGTATCTGGCAATGGAATCAAAAGTCGTAGGTGATGGAACGGCAGTTGGGATATCTGTCAAATCTTGGATTTTTACAAATTTCTCCTTAATAGAAGTCAAATTAAACACATTCAAAAAGTTTTTAACTTCCAAATTCGAATTATATGCGAGGACACCCAAATGATCACCTGTAGAGTACTTCAAATTAGATGAGGACAAATCAAATTCTACATGAATACAATGACGACCATCTTTACCGCTGTACAAATCTTTGCATGATTTAATTGGTGCTAAGAATGGCAAATTATGATCAAATGGCCCCAAAGTTAATTTATCATTGGACTCGGTATTATTGATTGGCAAATAGCTATCACTCGGTTCACCAAGGTAAGTGGTTTGAGAGATAGGTTCATCTTCAAGAACAGTAACCTTGACAGAAGGTTGATAAGAATCAGCATATTCTTTTAAGTTTAGCTTTTCAGTCAAACTATTGAAAGTATTTTCTTTCCAAGCTATATAATCTTCTTCCAAGGAATCTTTACCATCGTCACCATCACCACAAGGAACAAATTTGATTGCACCTGCTTTACTCAAGCTCTTATCAACAAATACAGCAGCACCATTGTAAAATTCATAGGTGGAGTTACCGAGCCCAAAAACGGTGTATTGCAAATTACTAAGGGCATCGCTTTCATCCATGGATTCCAAATATTCACCAAATTCCAAGGCTGCGTCCGGAAGCTCACCTTCACCAGCACTGGATACAAAGAAAAATACAAGAACTTCGTTAGGAAGTTCACTCAAATCATCCAAATCGTAATCTTCGGTAGATATAGCCAAAGTTTTCAATCTGAACTTCTTTTCATATTCACGAGCAAATTTCACCGCGTAGTCTTCAGAGGTACCTGTTTGGGAAGCATAAATGACCACCGTCATTATTTCGTTCTTTTTAACTACTTCGGAAATACTTCTGGAATCAGAAATAATCTTCATTGAAGAAGAGGAAGATGAATTGGAGTTTCCGAAAACATTGATGTATAAGAAACCCAAAGCTGCAGCTATGAGGGCAGTGAATATAACAGTGTTAGCATTCAGCATGATCTGTGGTTTTGCTCTTTGCTAATTTTCCGATATTTTGTTGAGAAAATGGATAATACAGATACGAATAATTTTATTGACAGTTGATCAAGTGATGAAAAAAATAGATTGCAAGATGAGATCAAATGTTGGGTGGGATATGTCTGACATTTATGAAATATACAATACCCATACGAAAGAAAGAAAAAAAAAAGATAAAGAGAAAAAAAACACTAATACAACAAAAAAAAAAAAAAAAAAAGAAATAAACGATGCCTACAATAATATCTTATGCGTATACAAAGGTGAAGGGTGAAAAATGATTTGATTTTTTCATCTGGAAATATACACCTAACACTTTACTCTCGTATATGTAAATATGAAAAGAAACATCATATGTATATGAAACAGTAAAATGAAATAAATTCTACGACTTTCCCAACATTTTTTTCTCTGATAATTAATTGTATAAGTACCGTACTGACTTCAATTATACTTGTATGATTGGTAATAGTAATAAATTATTTTTATTGTTGTTATTTATAAAGCAAGAAGTGACGTGAGTGAGTACTGCATTCAAAATAAAAAAAATCTGAATACATTACACAGCCCAAGATCAGGCCCAGTTCATGAAACTAAAAGAAGAATATACGATATAATAATAATAATAATAAAGTATGTGCTGAAGCACTCTTAGAAACATTTGTGGTGAACGATGGATGGACCACTTTCGTCGTATTCTTGCTTGGAGATCCACATTTGTTGGAAAGTAGATAAAGAAGCAAGAATAGAACCACCAATCCAAACAGAGTATTTACGTTCTGGAGGAGCAATAATCTTGACCTTCATGGAAGATGGAGCCAAAGCGGAAACTTCCTTTTGCATACGTTCAGCAATACCTGGGAACATAGTAGTACCACCAGACATAACAATGTTAAGGTACAATTCTCTTCTAACATCAACATCACACTTCATGATGGAGTTGTAAGTAGTTTCATCGATACCGGCACTTTCCAAGCCCAAAACGGATGGGTGGAATAAGGCTTCTGGAGCTCTGAATCTTTCGTTACCAATGGTGATGACTCTACCATCTGGCAATTCGTAGGATTTTTCAATAGCAGAAGATTCGGCAGCGGTTTGTAATTCTTGATCGTAGTCTAAGGCAACGTAACACAACTTTTCCTTGATGTCTCTGACGATTTCTCTTTCAGCAGTGGTAACAAAGGTGTAACCACGTTCGGTTAAGATCTTCATCAAGTAGTCGGTTAAATCTCTACCAGCCAAGTCAATTCTCAAAATGGCATGAGGCAAGGAGAAACCAGCGTAAATTGGAACAACGTGGGTAACACCATCACCAGAATCCAAAACAATACCGGTAGTTCTACCAGAAGAGTAAAGAGACAAGACAGCTTGAATGGAAACGTAGAAAGCAGGAACGTTGAAGGTTTCAAACAAGATTTGAGTCATCTTTTCTCTGTTAGATTTAGGGTTTCTTGGAGCTTCGGTTAACAAGACTGGGTGTTCTTCTGGGGCAACTCTTAATTCGTTGTAGAAGGTGTGGTGCCAGATCTTTTCCATATCGTCCCAGTTGGTGACGATACCGTGTTCGATAGGGTAACGCAAGGTTAAGATACCTCTCTTGGATTGGGCTTCATCACCAACGTAGGAGTCCTTTTGACCCATACCAACCATGATGGTTTGGTGCTTTGGTCTACCAACAATGGATGGGAAGACAGCACGTGGTGCATCGTCACCGGCGAAACCAGCCTTACACATACCAGAACCATTGTCAATGACAAGCTAAAGAGATATTGTTAGTAACACTGAATGAATAGAGAAGTGAATAAGTGAATGAGCGAGCGAGGATAATTATATTCGAGGCCTGATCCAGCTCGTTCTAGAGTTGCGCGCCACCTGTCACCTATGGTTAGTTCGGACAGTAACCACCATTAACGACAAGAACCATGCTACCAAAAACTAAGAAAGTGGCAAAAAGAATGAAAATAAAACCAAATAATATGGAATCAACGCCAGGAGAGAAGCCTCGGCTTGCGAACTCCATAAAGGACATAGAAAATAATAATCCGCGGATACTAAGAGACAGTAGGAGGAATGGGACATACCCAGGGGCATGTCCTCGGAGCTGTGTTCACACATAAAATTGAGGGACAGCAGGCTTTAAACAGGCACAATCGCTCATATAAAGACGATAATACATACGGCAGATAATTCTTCTAGACACACAAATGTTAGTATACCACATACCTTGTACTGGATGGCGTGCACAAGTCGCCAGACTTGCCGCCCAATTGTGTCCTCGGATCAGGTAGGTGCCAACGGCACACAGACAATCCGCTGCCAGCGACCAGAAACCGGTAACAAGAAGCTGCTGCTATCAGAAACTGCAGGAAACAAGCAGCTGCTGGTAACAGGAGCCTCTAGCAGCAGAAACCTGACAAGAAAACTGCAATACATAGCTAATAAACAAATAACAAGCACATACCGTTAGATTCGTAGTTGGACATTTTTCGTTAAATGTGAGATTATATTGGGAATACTTTAGTAGATCGTTTAAAAGATGATCAGACAAAGGATATGCTGAGAGAGTATAACTAAAACAACTAGGTTTAATCAGTAGAATACAGGGTATGCCAGCATTCGAGATTCTCAAGCTGATTTTTTGGTTTTGTAAATTTTCTCTCGCTGTTTTTTTCTGGTTGGTCGCCTTATTTTTTCCTCGTCTGCTTTTTTTTGTGCAATTTTCTCTGAGGAGGCTCGAAATCAAACGAATGGCAATAAACTGAAATACAAGACGAAAAAAAAATTTTAAAGTATGGGATCTCTGAATCTGAGATAACAAATGTGCTGTTAACAAGGAAAATAAACAAAATAAAAGGAAAAACTTATTGGGACAGAAAAATTTTTTTGTGCGCACTTTTGCTGCACTTTTTCTTTTTCGTGTTGTTCTTTTTACACAGGTGATACGTAAACAAATAATTCCTGATATATATCAAATGAATGATGCATTCCCCCGCAGCTCCATGCATGACATTCTTACATATATACACCTATACACATATTTATCCTATATTGTAAAACCCTTACATGCTTGCATTCTTAATACCATAATATCTGAACATTGCCACGCCTGTACATTTATAGGCTTGCACATTTGTGCATTGTGACATCAAACACCTTAACATACATGTGTTAACACCTATACATATTTAAATCTTATTTGGTTTACGGGGTTTACGATTTTCCCTCATACGATCAGTGGGACTTGCGCGCTAAGTTCTAGGAGCGCTGGGGGACGGTCTAGACTTATTTGGGCAAGACAGGTATTGTCTAGGCTGGCATGGAAGAGTTCCCCAGCGCCAGCGGTTGCTGGCTGACAAGCCTAGCAAGCTTACTTCTATTGTTGTCTGCCACGAACGAACACCAAGATACAAAAATAAAAACAAAAAATAAAAAAACCAAAAAAAAAAGAGAGCGCCTTTCTTTTTTCTGCAGATGTAAACTGGCTGACAGCAGATTTGCACTTTATGTTGGGAAAGCGAGCCTAGGGACTGATTGATACCACTTATTGGATTATTTTATTGACCAATTTGCCCTCCGATTTCATACTTAAATATAAGTCTTGCTTCAACACACTTATTTGTTGATTGCCTCCCTTGCACTACTATAATCTGCGTCAACATCGTTCTTTTCCTGAAAAGATACTTATTGTCGAAGCCCACTAACTTATTTGACTTGTTTTGAAGACCGCTGATCTGCCTGACTTGACTGCAGCTGGCTGAATATTCAAACATCCATAACTAGACACGGCGCTGCTCGGTGGCTCCTTTTTTTATATTTTCTTCTTTTCCTTCGTTAGTCTCTTTTGCAGGCAAACAATCAAACAACAGTCTCTCTTTGTGTAGCTTCCATGTGCTCTGCTCCTTACAAAACAGCTGAAGACCGCCGTCTTGATGAAGACCGTTTGAGAAAAAAGTACTGGAAACGCTGGGGGCCCTACCTAGGAGAACGTGAGTGGGCCACCGTCCGTGAGGACTACTCCCATGACGGCAATGCCTGGGAGGACTTCACGTTCAACGATTCCAAGTCCAGAGTTTACAGATGGGGCGAAGACGGTCTTGCTGGCGTCTCTGATACCCACCAGTTAGTGTGTTTCTCCATTGCCCTTTGGAACGAAAACGATGATATCTTAAAAGAAAAGTTATTTGGCGTTGGGGGCCCGCAAGGTAACCATGGCGAAGATGTCAAAGAAGTTTACTTCTATCTTGATAATTTGCCCACCCATTCCTATATGAAGTGGCTATACAAGTACCCTCATAAAAAATATCCGTACGAACAATTGGTCAAGGAGTCTAGTACCAGGTCAAGACAGTTGCCCGAATATGAATTGCAGGACACTGGTATCTTTGATGATGACAATTATTTTGACATTGTCTTTGAATTGGCCAAAGATGAAGACGATCCTGAAGTTTTAAATTTCAGAATCACGGCCTACAACAGGGGTGATGATTATGCGCCATTGCATATCATTCCACAAGTGTTTTTCAGAAACACTTGGGCTTGGGATACTTTGGAAGAGGAAAATCATGAAATGCCAATCCTCAAAAAGTGTACTAATGCATCCTCTGCTATCAATTTGAAGCATTGGAAATTCCAAAATCGTAGAATTTCATTTGCTCCATCTGCCGGTATATCGAAAGATGTTGATCCGATTCTTCTTTTCACTGGTAATGAAACTAACAAGCAGAAGCTTTACAATATTCCAAATAAACACAAGTATTGTAAAGATGCATTCCATGATTACATTGTTGATGAGATAGACACTGCAGTAAACCCCAAACAAACAGGTACAAAAGCTTGTGCATGGTTTAAATTTGATGAACAAGGCGGTATCCCACCGGGTGATCATGTCACTATTCGTTATAAATTCTATCCTATCTCTCATGAATACGAAGATAACTCTCTTAGTGATGATGATTTTGATGAAGAAGAGTTTGATGAATTGTTTGGCATAAGACAAGACGAAGCGGATAAATTCTATCTTCGTGTATCCCCATTGCCTATCAGTGCGGAGCTTCGTCAGGTTCAAAGGCAAGCTTTTGCGGGTCTTTTATGGTCTAAACAATACTATCATTTTATCTATGACTATTGGTTCAATGGGGATCGTAATGCAGAGATAAAACCTCCAAAGAATAGAGCTAATGGAAGAAATAAGCATTGGCAACATTTATATTGTGATGAAATCTTATCCATGCCAGATAAATGGGAGTATCCATTCTTTGCTTCTTGGGATACGTGTTTCCATTGTATTCCATTGACCATGATCGATCCCGAATTTGCCAAGAACCAAATAGAGATTTTCCTCAAAGAATGGTACCAACATCCAAATGGTGCATGCCCAAGTTATGAATGGTCGTTTGATGATTTGAATCCTCCAGTTTTTGCTTGGTCTGCTTTTAGAGTTTATAAATTGGAACGTAAAATGTACGGTCGTCAAGATAATGATTTCTTGGAACGTGTTTTCCATAAATTAATGTTGAATTTCACATGGTGGATCAATAGAAAGGATTCTGATGGTAATAATGTCTTTGAAGGTGGGTTTTTGGGTCTTGATAATATCGGTATTTTTAATAGATCTGAACCATTACCTACAGGCGGTGTTTTAGAGCAAGCAGATTCTACAGGTTGGATGGCTTTTTTCGCTTTACAAATGTTAAATATTGCCTTAGAATTGGCAAAAGATAAAAAAGTTTATGAACATATTGCATCTAAATATTTTGAACATTTCCTTTTGATTGCTGATGCTATGACGTACAATGATGAAGACTCTGATCAAACGAAATCTCTTTGGGATGACAATGATCAATTCTATTATGATTCTATTAAATATCCTAATGGATCTAAGGAATTATTAAAAGTTCGTTCTTTGGTTGGGCTAATACCTTTGTATGCGACATTAACCATCGAACATGAGTTTTTAGAGAAATTCCCAGGTTTCAAGAAAAGATTGAGCTTCTTATTAGAAAGACGCTCAGATATAGCAAAGAGAAATATTGCTTCTACAAATGAAAGAGGTATTGGACAAAGAATGCTATTAGCTTTAGTGAACAAAGAAAGACTTATTGCAATTTTAAAGAAAATGTTAAGTGAAGAAGAATTTTTGTCTCCCTATGGGATTAGATCGTTATCTAAATTCCACAAAGATCATCCATTTTACAAGGAAGTTCATGGTCACACTTATGAAGTATCTTATTTACCTGCAGAATCCGATAGTGGATTATTTGGTGGTAACTCTAATTGGAGAGGCCCTATTTGGTTTCCGACAAATTTCCTTTTAGTCGAATCTATGCAAAGATTTTACTTATACTATGGTCCGGATTTTAAGGTGGAGTGCCCAACCGATTCAGGTCAATATTTGAATTTGGCACAAGTTGCAGAATTTATTCAACATAGACTAATCAAAATGTTTGTGCCAAATAAAGAAACCATGGGGATCCGACCATGTAATGGTGCAAATAATGACTTATATAATTTTGACCCATATTTTAATCAATTTGTGCCGTTTTATGAATATTTTGATGGTGATGATGGTCGTGGATTAGGTGCTTCTCATCAATGTGGATGGACTGCGTTAGTAGCCAAGCTTATTCTGGACGTTGGTATTTCTGTCAATGATTCATCTTCTAAATCAGTGGTGGATGAACCTGTCACGCCAAGAACAAGAGTAGCTATGAATTACTTGGATGAAAATATCGAATTTGCAGCAACAGATGACCAATCCCCATTCTCGTCAAGAATGGTAAGACGTAAATCTTACAAATCTATTATGCTTGCTGGTTCTGTCAGTGGGGATAAGAGTAATGTTTACAATAACATTACAAGATCACCAATTATATCGCCTACATTATCTACAAGTTCATACACAGATGGTGAGGATAGTGATGATGAAAATGCAGTAAGTAGTCTTGGAGCGCTCTCCTCTTCGCCACGTCCACTTCGTCGTGTCAATTCTGAAGCAGTCGCTACAGGTCAATCCTCGACTAATCTTGCGGCTGCAGTTAATAAGCTCGTTCAACATCCATCACAATCTGCTGCTCCGTTACTTCAAAGAAGAGCTACTACTATGAGTAACTTCCTTAAGGAGAAAGATCAACTGTTGCTTCAACAAATCAGAAAAGCTATTGATGATTTCAATAATAAGGCAGAAAAGGGAGAATACTTGTCAAGTGATGAATTAGAAGCACACTATGGAAATGATAATGATGATGATAGTACCAGTACAAGTCCGGGTAGCAGCGGTGTAGTTAGCAAAAAATAATAATATGTGGAGAGTCTATCAATGTTGTCCAGGGGATGCCATATAACTACTAACTTCTTAATATTCAATTTTATTTTTATTATTTTACTCTGTTTCGTAAAGGGTATTAACCACTGTAAAATGCGGTCTTTGGATCGACCGCATACGGTAATTCTGTCCTTTGAATCAGTTTTCAATATAATGATATAATACTATTTTTTTTTTATATTTTTGCTCACGTCCCTTATTATTTATCTTTAGAAGACGTGTGCTACTGAATGATTAATCAAGTTTTGATCAGTATTCTTCATGATACCATCATTATTCTAAAGAATAATTCCAAAATTGAATTCGACTTTGAAATTGATTTTACTGTTTTAAATTTATCTTCTTTTCTTTGCTATATTTTTTGGAGAAAGCAATAATGCTTCCATCAAGCAGTATCATGATAATAGACACACTCTTTCTTCTATACTCTCTCGCCAATGAAAAATGCTGGTTTGTAGAATTATTTTTTACAAAATTAAGCTAAACTTATGTCAGGTATTTCAAAGTCAAAAAAAAAAAAAAAAGGAACCTGATATATCACTGTTAGACTGTTTATTGATTGCATTTCTCAATTAACAAAATTTTATTAGGGTTATCTACTCTCAAAGATGAAAAAACTAATTAATGTAAATTATAATTCTAATTTTTGACACATATAACATAACTAAATTTACACGCTACACGAAATAATCTTGGAAAAAGCATATGCCTACATTGCTGAAATTTATTCAAAAGGAGAATAAAAAAGGGAGCATTATTATTATTAAATCAAAAAATAAAAAATCAATAAAAAAATAATCATTAAATATTTACAGCTTCTTAATATATAAATATTATTTTATGATGATTATACTGCATAAGAGGAAAAAAAAATAGGGATAAAGACGATTGAAATCTTGGAAAAAAATTGGGTGCTTTCCCCAAATTTTCAGGATTGATGTGAGGGAGGATATTAAATATCTGAATTCCTTTAATGTTCTGCTCCTGGCATGTAAAGAGGTGTTGGAACAATGAATGCGTTCTCTGGAGTTGCCAAACCAGCATAAACCAAATACAATGCCAAAAAGGAGGCCAACAAGCCAAAAACACCGCCAGCCTTGGTTGCAGGCACACTTGCGTAGAAAGTAGCCACTGCTAAAACCAAAATCCAGACCCAAATCAACAAGAATAATGTGAAGAATGGCCAAGTAGATTTCCAGGTGCATAACCAGATCACAAAGGAGAAAATGAACCAGCCCATGAGGAAGAATCCCAACGCATTATTGTACTCTTCCTTAGTGGTATACGAAGAAGTAATATTGAAGGCGTCACAAAGAATAGCACCAAAACTCAACCAGAAACCGCCAAAACAAGTCAAAGCTGTACCAGCAAATGTGTTGTCAATAATGAGGGCCATCAAACCGCAAATCATCTCGATGACACCACCGTAGAAGAAACAGGAGCCGATCAAAATGGAAGGGTTCGTAGCGTCTCTTGTATTTAAGTGGAACAAAGAGAGCACAAAAGCGCAGAAGGCAAAACTGGACAAGCCTGCTGGGACCGAGTTCAAACCACGGATTGGAGGAGGAGCAGCAAGACCTGGGTTTAAAGTACCACCAAAAGCAGTGATCAATTCGTCTCTTTTGAAGCTGTATGGACCCATATGGACAATGTCACCGCCGTTGGAGGTGTGTATTCTGTGAAGGTTCGAGATCTCCTGGTGATGAGGAGGAGAGGCGGCGTTTTTCTCCAAGTCAGGTGGGAACTGTTGCACGGAAGAATTGGTGGAATTCATATTGGCAGAAAATATGGGGGAAGGTAATGTGTCTAGAGGAGCGTAAATCAAATAGAGTGACCAAGGTGTATGGTGTGTGCTAAAAGATTGTGTAAAGCAAGCTGGAAGGATGATGAGAGATTTCAGAAGTCAGCAAAGCAGATTGAAAAAAAAAAAGCAAAAACTGGAGATTCAGGTAGGTATTTATACAACTGAGTGAAACAAGCTGTAGCACGAGGAAGAAGAAGAGGGAAACACGGGGTACAGGACAGGACATGTATGTTGAGCAGAGAAGATGTCCAGCGCATGCTGCTCGAAGAACAAATGGCCAGTTGGTGTGAATCTGTCTTGCTTAAAGAGTACAAAGAAAGAAAAGCAGAGAAGTAAAAAATTTTTGTTGAGCAGGACTGATGAAGCAGAGAAACAGGTGAGAGAAAAATTGAGAAGAGTAAGTCAGAGAAGCAGGTCGAGAAACAAATCAGACAAATAAGTCAGTCCAGCACGCTGGGGGGAATGAATGCAGAGCAAAACGGGGATTAGTTGGTCATGACCAAGCACGAAGTGAGATGATGTACCATAAAGTAGAATAATGGAAAGCTGTAAATAAGTAAGCGGTGCAGAAAACAATAATAATAAATGCAATACAATGAATAGAACCTGTAAAGCTGGAGAAAATAAAAATAGCACGCCAGAAGAGAAGAGCGAAAAACAAAAAATGCAATATTGCTGTCCGCGATTATGTCAACGCGATGCTGCAGTATTGGTGCAAGTTGGTTGGAGAGATGGTAGTTTGTGTAGGTTTCTAGAGCAACAAAAAGCATTAGGATACGTTTTTTTTTCCCTTTCTGTACTAATGGACCGGCTGATTCGATCTTGACGCTAAATGAAACATGGGGTAACGCTGGTGCCAGAAGAAAAAGAACAAAAGAAGAAGAAAGAAATAAATAAAGAAAAGGCAGAAAAAGAAACACCGTGCTCTTGATTGAGGGAGTGGCTGAAGCCAGCACAGACGTCCCAGGGTTCCACCACTGCTTGCACCTCCCAGACAACACCTACCCCACACATCCTGCTGCGGGGTCCCCTGAGGGGTGCGTGCGTGCGGCCAGTATGGAAACTAGAGATAAACCTGGGGGAAATGGGGGAAACGAAGCAAAACGGTGGGTGGACTAGCGTGCGCGCGTACATGCGTGCGGCTCAAACAAGATACACACCACCTGTCAGCAAGCAATAGCTGTGCAGCGCTGTCCCGCGCCATCATAACAAGCTGCACTGTACTGGGATACGATCCACGCGGTTAGTGTACTTTATTTTCAACAGAAGGTGTCCAATGATCCCAGATGACCTCGAATATGGGCGTTGCAGCCGACGGCTCCTGGCGCAGCGCGTCCTGATTGGCTGGACAGCAGGCGCACTCGCAAGAGTGGGGCATCCGGCTGTTGTCTCGCTTAATTCGAGAAGCAAAACTGAGACGTCTTTCCAAACAAGTATGCGATGGTATGTGATGGGAACGCGGAAGAGGGGGAGGATGAGGAGCAGCAGTAGCACCAGTGTGTACATATATGTGTGTGTCACGAGGGCACGCGAGAATAGAAAGATGAAGAAAACCAGTGCCACGTGCATAGCACGTGCTAGGTTTTGAATGTTTTGTGATGCATAACTATCATATGATGTACGCATGTTGTTACATGTGAATGCGTTCATGTGTGGGACCTCGCATGTCTTGCATCTTCCACCCAGATTCTTCTTATCTTTTCATGTGCCGACAACGCAAAATTTCTCTTCAGGCGCAGTCTTTCAAGAAAATCGGAAAGTTTCACCCACGCCAGATCGCAGTCCTCAGAGGAAAAACAAGGAAGACGAAACAAAAACAGAAACAAAAACAGAAATAGAGAGGAAAGACACATAAAAAATTGCCCGGCCAAGCGAAACAGGAAAAGTTTGGTGGTACATCAAAAAAAATAAACCGAACATGGAAAATAATAGAAGAAAAAAAAAAAAAGGAAAAGACACAGATATGCCAATCTATCAGAGGAACACAACTATTCGAGAACAGACACACGCTAAAGACGCCGAGCAATAGAAGTTGAACATACCACAATCGATATCAAATCTAGAAATCCTATGATTACAGATACTCAAACACTCCCACCACCAAAAAAATACTGATAAAATGAACCACACACAGCCGCAGCAGCTGCCGCTGCTGCTGAATCAGAACGATTCGTCTTCGGGCCGCCATCACAGCCACCACCATCACCGTCACAGCCACAGCCATGGCCATCAGGCCCATGCCGGCGACGAGGTGCCTCCCAAGGTATTGTCTCCGGTGGACGAATACTGCAAGAGATGCTCCAAAGTGATCGCGGAAGGTAGAGCGTTCGAGCTAGGCGAGCACAAGTGGCATGTCGACTGTTTCCGCTGCTCGAAGTGCTCTTCCTTACTTGGCATAGACTCGGAGTTTCTCGTTGTTGGTAATGGCGATTTGGTATGCAACAAGTGCTACTATGACTGCCAGATATGCGGCAAGGTGATCGACGACATGGCCATTATAGCTGGAGGTCAGCCTTTTTGCTCTACATGCTTCGTTTGCAAACTCTGCAGAAAAAGTATAGATAATATAAGGTATGCTAGGACTTCAAACGGGCTATATTGTATGAACTGTCATGACAAAATAGAGCGGAAAAAAAAGAAATATGAGTTGAAAAAGAAAAGACAGCTTCAGAAATTGAACACTTCATCGCCTACTACCACCGCTGCGGGTCCAGGTTCGATGTCTTCTCCTTCAAGAGCGGTATCGGCACTGCCTGCGTCGGCACCTTCTGGTGTAGCGGTAGCTGATCATTTAATGACAAGTATATTATCTGCATCAGGTAGCGCCTCTTCTTCGAAAAATGCTAGTCCAGTATATGAAAAATCGTTACCTTCTATTCCAGCTGGTCTTTCGCTGAGCCAGCTTGAGCGTCAACATGCATCGATTGCCAATTTTAGTTCTCCTTTTGAATCGGAGGATAAAAGCCCTGATTTGTTGTCTCCTATGTCATTTGACGAAAATAATGAAGAACATTTATTCAATCCTGATAATTTCTCATTATTTACACCTGTTAGTACAACTTCAGGCTCCATAGATCCTTTTCAGCAAGCTAAGGCCGCAAATTCTGCTTTCAGCAGTTCAAATCCGGGATCTACAATTAGCACTGGCACCAACAATATAACACAACAAATGGCACAGTACACTACTACACGTACAATTCCTAAGTTAAGCACTCCGCCCGCTTCTTCTGGTAATATTAAGAAACCGCCGGCTACTGCTTCTGCTACAACTTCCATTGGTATTGAAGATAACTCTAAAACAAAACTTCCACCTGCACAACCGGAGAATTCTATCGTGAGTTCCAATGAGGCTCTTCGTTCTTTCAATTCTAATAACAGCTCATTGAACGAGATACCTGGTTTCATTCATCATGCATCAACATCAAAGAGTTTGAATCCAGCAGCTGTGACTTCTTCTAGCAATCTTCGTGCTACTTCTTCTTCTTCAAATAATTCCTCTTTGTCATCCTCTGCTTCTTCTTCCATCCAGAAGCCAAAAAAAAAGGAAGATGCACCATCATTAGATAATTCAAGCTACAATAATACCAGTAGTGGCGCTACTACGTTTCCACAACTTTCCAAAATTAAAGAAGAGATTGAGCATCTAACAAATACTAAAAATAATTTAAGTCTTGAAGTTTTAGAACTTTCTAAAACCATGCAGAAATTGAAAATGGAAATTGAGAATGAGAGGCAAAGTCTCTTTGAAGCCAAGCAATACAACAAAATGCTAAAGAATGGTGGCTTAGTCTCCTCAGATGTCGTCAATAGTAAAATCCTTGATTCTAGTAAAAACAGATCCACGGCTCATAATAACGGTAGTAGACACTATAGTCCATTAACGGAGAAATTTTCCTCTTCATTAAAAGCTATTAAACTTTCAGGTAGTAGCAACAATATTAATAATCATGAGCATCACCATCGTGCCGATAGTTATGAAAGTTTCGACGAGCACTCTCTTCAGCCAAGTGCTAGTAATCCTGCTAGCAAGTCAAATGGGCAAATGATCCATTCTCTAAGTACAAGCAATATTTTAAATTCTAACTCGCAGACAGCGTCTCCGCAGCAAAGCATGTCTCCAAAACAACATATCCATGGAGACGAAAGCAGTAATAATCTTGAGGTTCCAAAACCTAAAAGTAAAAGATTCTGGAGAAATAAAGGATTTTTCTCTTCTTCCACTAATAATAGTAGCAATCCATCCTCAGGTGGTGAGATTCTTGATTATAGTTCCAATGATGACGATGATGATGAATATCAATATAATGATAATGATACATCTGAAGTAACTTTGAAAAACAAACTCAAGATTAGCGGCCCTGTGGTTTCCCACCAAATAGACAAGGAAACTTTTGAATTGATGAAACAACAAAATCAGAATGGTAATGGTGATCTAGGATTGTCGATGCCTCTGCCAGCTGCACCGCTGTCTGGTACCAAGATTGGATTTTTGGATAAGTTCAGTATGGCAGTTGGGGGCGGCAGTAATAGTAACGATGCAAGTGCTATTGCTATAAATGCTTCACAAGTCAACATTTCCGCACCTATCATTAATGCCGTGACAAATATTAGTAGCCCTATCTCCACGGTTCCTGGAGGTGCCACAACTGCAATTACTGGCATTAGCGGTTCTACCGCTGGTACTCAGGAACCGCCAATTGGTACAGTTATTTCCACCGCCAACGATATTAAGAAAAACGAAAGTTTAACATTAATTGAGAAGGCACGGCAGGAAAAAAGAGAAGTGCCGTTAATTGTCACTACTTGCTTTAAATATGTCGAAAGATATGGATTGAATATAGAAGGCATATATCGTAAATCTGGTAGTACTTCCCAGATTCAGCAATTGGAAATGGCGTTTGACAATTATGCTAACGATAAAGAAGAATTAGAAAGGTGCATTCATTTAGATATCCACGTTGTGAGTTCGGTTCTTAAAAGATACCTTAGGAGATTGAAAGAACCATTGATCCCATATGCATTATATGATGAATACATAAAATGTGGCAACATTAAGAAACAATCAAAGAAGGTTGATTCTTTGAAAACTCTTTTAAAAAAGTTTCCAAAAGAGCATTATTTGACCTTGACTTTACTTTGTAAACATTTGAATACTGTTGCAAAGTATAGCGATGTCAATTTAATGAATCTTCATAACTTGTCTATTGTATTTGCGCCTAGCTTGGCAAGAGACTTGGCTAGTGAAAGGGATATGATTGACATGGCTAATAAAAACGATGTTACTGAGTTTCTCGTAACTAATTACAAAATTATTTTAACTTGAAATTAGTGGAAAAGCAATCCTTTTTTCTTTAACCTATATAGATATATATTTTTTATGTATTTTATTATTACATTTTAGTTCTTTTCCTCTTTTTTTTTGATTTTAATTTATATATATATATTTACGATTACTGTTATTTTCTTTGTTCTTTTTAGTTAATGTTTATATTATTATCACTATAACTTTTTTACAAGTCGCTACTACGTATTTAGAATAATCTTTTTCAATTTCACTTCATTCAGCTATAGAAGTCGCACTAATGGAAGCATCATCGTCTGATATATTTGGGCCTATGAAATATTGCGTTTTCAACTCATCGATTTTATTATGCAATCCTTGAATATATTTAATAGCAGCTTTTCTTTTTGCTCGAAGTTCAGCATCACCACGGATATCGACATCATCCAATTTCATTAATTTTTTCAACAAATATTCTTCTATATACAAATACACATAATTGATACTTTCCTTTACTTTTTCATGATCATATTCAAGTTTAATTATTGTGGATTTTGCATTTTCTTTTTTCTTTGATTTCTTGTTTTTATCAAGGTTACCCTCAAGAGAATCCACTTTTTCCTTATTAAATTTTATCAAGGATTGTTCATATTCCCTCACTTTGGGTAAGATTTCTTCATCCACCAGCTTCAACACATTTTCAATCTCGAGTTCGGAATTTTTCATAAAAGCTTGCTCAGTTATTGGTTCTTTCTTATTCTTCTTACTACTATTGTTGTTCTTCTTCTTCTTCTTTGTCTTCTTTTTGTTCAATAGTTTCTTATTATTACTACTTTTGTCACTGCCGTTTCGGCCAAATAAATAAAAAAGGCCCGTAATCATAGTAGCAACACCACTGGACATTAGAATAGATAGTATATATTTGTCACCAACAATCTTTTCGAGGAAATAATTGTACTGCTCTTTAGTTAAAACTTGTTGAAAAAAATGATTATAATTGAGCACTGCAGATTCAACGTTTTGTTGAATATTATCCAATTGAGAGTCAAGTAATTCTTTGAAGCTCATAATTCTCAATATAAAATTTTAAAAAAAAAGTAGGATAAATTTCTTATTGTATGTTTCTTGTGCCAATATAGCAGTAATTAATCCATTTATTAATCACACAAGATTGTTGATGTGTATATATTCTCTTTTTTTTTTCAAGTTTCAAAGACTTCGATTATTTTTGTTCTCCGAAAAAAAAAATTACTTTCGAAAATTTGTAAAATTATGCAGACGTTATGATAACTGTTACAAATATTTTATTTTAGGAAATAAATGGAATTAGGACACCAACTCATTTATTCAAGTTTCGAGAATCTAGATGGATTTTGTCTATTTACAGTGTCTGGGCTGTATAGCACCTTTATATCTCATATAAGCAGTACTCATATTTCCACTGTAATAACTCTGATAGTTAACAGTATTGTCTGAAATAGTATCTAAATGCCCATAATTTGCTCTGAAGGTCTTGTTGCGTCAAAAAAATTGACTTTTAATTCCACATGAACCTTTCATGAAATGGTGTAGAATATCCAAAACTATATCGTTGATAAATTGCGACCTCATTTATTATATTCGTATTTACTTTGTGCTGGTATATGTTAACTGGATAAGAAATCCTATGTCTGACGACGAGAATTACGGTTACTTTAAAGTTGTAGCAAAGAGAGTTACCGCCTTTTTTGTTTCTTTTGTCTCCACAATATCCTATCCGCTATCCTTTGAACATTACAAAAACTGGTTCTGTTGAGCATAAGGCCTATTATTTAATAGATGTTAAGAGCTCAATTGTTGGGCAGTATATCAGTATATGCAAATTTTCAGATTGCTTATGCAGTGGTAGATCATTTTACACAAATGCTCAATGCATACCTAATAGTAAAGTAAAAGATAGAAAATTAATGATAATAGTAACCGTACTAAATACTGGTCATATTATTTTAGGCCTTTTTTATTTATTTAATAGCGTTTTCAATTAATTAGCGTTCAACTTTAGTGTGAACAATCTGTCACATTTAATAAGCGATATGTTAGTAATTGGCTTACTGCATCATGGGATAACACCACATTCCATTATCAGGTTCTTAATAATAATTATATTTGAAAGAATAATATTATTTAAGGCGGAGTTATAAATATCCAGCTTGACAAGATTTGCTGGCAAGTAATGAATTTGGAAAATAAAAAGAGTAGTTTAAATTCGTAAAAATTGACATTTTTATCCACCTTTAAGATAATATATAAAGTCAATATAGATATATGTTCAAACTTAGGACGTCTTACTCAAGAATAGTGTCGGGATACTATATGGTCAGATCACGTGCCAAATAGCTTATTTCAAAATAAGCTCGTTCAAAGTTAATCATCATATAGTGTCATGACCATTTATAAAATAGTAATGCATTTACTAAATAGTAACTGCAAGCAATATAAGATGGTTAGTGAGATTGAAAATATATGTTGCTTAATTTTCCTCGAGTTATTCTTAAATTATATCTCACAAGAGATGGACGAGATAGATATACATAGATATAGATATATATCAAAATATACAACAACCTGTCTCTCTCAAATTAATATGAGTAATAACATTAATCAATAGAGTAACGTTAACTCAGGGTCAATCCAGTCAAGCCTGACTCAAAAAATAGTCATAAATGGCTAACAATTACCAAATATAGCAAAACAATTCTGGTCTTTGATTTCTTTAAGACCCTACCTAAATGGGTATAAGCTTTAGCACACTATTAAACGAAAATATGTATTAATTAAATGCCTTTGAATAATAGGAATATTCTTTAAGAATGGTAAATTTTAAGTTAGTTAAATTATTTAAGTAAAATAGAAGAAGAAGAATTGGTGAAAAAAAATATAACTTAAAAGCATATAAAAACGAATCCATAAAAACAGAATTAAGCTTGATAGCAGGTATTGGTGAGAACCAAGAAGAAAGATAAAGCGCGAAATCACATAAATAAAAAGACAAAAGATTAGATTGAATAATAGAGAAAACGAGTAATACCGAAATAATAGACAGTAAGTTAATTGAAAACAATTTGTTTCCAGCACTTGTATAGTTAAGGTCGACAGCTGGTGAGTAACTAGAAAAGCTAGAAGTTTCAACTAAAGACGATTCAATTGAACCATTGTAAGAACTGAAGCTAGAAGATACGGAGGATTCAGCAAAAGTAGAGTCTGAGATCCTTTTGATGGAGTGGATGAAGATTTGCTAGAACCATTTGTGGGACCAGGGCCAGAAGACGGAGCAGATGAAGATTTGCTAAACCCGTTAGAAGAAGAATCAGAGACAGAAGACTCACGGGAGTCACAGGTTTCTTGGGATTTTGGAGTAACTGTGGTACTTGGAGCTAAAACAACAGGGGTCGAAGCAGCTCCACTATATGAGCAGTAGAAAGTAATTGAGGTAACACCAGTCCATGGAACATAACTAGTAACAGTTCCTCTCGGAGTCAATATCTTAACAGTAACTGTACCAGAATGGCCATCTGGTGGGTAAATTGTACTATTGAATTCTTCATATCCAGTCCATGGAATAGTAGTGGTAGTAATAGGGTATGAAGTTTCAATGACAACAGAAGCTGAAATTGATGCTTCTTCTGGAATAATAGTGCTGGCCTCAGTTGTAGCACCAGTACATGGAATATAGCTAGTAACAGTTTCTTCTGGATAGAGCATAGATTCGGTCCAAGTGCCAGCACCAATTGGTGTAACAAAAGTAGAAGAAATAATTGGACCATAATAGTAAGTGGATGTCGTTACAGTTGGATCTGGGATAAGTGTAGCAACAGTGACACCTTCTGTGCCAGTTGGGAAAAAAGAAAAAACGCTACTCAAGGATCCTGTCCAACTACTACAAGTAGTAATTTCAACGGTATTAACAGAATTTGTGCCACAATATGTGGCATCGTCGTTAGCAGAGGCAAGTGAAACAAATAACTGCTTGAGGCATCTTTAACAATCACACCTTCAGGAGTGGTAATAGTAAAAGTCATGCTGTAAGGACCAAAATAAAATTTGTAAAGCCAATTCTCAACGGATAGTAAAAGCCTTCTTCCAAGTATTTTTGGTAGTAGAATTCAACGGTTTCAACACTCCATGCCATGCTTTGTACGTTAAAATATTATACTCCAAAACATCATCTAGAATTTCTCCGGGAGTACAGCATAGAAAAGCAGCTTCAGTAGCAAAGAATAAAGCTGTGGAGTCATCATGATTGTGAAAAAGAACCCTATAGTATCCAGATGTTTTGGCCTAAATATAACTGACAAATTCAGCAGTGAAATTTGTCATTTGAGTTTCAATACCATAAATGACACCATTCACAGATTTACGAGTATCTATTGAACCTGACAGACCAAAATAAGTAATGCCATTTACTTCACCAACCAATGGTTCATTTTGGTAACCTCTGTCAATGTAATCATGAGAGAAGAAGCACCAAAATTATGACCATCAGCAGTGACAATGGTGATAAAAAAGTAGCACCTAAAGCAAAAAGGTTGAAAAAAAAAGCATATTATTTAAGTTCACTTCTTCTATTTGTTTATAATCTTAAATATAGCAAAAACTATCAATTAAGAAACTATTGCCAGAATAAATAGTAAAGCATCTGTTTTTATGGTTGAAAAATTAATCAAGAAACGCTAGCAGAAATATCTGTTATTCATAATTCTTGATTGTTAAATAACGTTTTTTTCAGTTATTTTCTTTTTTTTTGAATTATGAATAGGATGACATATTATTGGCATTCACCAATTTGCCATATTATTTAATATATATATTACGTATACCTACAAATGTGTCCGCTCTCCTTAAAGCTACCCACATGGAACTCCAAACGTCTTTGGGCTTCTGTATATTTTTTCTTGATCTAAAAATCTGTTTGTATACCATGTCCAAACAGATTCGAAGGGCACCATGCAGAAGCCAGAACGTTGGCAAGCATATTTGGAATAGGAAAATGCACAACACAACAAAAAATAACCTAAAAAGGAAACCTGCCAAGGATATACCAATAAACATATAGAAGCCCTATTTCTTGTTACTTCTCAAAATACTATATAGTTGGTACAATGTATCAATTTATGTATAGATAAACATAAAGTAATATAGCAAGCAGAATAGCTGATATCATGTATTATCTTATTCTCTTGATCTATTGAGTAGTAACTGAATCAATATAATAATTGCGATTAAAATTGCCGAAGAAATGCAAATCGGGAAATCCGACATGCGTAGATTTGACACAATAGTGATCTTTCATCCAAGTACAATAAGACATGACGCATATCAAACTTATAACCGTACATATGTCTGTAAATTGGGCATACCTGGCTACGCCTTTTCATATTAATATATTGTACTATATGGGATGACTATGAATTAAATGCGTACAATCCAATTTTCAAGGGCAAATATGAATACAATCAAGTAAGTTTACTTAAATTTTTTGCAGTTGCACTGTATCCATGTATGCAAGTGTATTTTCGGGGATTAATTTGTATATTCTGCCTTTACCAGACCAAAATTCGTCAAGTCATGTGATTACGGCTTGACTCTAAGTCTATAACTTTGTTATTTACATTGCCGTTACTCATTGTTTGATTCGAGAGAGATAATTTATGTCTTCTATTAATTAATATATTTGCTTGCTTCCTCCATGCTCTTCTCCCTCTCCCTTCTACTCTCTTTTCTTCATATGGTAAATTATATTCTAATATATTCCTCTATATTCTAGTCTGCATAAGATTGTTCTGGTGAGTTAACGATGTTCTACTGATATTCGCAAATGTATTCCTTCTAGCCGGACAAAATATTCCAACATGCATATTTGGGCTTGACGCAATACATATGATTAGTATTTCAACAGATATTGCTGGCTCAACAGTAATCATTAAATTAGAATTATAGGTAATCCGAAAATGACTCCTACCAAAGTCAAGATGAAAAGCGATTCGGACAACTGTCAAGATATAACAGCTATATCCTAAGAAATAACAATATGAAAAATATAATAATAATAGTATAAAATTATAACAAACGAACATATAATATGCATGACGACGCGTATATATGCAAGTATAAGACCAATAGAAAGAAGGTGAATATTACGTTTCACGACGAAAAAATTAGAATATAACAAGTGAAAAATACAATAACAATAAT